>OX297856.1:39832634-40108425 GCA_946477585.1 Cheilosia urbana
CCAAGTCCATTTCTCACTCCAATTCTCGATTAAATGCGTCAAATCAAAGCTTTGTTGCGCATTTCATCTGACATCTCCAGTTCATTATCCCATGTCACAGTGCGAATTCGATGCAAAATATCGTCGGCCATAATATCATCTTTGTATAATCAAAGTACCTATCTACTTCATTTCAAAAAGTTACTTGATGTAACATAGTAAACATAATTTATTAGAACAAACTTTTTGGGTACATCTACCTATATTTAAAAAAAAAAAAAACTTCAAAATTGTTGACAACAACAATTTGCTTGGAAAATAATTAAAATAATTGACAACAACAATTGCTTTAAAAATTCAAAATATTTTTTTTTTATTTGAAGTGTCACTACTTGATTTCTATCCCGTTAATTTTTTTTCAAAGTGTATTTCCCCATTCAAACTTTAATTTTCCAATTTTCCGCGCAATTTTCTTAATTTTTTCTTTCATAAGATTCTTCTCTTGACAACACAACAAACACAACAAAAAAAGAATGAACGAAATCGGTCTAGCCGTTTGTGCGTGATGCTGGGACCAAGGGAAATAGGGATTCATTTTTATATATATAGATTTTTAATTTCTGCCTCTGTTACTTCAGCATTTAGAATTTGAGAAAATAAAATCAAAAAAAAAAAAAAAAAAACGAATTTGAAACTATTATTTTCTCAAACTTCCCGCTAGTTATCTTAGCATTAAGAATTTGAGAAAATAATAGTTAAAAACTCGCGCGATTTTTGAACTATTATTTTCTCAAATTTCCCCACTAGTTATTTCAGCATTTAGAATTTAGTTATATTATATAAAATAATAGTTGCATCTATTTCTGCAAATTTAAAATATACTTTATATATAGTTCTCGGCAATTCTGAAAACATTAGCTTCGGCCTTATTTCTCAAGCTATGTTCGGCATTATTTCACTTTGTGAATGTGAAATAACACCGACTTCTAAAATTCGGCTTTATTTCGCTTTCAAAAAGTGAAATAACGCCGAGTTTTCGAATTCGGCGTTATTTCACGGCACCTTCTTCCGCTATTGCTTTTATGTGATGGGAGTTTTATTTATTTTTGAAAACACGATATAATTGCAGCATATCCAAATTCAATCAATAACACCCCTCCACCATCTGTAGAATTACACTACGAGTCTCATTATTATGTACGAATTAAAACTCAACATTTGGTATTACCTATCTCCTTTATAATAGTTTTGATCCTATCACATCATACACCACTTGATTTCATCACTTAAAAACCTAAATACCCAAGCATATAATGATGTAGACAGAGATAAACGATTCGCATGCCCATAAGTACATAATGTCTTAGCTCATTTAGTGGTAAATTATATCTCATGATGGTGGATGGATGAGTTGAGTATCTGATACAATAACATACACCCAAAAAGGTTGCGTCACTTACAGATCCAACGGTATGTAATATATTTATCAGTCAAATCAACTCTCAGGATGTAACCGAAATCCTTTCTTAATACCTCACTTACTGATTACAAAACAGTTCCTCATATTAAATCCCACTTTCTCTATCCCCCCACATAAATATAAATCAATTTTCCATACACATGCAGGACCATTCTTCTTTACATGCGAGTTATGGCCATCATACCAAAAGTCATTTCCAAATGAGTTCAGGCGCTGGCGCTGTGTGTATAGCGTTTCAGTAACGGTTGAAGAGTGAGTTGCACAGGAAATCCTATCATTAAATACACCGGACATGGTTGTATGCAAAAGACTCTTACACTACATACATTTCTCGTCTAAATCCATTTATCAAAAAGTTTCTCTATTACGTTACGAGAATGGAGCCATAGAAATTACGACCAATATTACTTCTAGGATTCATATACCACCCACCGTATACCACATCTAGGTATATATGGTTGTGTTTGCCTCTATAGATACTCTAACTAAGAACTTAATGACAAAACTTGCAGCTAGCTTCTCATGCGAAAGTAACAGTCGGAGGATAAATGAATCATCTCAGTCTGATGGACAGACATCAGCATCTTACGAGGTAAACGTTCTCCCGTATATTTGAGGATATTTACATCTAAATTTGTGTCAAATGCGTATAGGACTTGTATACTTCCCACTTTTAAGCTTACAGCTTAATGGGATTTTTAACGCTTTATAAAATAATCATTTATGTACCAAAATGTATATGAAATTACACTTCGTTAGGCGAAATTGTCACCGAAGGAATAGTGTCTACAGTTGAAAGTGGTATCTGGTGATGGCAACCATTTACATTTCGATATCAGTCCATTTATGCAACAACTAAGAATTCAAAAGAAAATAAACTATAGACAGATAGGTTTATAAAGCCGAAAGGCAATTATTTTAAGAATTTTGTTAAAATTAGAGCGCTCGTAGAACGCATTTTTCAATAGATGTTTAAATGGAGATTTAACGTCGGACGACTACAAACCGCCAGAACCTTTGCCGATCGCGTATCCCTCAACCTCTCGAGAAGTCCTATATGCTGCCTGAATCAAGTGCCGAAGACCAGTGGCGCCGATGCCAAGAAGCCATCAAAAACGCCGCAACTGATGTGCTCGGTTTCACCAGCCCACCCCCCCGAAACCCCTGGTTTGAAGAAGAGTGCCGGCAAGCACATGCAGCAAAACAAAGTGCCTAAGAAGCGTCGCTGCATAGAAGGACGAGAGCAGCTCTTCAGCTCTACGAGCAGAAAAGGAGGGAAGAACATCGGCTTCTCCGGAGAAAAAAGAGAGAGCATGAGAAGCGCGCGATCGAGGATATTGAGAGGTGTTACTCCAGGAACAATGTTCGGAAGTTTTACCAAAAGGTAAAAAGAACGTGTCATGCCAACGAGACCCGAACGGAGACCTGTAGAGACGAACAAGGAAACCTTGTAGTAGAGTCACAGTCGGTGCTGAGGACATGGAAAAACGATTTCTGCAGACTGCTAAACGGAGAAGACGACACAAATTCCGCTGTCAGGCAGAACGAGCCATTCAACCTGGACGATGAAAGCCAAGATTTCCGTCCACCTGACCAAAATGAAGTGAGGATAGCAATATCCAAACTTTAATCCAACAAGGCTGCTGGAACGGACGGCTTAACTGCCGAGCTCTTCAAGGCAGCCGGAGATGAATTGGTAGAGTGCATACACCAACTCGTCTCCAAAATTTGGTTGGAGGAAAGTATGCCTGATGAATGGAACCTCAGCTTCGTTTGCCCGATCCACAAGAAAGGAGACTCTCTAAACTGCGCCAACTATAGAGGCATCAGTCTCCTGAACACTGCGTATAAGATCATGTCTGCTGTACTGTGTGAACGCCTGAAACCATTCGTCCCTATCAGTGCGGTTTAAGGCCCGGTAAGTCCACGACCGATCAAATATTCACACTACGGCAGATCCTGGAAAAAACCCAAGAAGTCCAGATCGATACTCACCATCTTTTTATCGATTTTAAAGCCGCATATGACAGCACTTATAGAGACGAGCTATACAGAGCCATGTCTAGAATTGGCATCCCTGCCAAACTTGTCAGATTGTGCAGAATGACGATGGAGAACGCTCGCTGCTCCGTAAAGGTCGGAAACAATCTCACCGAGACCTTTGATGTCAAAAAAAAATTTAGACAAGGCGACGCGCTGTCATGTGACTTCTTCAACATCATTCTTGAGAAAATTGTGCGAAACTCACAAGCCAACACCAGAGGCACAATTTTCTATAAGTCTGTGCAACTGCTTGCATACGCTGACGACATTGACATTGTTGGCAGAACACAGCGAGCTGTCACTGGTGCGTTTACTAGTATTAGTACAGAAGCGGCAAAAATGGGTTTGATGGTGAACGAGGGCAAAACAAAATATATGCTGTCAACAAGAAGGGACACACAACATCGACGAATCGGACAGAACGTCACGATAGACAGCTATAACTTTGAGGTAGTTAGGGACTTTGTGTACCTCGGCTCCGCTATAAACTCTGATAATGACATCACATCAGAAATCAAGCGAAGAATCACACTTGCCAACCGCTGTTTCTTTGGCCTAAGACGGCAATTGATTAGTAAGGCCTTGTCAAGAAGCACTAAGGAGATTCTATATAAGACTCTCATCATCCCTGTCCTGCTCTATGGCGCAGAAGCATGGACCCTAGCAAAAACGGATGAGGAGCTTCTTGGTCGCTTCGAACGCAAAATTCTTCGAGTGATTTTTGGTCCCGTTTGCGTTGACGGGATTTGGAGGAGAAGATTTAACAGCGAACTCTACGAGCTGTACAGCGACATCGACCTGGTCAGAAAAGTACGCATTAGTCGTCTAAGATGGTTAGGACATGTAGAGCAAATGGACACCAACGCTCCGGTCCGGAGAGTCTTCGATTCCAACCCGGAGGGACAACGCAGTAGAGGAAGACCTCGCCTTAGAGGCAGTAAGCCAAAGATCGTGCTAACTGGAGAGGCGTATTGGTTGAGGCCCAGGTCCACCCCGGACTGTAGCGCCACCTTAAGTAAGTAAATAAGTTTAAATGTTATTGATTTAAAGGCACTCATTTTTAAATATTCGTAAAAAACCAAGCACCCTGAAGTCACTTAAATTTTTGAGAATGTTTAAAACAACAACAAATAAAATGTTTGATGTTTAACCAAGCATTTTCAAACATTTGCTGAAAAATGCTTGATTTTAAGGCACTAATTTTTGTAGAAAATGTTCTTATGGGAAAAATATGCTCAAACATATTAGTGACTTCATGTTGCTTGTTTTTTTACGAATGAATTCAAAATTAGAATTTTGTTGAAAGAAAGAAATGTTCAGTTACTAAGTCAATTTATAAATATTTCCTTGAAGTAAAGTATTAAATTCAGGCAGTTCTTTTCTTCTGATGATTTCTTAACAGCCAAACAGTTTGAAGGCGAAAAGCAACAGCACGACAAGTCGACAAAAAGGAGTACAAGGCAGTACCTATAGCGTATACGATACAGCTATGTATGTAAGTTTTCTTAAGTGTTTTTACATAAAATTCTGTGTTAAATTGGTAAGTTTTTTTCTAAAATTAAAGAGTATTAAATATTTTCTTAATTTGTGTGAATTTAAAATTTAAAAGAAAGCTTATGAAGTACCTATGTTGAAAATTAAAATGAGTAAGAAAATCAAAGTGTGTTTAATATGGCCCACCCCGTTTGTTTGTAATATGACCAAGTAGGCCATATTCGACACGTTTTCTCGATTGAAATTTGATTTATTTATTTAATTTAATTTTTGTTTTTTTGAAGGCTAAAATGTCTAAACAAAGTCCACAACCACGGAAGACTTGGCGGAAGAAGGACATGATGAAAGCCATATCAGCAATCTACAACAAAATAATGGGATCTTTGAAGGCCCACCCTGGGCCATATTTAACACCAGGTGGGCCATTTTAGCCGCATTTTTTTCAAAACTGAATTATAGAGTTCCTTTAAGTTTTTGTTTTTAACTTTTAGTTATGTTTATTTTTTTAACTAAAGTTTCTAAAAACTGAAATAAAAATAATTTGTGAGACTGCTTAAAAAAATAATAAATGAATTAGACTTAAATTTAGGGTTTTATTTAAAAAAATGTTAGGGGTGGGCCATATTTGCAGCACTTGCTCTACACTTAACAAACTTATGTAAGTTGCTTATACTACATATTTAAAAAAAAATATATGTATAGGACAATTCAATTGCCATTTCCGTTTGATCCTGTTGTCTCTGCGAATATCTGCGAGTTCAAAGACCACTTCCCGAAATGAATGCGAAATGGACTCTTTTACCCACATTTGGAAAAAATGTGTCGTAAAACGATATTATTACACAATGTGGCTCCGAGGTATTCAAATAATTAAATCCCTCTCTACTATAAAACATTTTAACCTTTCGTTTAAGTTTACTACACTTACAGAGCGACATTACAGCTTTTATCCTGCTGTAGCTGCCTCATATTTCAGCACATGAAATCTAGATTTGTGGTTAAATTAAGGCTGATGCTGTCAACAGTTCTCCCTTCGTTTATCCCATTTTTCAATAGCACAAAAAATAGCATTGTCGATAATTTACTTTAGGGTGCAGTTCGAGGGTTATTATATCGTTCTTTTTTTGCTATCCTCTCGCTTTTTATTTGTTCACTCCTCGTCGGGTCCTTGTTATACGAAGTATTTTAAAGAAGTGTTTTTTTTTTTTTTTTGCTTTTACTCTCTTTCGATAAAAGCAGACCCATTTCGCAGCATTCTGACGAGAAGATATTGAATTGGATTTTGTAGGTAAGGTAAAAGAAAATAAAATCCGTCAGATTTTATACTCGTAGTAAAAATATAAATTGACACACACATTACCTTGGACCGCCTATAGGCACGTAGGAATGAATGTAGTCAAATCCAGCCGACGACAGGTCAGAGTCGCAATCACAATGCTTTTGCAAACATTATCGTTTCTGTTATAAATATAAGATTGATAGGTAATCTGATTAAATTTATTAAATCAGGGTAGGTATTCCGATTTTAAATAATTTACTGACTGGGCAAGTGAACCCGGAGTAACGCTGAATATTTTATGCGAGAGACAGATTAACACAGACATCAACAGCAACTTTGACAATTTTTTTTAGAACCAATGTATTTTAATTACTTTGAACAAATTAGCACAGCAACATCGACAGCGACATCAACGTTAGAGCTACTCCTAAATTCGCTGTTGTTGTTGCTGTCAAAGTCGCTGTGTTAATCTGTTTCTCGCATTATAAATTTTTGTAGTGTTTCTACACAAGACATTGGCTCAGTAGTTATTGTGTGAGCAAGGTCTAAATTTCTTTCTTTCCAAAAAATAAAAGACTCAGACAAACGAAGGGTTTAGTCTATATTGTCCTATCAGGAACTGCCACGCGCACTATTTATATTATTTAGATTAAAACGATTTTCAAGTTGTAAATAGAAAATCAAAAATTAAAAAAATTGTGTTTTCATTATTTACTGTGAGCTCATGCAAAAGTGTTTACATGTGTTCATGTGCGGACTTGTAAATAGCCGAGCACACACTTTAAAGCTGACTTAAACAACGGATGACTGATAACCGCTAGTATTCTATATTATTTTCATTTAGTCTTTCAAAGTAAAGTTGTGAGTATATTTAAACTAACGAAAATCGTTCCTCCCAAATTCGTTCAATAAAATAATTTAAAAAATTTTCAATAATTTTCTTTGTGTTGTAACGTGGAAGTAACACTCCTCGATTTTATATCGACCAACATTTTTCAAAGTGGATATAATGTCCTTCCTTGTGCCAATACGAATCATTCAAGTCCAAAGTCGTGAAAATCGAAAGATCCGTTTTCGCGTTATGAGTGGATACACAAACGTCACTCTTGTTCATATAGTATAGAAGATACTAAAAACAGCTATGTGCAAGAAGCTGACTCTCCCTAACCATTACTAAAACCCGATGTAGTGCATCTTCCTCATAAAACCGTTCCCAGCTCTTGAAGCGCTATAAAAATTAGCTTCAACCTAAACCCCAGCTGAGCAGTTTTTAGAATTATTTACCAAAGTAGCAAGGAAATTAAATTTCCAATTGTGAATTTTAGAATTTAAATTTAAAAAAATATAGGCCCGACGCGTAATCTAAATACACGCTCCGATAGCAATTTTCGTTTGTTGCAGTTGCTATACGAAATTCTCATTTTGTGTTCCTTTCGACATTGGTTTGCGATTTTATCGAGTTCTTGTGGTCGAAAGCGCTTTTACCTTTTCTGAATACAGTCTCTGTTTGAATGGGCGGCTTTTATATAAAAGTTTGTTTGAACGTATTGTCCATGTCTGTATTGAATTTAAATTTAATAATAGTCAGGAGGGGTAAAAGATGTACCTAGTCTTCTTGAGGAATTACAGGATTTACAATGTAGATAAATAGGCCCCCATTAGGAAACCGTGTGATTTGACCAAACGGTAAGCAATTCAAAGACGAAATATGAAAGAGACAGTAACCTTACTTTGTAATGCGTTATCATTTCAAGTCTCTACAAGCTTGTTTGTAAGTTGGGATCTAAATGCGCTCTAGTGTCATTGGAGGTCAATCAGGGAAAAAATGTAACTAAAATGCAGGGGCGTAGCTACCGCCGTATCTGCCATATCAATTATACGGGACCCCCGGGCATTTTTTTTTTTTTTTTTTTTTTTTCATTTTTAAATCATTTTTATTGAAAATTTTAAATAAACTTAAATTTTAGACAAAAACGATTAAATCTAATTTAAAACTAACATTTATCTTATTCTAGCTCACTGGCTCTAAACGAGCGCTCTAAACGAGCGCTCTAAACTTAACAACATCCTTAAAATTATTGCCTTTCGGCCTTAAATCTATCTATCGGGCCACAGGGCCCCAATGTGCGTAAGCAAAAAGCTTCCCAATTTTTTTTTTTTTTTTAGAAATCATCGCCCCATCATTGGGTTGCCGTAAACGCCATTTTAATGTTTTTTGGGAAATCGTATTTAAAGTTTTGACAGCTTATAGTACGAAAACCAACTGCTGGGATTTTTTCATTTTTTTACACGATATTTTCACAGAAAAATTATTAAAAAATGAGATTGCCGTATACGCCACTAAAATCAATATTTTTTTCACTTACTCATACGTCAAAAATTATGCCCATACGGTATTCCAATAATAAATTAGTAAAAAATGTATTTACCTAAAATCAAGAAATATAGCACATGTTTTTATGTTTCAAAAACAAAAGAAAAAAAGACAAAGTTTTTGAGAACACAAAATATAAGTACAATGGTGTTCCAGTATAACGAATGATATAATGTCCAAGTGTATTCGTAAAATCGAGAACATTTTACTTTTGCGAAACGTTAAATGTACAATTTGTTTCTTTCATTAATTTTATTTCATTTATTCGTAAAGTTAAACAAAAAACAAAACTATTCAAAGTAAAAACGAAAAAAGGCTGTATGCTATTATTCATTTTTTTTAGAAGAAATCACCAATAAACGATTGTTTTCGTGAAGTTTGAACGCAGCAATTTACAGTTTTTTTTTTTTTTTTTTTTTTCTGAGGCAAAAATATTTTGGAATGTTCAACTTTGTTTTCTTTGAGTCATTTAATACACGTTCTATGATTCTCAACCGCATCGGTATGTTTTACTTTCTGAACAGAGTTTGGACCCATTTCCGAGGAGCTAGCAATTTCATCATTGTCAACATCAATAACATCGTTTTCTTGAAATGTGCTGGTACGACTATCCTCTGCAAGAAACATTTCAGCATTGTTCCAAGATTCCAAGTCCTCTGCATTAAAGTCAGCCTAAAATACATTGTAATGTAATTTGTATAACACAATACCAGAGACAATACTGAGACCCCCAACTTCGGCCGATTTCCCGTTATCTTGCCTACAAGCTATATTTTGATTGAGTTTACACAATTTAGTGCGCTAGTATTGATACATAGAAATTCATATTGACAAATGTCACGAAACTTCAAAACACCAACACACCCTCAAAAAATATCAACTACTTCCGGTGACTTCCGGTGTGGGCAAAGTTGCTGTCCGCGTTCAAAGAATTTTATCCGTTAAATTTGAAATTATTCGTTACAACTAAATTTTGTGTGGAAAGTGATTTATTTTCAGAATATTTGTATAAATATATTTTCTAAATATTAAAAAAAAAAATAAAAAAATAAACAATGCTGAAGAAATGTATGCAAAAAAAAAAAAAAAAAACATTTCTTACAAACTTTCGTAAGGCAGTTAATATAAATCGAGTAAAAAATGGTAATTATATAATATTTCTTATAGTTTAGTTACAACTTATAACTTTTAATTGATTACAGAAATGAAAGTGGGCCATATTCAAAAACAGAAAGTAATTTTATTCAGTAGTTTCTCATTCTACTCTTTCTAAAATTCTACAAGTTGCGACATATAAATACCTACAATTGCAAAAAAATGTGTCTTTATTCTAATCTTGCAAATATTTCAAATATCAATATTAATCAAAATATTCATTTATTTATACATTCATTTCTGCTTTTTTTTTATTGTTTAGCTAACTAAATGATCACTATATTATTATCATAAATATGAATATTAATATCGTTGCAGTTATTTACAAGTATAAGATAAATTAAGAGTACCTCCATTAGTCTAAATGTAATAAACAAGTATTATTCGTTTGTATATTTGTTTTATTTTAAAATGTCTCGTACTTCAAAGCTTATTATTTATATTTAAATGTCATATATCTGGGTATTATAATGGAACAATAAATCTGTTGATTACTTTCGTTGAATAGCAATATAGAACGTTATGGTATTTATATGATTAAGACTATGATTTTAAGATATTTTTATAAATGCGGAACGAAAAAAGTAATATGAAAATGTACTGAGATAACTTATTCACCAATTTCATGTTGAATTTCTAATAAATAAAAAGTTGTATTTCTGAACACTGTCTATCAGAGCCCACCACGGTTGACTGACACATAGACCCACCACAAAATTCAAATCAAATTGTTTATTTACGCGTTTTTTTTTTGTTTGTCAATCGGATTTGATAAGTTTTTGTGAACAGTCTGTGGACTTGGAAGAGTTGCAGCGCGAAGGAAAAGATATGATACTGAATGAAATCCAAGCCAGTGTCACCGAGGCGGCCAATGTCATAGAAAGTGAAATCAAAGAGCTGGCTGGTTCTGTTTCCGGAGCAGTGGCCGAGAACATTGCCAGCGTGTACTCTGTGATAAGACAGAGGACGCACAAGATCCAGGATACATTTGAATCACTAACAATGGGCGGCCCCTCAGAATACGGCGGCGAAGTGATGCCCCCGAGGCAGAGAACTTCGTCGAACAGCTCGGGCAGTTCATCACAATCACCGGGTAGCAGTGCCAAAAATAAGGACTCGATGGATGTGAGTATGCTATAGAGTTACACATTCGACAGTGTTAATTGAGCGGTTTTTAGGTCGCCAGCTTTGACTTTTCCCCCGACGCCGACGTAGACACCGAAGAGCAATTGGTATATCTACTCACAAACGTCTTGTTTACAATCTTCTGGCGAGGAGTCAGCAATGAGCATCCGCAATGTTGGAAGGTATTGTGTTTATTTATTTTGAGATCGCATCTCTGAATTCACCCAACATTTTGTTGCAGGAACGAGGTCAAGTTTTGGGTTGCATTAATTTGCTGGCACTGAACAATGAACTCATAGCATCACATCTATCACTGCGACTGCTGTTAAAGTGTTCGCATCATCCCAATCCTGGAGTTGTGGCAATGGCTACAGCTAAGCTGCATGCGATTCTTCAAAGTACTGTGTGCCATAGTTCTGTTTACACCGACGCGACACCGAGTTATACATTTCGATGTTATCAAACTGGACCAGGTTTGTGTTGAGCCTAAGCGAGAGCGAAGTTGTTTTTTATTTTAACTGTCTAACTTTCAGAACTCCTACTATTACCTTCTGCGAAGGTATTTGGAGAGCGTGTATCCGGGATGCGAAGCGAAATCAACATTCATAAAGTTAATTCAAAAAATGTCTGATGTTGAACGCCTGAATCAAGTTATAATTGGAGTTTACCTGAACGTCAATCCCGCACAAGTAGAACCACTATTGAGGGAAATATTTGACCTAAAAAACCAAACCAAACCAAACCAAAAACGTAACGTGCAATCTTCATTTTAAATGAAATAAAATCTATTTTTGTTGAATAAAATTTTAATGTGTATATAATGTATTTGATATGAATAGGGATTATTTGGGTAATTTTATTTCCAGCTTCGACCGACGCTGCCAGACCGCCGTTTCGACTTTTCACTTGGTTCCTTTCGTCCCAGAACTGGACTGTTGTTGGATCCAATGTTCTTGATAAGCATCTTTAGTCATCGCGCTTGAGCGTCTGGGTATTGTGCTGTATTAATCGTCTCCGAAGCGATAATGAAGAAATCATCAACAATATGACCCGGAGGGCTAACATCGAACGCTAGTATGTCGTTTAAGCACTGCGGCTTAATCGCTTAATTGCTGGGCGAGTACGTTTGAAGTTTTCATTTGAGGACAATTGATTGAGATTCTGGCTGCTGCCACTTGTTGACGCAGTAAGTTGTTGTAATGACTGAATGCGTGACTTCAAGATCGAGTTTTCATCTTGTAAACGACGAATGAGTGAAGCTTCGTGTTCCGCCTTAACGATTGTGGGCTGTGGAATGCACTGATAGATGGTTGTCAAGAAGTTTCTTAATGAGATTTGGAGCGTGTCTTGCCATTGTTTGGAGAAATATAGGGCGAAAGTAGGTAGCTCTTCGGCATTTTTGCAGAATGGTAAATCTGAGAAAATGCTGATTATGAAAGGGGAAATATTATTATTCACATTAGACACTTACAAAACCATTCCTTCCACTCAGCTTGAGAGCGAATCTCAGGTGCCAGTTTAACGAAGAAATCCGATATCTTTTCTGTTCGATTGCTGTTATACGCAGTCAATTACTTTGGCAGTGTGAACGTGAAGTGCAAGTCAGAGACAATAATTGGCTTGTTCCAAGGCTGCAAGACAAGTGTGTTTATTTATTAATTTAAACACTAAAAATATGCGAAAACTTACATTTTTTCAATTTGTTGGAAGCAAATCCCAATTCGTTTTCCTTATTTTGACATATGTCAATCGACTTCTGTCAAAAGTGAATTCACCACATTTTTTTTTGTTTGCTTTTTTTGTTGATTGTTACACGGATAGGAAAACAAAATGGCGAATTTGAAAAAAAATTGAGGGGGCCAGCGGCAAGAGGATTGTGAGTTGGGGGTCTCAGTATTGTCTCTGACAATACCTTAGCGTTTGAAAGTGATTCTAACCTCTGGGAAAGGAGTTTTTTGGACAAAAAACAAAGTGTTCGTTACTACGACCATCTCTTTTTGCCTCCGTAAGACTGACATAGGCACATGGCACATATTCCTTTACTAAAGGGATGTATAACAGAAACGTTCGTTATATCGAATGTCAACCATTTTTTTCATACGTTATAGAGAGACACCAATGAAAAAGTGTACGTTATATCGATCATTCATATCGGCATCACGGTTGCCGTTTTAGTGACTTTGTCACTATATCTAGTGGAATTTTCAAAAGTTTAGTGACAAAAATTTATTTGTTGTCACTAAAAAATTTTAGTTACCTACTTTTCTAGTGACTTTTTGCAAAAACATGTTTTTCTAAATTATTACGCCCCTGGTGATTTTACATCCCTGGTATTCGAGTTGCAAATTGCAATACTATTATTCCAACTTGCTCGAACTGTAATTTCGCTTCCACATTCAAATGCCGAAGTGGAACGCATTTTTATTATGATGAACACAGTTAAGTTGAGAAACAAAATGTCAACGAAAACTTTGAACTCAATAATGCTCATCATAAATCAACTAAAAATGCAAAAAAAAAAGTTGGAATGAATACCTACAAAATTCCTAAAAATGTTCTTTTAACAAATAATTTTAAAAATACCTCCGATATTGAGGTAAATGAAAGTGATGAAGATGAAAATGATCTAATCATTTCTGATTTGTAGTGAGAGCGAGAACTTTGAGACTGAATTTGTTTTTTTTTTTTTATGAGTTAACATAATTTATGTACATATTGTAAGTTTTTGACTAATTGTTAAAAATAAAAATGTTTTTAAAATTGAATATTTATATAGATATTTTTTTTCCTTTGTAGGTAGTGAACATTTTTTTCTAGTAATTTTTTTTTTTAATTTTAGAATATCTGGTGGATTTTTAGGTTCGAGTTAGTGACTTTTTTTTTAAGTTAACGGCAACCCTGATCGGCATTCGCATCGGCATTCGTTATACTGGTCCACCACAGTATTTCACATTTCGTAAAGTAGAGAACTACTTTTTAACAATTAATTTTTTTTTATAAGAAAAAAAGATGGGAATCACCTACTGAAATATTTTTCAATGATACTTTTTTAGGGGTACAGTAAAATCGTATGCACGTACGGTATAAGAAAACAAAAATATTTTTCTTTCTAATGATGTACGTGCATACGATTAAATAGCGTTACATTGAATTTGTAGGCGCACATAAGTCAAAACAATACTGAACAAACCTTTGAAGTTTGATGGCGTACGTTGTAGGACAATAGGACGTACGTCAAAGCAATTCTTAAATAAAAATTTGCTTAAATCGTATGGAAAATTTGACGTAAATGCCAAATTTTGGCGTTTACGTCAAAACAATACGTGAACTTGATATACGTCAAAACCATTCTGTATATCTTTGTAATTAAAAGAGATAGAGGAAAACTGATAAAAGATTTGGAAAGAGCTACGGCGGAAACATAAGTCTGCATACCAAACTCAAAAAGTGAATTTTGGCGTCTACGTCAGCCCAATATTAGGGCGACGATAATGACAAAAGTCAGAAAAAGCAATTTCTTTTTTTCACGCGTAAAGCGTGCGTTCAAAAGTTGGCAACACCCTACATCGGTTATCACACGGTTGCCAACACGGTACATTTGGGACAAAGTCTTTGTCTTTTCCAATGTTTCTTTGCCCTTTGTCTTTCCCAACGATTTCTCAGTCCCAAACTAAATTTATGAAAAAGAAAATAAATAAAATAAATTCAACAAAAAACTAAAAATTGGAGTAACGTACATTGTGAATGTATTCAATTTTTTGTTATTTTCTTGGTTATGCGAACAGATATTTGTTATGTTATTTGTAGGTAGTACGTTTTGAAGTATTATAAAATACGATTTGGGTTTGCATTTATTATTATTATTATTTTTTTTTTCATAAAAACTTACCCCCGTATTAATTAAGGCTGTGTAAAAGTATCAACTTGTTACTCAGCAGTTATGTCCAATTTTTGTATGCTATCTGACGTTTGCTAACTAACTTACTTGTGCACATTTTTTTATTAATAAGGGGGATAGTTTTTAAACCGAATAATGGGTGTACAATTATTTTAAATTTCTGTTGGAGAACTAGATCTTTGTCCCAATGTTGATTTCTCCGTTCCATTTGTTCGGTGTATTTGTCCGAAGTTATATTTAAAGTTGGCAACCCTGGGCAATCGCCAGTGATGTGCCAAACCTTTAATTTTTCAAACGGAGTTAAACCGGTTTAGAATTGAAGCAAACCGAGTTTGAGTAAAGGACTATTCACATGAGAGCGAATTGCGAACTGCGAACACGCGAATATTCGTAGTTTCTGACACTTCATTCACATGAAAACTTTTTTTTGTCGCAGATACCCGCGTATCAGTTTCATTTTTAAAGGTTAAATTCGAACGAATTTTTTATTCGTGGGTTTGTGGATCGCGACTGTTTTGTGTGGATTGTAAAAAAAGTGTGACAGTTCGTGGCAAGAATTTTCAATTCGCGGGAAAATTGCTTCAATAGTTAGTTTAGCTGTTTAAATCAATTGAGAGTCACGTTTTTATTAGACCAGATGTTAGAAAAAACAGCAATTTTCAATTCATAAATAAAGTTAAATTGATTTCTTCGCAATTCGCCTATTCGCAGTTCGCTCTCATGTGAATAGTTCTTAAGAAAATAATTTTAGTTATTTTTCTTCCTGCTTTGGATCATAAACAAACAAAAAGCCGTCACATGCTACCGCCGCCGTCGCTATAAGAGATAAGGAAAGGATAAGACATAAGTAACTAAAGCTTTAAGAAGTTTTTCAGAATTAAAATTTATAAAATCTTCGATGGGACGTGAACGTTTGTCAGACCTGTCACTATTGTCCATAGAGGCAGAAACTTTAGAAAAGGTCATCATCAGCTGTAAATGATTTAATAAATTAGTTTGCCAAAAAAGGCAAGGAGAGTGTATATTTAATTTGAATTGTTTGAACATTTTTTGGAAAAAGTTATAGATAGATAAATATGATGAACTAGCAGACCCGACAGACGTTGTCCTGTCCAAATTTCAAAAAAATTGTTTGTGATCGTTTAGTGAATTTGTGAAAAGCTATTGAAAATGTGTAAACAAAGTAAAAAAAAGAAAAGACATATTTTTCAGAGATAGTTTTATGAATTTTAATTTTTATTTTTATATAGATTTTGGTCATGTTTTATTTAGAGTTGAAATTGAATCTCCAGGTAACTTATTTACATTTCGATTGTATCGTCGATATTCAAGTAACTAACCAAAGCAAAAGAAAGACTTTTTTTCGATTGGTTTGCTGTGACCTCACAATTTCTGTTATTGCAATGCTTTATGATACACGACATTTTTTGTTTTGTTGTCTGGCGCGTAAACAAACAAATCGGATGGTTTTCCGACACGGGAACAGGCGACATACAATTGACCGTGCGAAAAGCATGGACTTTCAAGATTTATGCCGCAAACACTCAACGACTGTCCTTGCGATTTATTTATTGTCATTGCAAATGCAAGCCGCACAGGAAACTGCAAGCGTTTAAAGTCGAATGGCATGTCGGCCGGAATCATTGGAATTCGTGGTATCAAAACGTCTTCTCCTTCGTACTTTCCTTTTAGTATCGTTGCTTCGATAACGTTGTTCATCAGTTTTTTCACTGCAAGCCTGGTTCCATTACAAAGACGTGGCTGGTTGATATTTCGTAACATTATGATTACCGAACCGACTTTTAGTTGGAGATTGTGAGGCGGTAATCCGGGTAATTCGAGCGAGTTTAAAAACTCGGTTGGATAGTTGACGACATCATTTTGGGCACAAACTGAGCCCACCGATTTGAACGTCATCAATTCGCCAGCAATTTCACTTTGAATCTTAAAATTCAATTCGTCGACATCAATGTTTTTCGCAGCCAATATAGCACGTTCGCTCAACCAAACATGATTTTTGTAATTTTGTGCAATGCTTGGGAATACCTTTTGTATAAGTTCGGTCCTTGATTCGGTAAACTTGCAAAAATCGACGGGGAATTGAATGTAGCCAGTTGTAATATCAACGGGGATTTTGCCATTGCCAATGTCCAGCAATTGCTTTGAAAATAATTGTCTAGATTGGTCGTTCTGTAACTCGACACGCATGTTCGTACTCAGTTTGAGTTTCTTGACGCGTTTCCACAAAACTGACGACTTCAAACATGCATTAAGTTCGTCCGCTGGCGTTGACCGTGGAATCACTGGCAATGTTTGGCGAAAATCGCCTGCTAATAGAATCATCGCACCACCAAACCGGTTTTGATTGCTTCGTAGGTCTTGCATCGTTTTGTCTAATGCCTCCAAAGACTTTTTATGCGCCATCGTACATTCGTCCCAAACTATCAATTTGCTTTGCTGCAGAACTTTGGCCATCGCACAGTTCTTCGGAAGGTTGTACGTTGGAATTTCATGGATTTGCATATTCAACGGCAACTTGAGTGCTGAATGAGCAGTTCGACCGCCTTCCAACAATGTAGCTGCAATTCCTGACGAAGCAAGGGCAAGTGCAATTTCATTCCGCGAGCGAATCGTTGCCAAAATCAATGCGATCAAAAAAGTTTTTCCAGTTCCACCTGGAGCGTCCAGAAAGAAAATACCACCTGTTTCATCATTCACAACTTTCATGAGAGAGTCGTACGCATATTTTTGTTGTCGATTCAATAGCGGCACGTTTGTTCGAACAGATTCTCTCAATGCATCGCAATCATATTGTTTTTCACGTCGCAACTCTTGATTAAAGGCGTCGTGCATCGGACGATTGGGCGCTGCCATGCCTAATTGAGATATTTTTGTAAATTGTCCGAATTTAGAACTTCTTCAGGAATATTAGGCACAAAACAAATAGAATAACGCGCGTGGAAATAAGTGGGCGTGGAAAAATTTGCTTTCCGCAAAAACCTTAATATATTGAAAAAAGTGGGCGTAGAAGGGGGCGTGGACAAATTTTTTTTCCGTAAAAACCTGGCCAGGAGAATTACGAACATTTAAAAAAAAAATCAGCCAAATCGGTCCAGCCGTTCTCTCGTGATGCCCTTACCAACGAACATCATTTCATTTTTATTTATATAGATAATTATTTCTTTTAATTTCATGCAAACATTTTTTTTTTGTTCTCTTCTGAGAAATCTTTACCCTTCCTAAGGGTCCCCAAACAAATTTTTATACAGGGCCCCGCCAATTTACGCTACGCCACTGCTAAAATGTAATATGATCTATTTGTTTTTACGTTGAATATAATTACATAAAGAATATTTACTTTCACGTTAAAACATTTTTGATTTAAATACACAATATAATTTTAAATTAAGTCACCCTAGATTCAAATTGAAACGTATGCACTTTTACATTAAGACCGTTTTTTTAAATATTTAATCTACTCTCAGCTTTAAAGTACAGCACAGTGTTGGGAACTCGTGGGAAATTTACCTTTTCGAGGGAATTTCGATGATTAGAAACCGAAAAAGGTAAAAAGTATAATTTTGTGAGAAATTCGGTTAACTTACAAAAAAGAAATGTTATTACCATTTCAACCTAAGATCATATTTCTACTTCTTATTCAGTATTCGCAAAACAAGCCGATCTAACTCGCCATTATAAATCTACTGCAAGAACAAAAAAAAAAAAAAATAACACGTACGAGTTATGACATATTTTTGTTTTCTCCTTCTTCCAATTAAATTGTGGAAATTTTGAATAGATTCGGAAGAGAAAAATGCGAACAAAATAAGTCGTGCAGCATGATAATATTTGTCCAATAGGTAGTAAGTTTCGAAGTCGTATTTATGTATATTCAAACATGTCAAACATTTTCGATCTTGCATTTATGTCACTATTTTCATTAACGATCAACGTTAATTCAAAGGGAAACATATTTATCCTTAAATTCCGGTAACTGTCGCTACACTCATTGTCGATTTTACTATCGTTTCTCTTTCGATGGTAGAAAGATGGAAAAAATCAGTCTCGTAGACAAACATTTTTAAACAAATTTGAAATGGATAGCCTATTTCCAGCCACGACATAATGCATCGAACTTAAGTCTTTCAGACCATTTTGTTTATTCAAATTCAAATTCAATCGCTCCACAGATAGAACTGTGCAAATGAAATTTATTATTCGAACTCCTACCCAGATACATGCGAAATTAGAGGGTACGACAAAAATGAGCGTCATCATAAAGGATTCGTCCATAATCTCATTTCGAACCAAAAGAAACTATAATATGTATTCCACCCAAGCTATCGAATATTTCATGAGATAATAATCCCTCAATCGTACAATACAACCCACTCGAAAGAGAGGGGGGGAAACCGAATTTGTCATTTTCCATTTAATCCACGGAACTGAACACAAGACGACATTGTTGTGCCATTGTGCTCATTTAAGAATTCAATTCAATTCGAAGGATTACTCATTCAGTCCTTCACTACATATCGATGAAATGTGAATCCAATTCGAACGGAAGCTTTACAAAGTACCATTGGAAGATAGCCACAAGCATACCTATTTCAAATGAATTTAATTTCAATAATGTATCTAGAAGGGTTTTTGTTTTGATTTTAATATTTTTGCGATTTCCTTTAACTCCCCTTCCCCGACAAGGAGCAACTAGGACACTGTGTTGTGTCCGTTCCTATTGTTCGGCTATTGTTTCAAGTCCAAACCGATATGAATGAGTTTTTTAACCGGACAGCGGGCAGGTATGGTAGGTATCGCAAAGAGGGCCAAAGCAGATTACACGTATTTATAACAGATATGGGACAAAAGTTGTGAGTGATTTCTGAAACCACTTCCATTGGATGTAATCAAAAGGAATACATTCAAGCGTCTGTCCGTTCTCGGTTGGATGAAATGCACTTAAGTTGGACAAAAGATAAATCGCATAAAGTGTTTTATTGTATACGAATATTACTTTTATTTTTGTCCCATGATGTTACTCCCTCTAGTTTTTATTTCAATATAGGAGGTAGGAGAAGGAGTAGGAGTATCCCAAACCAACGCAAGGCGAACGTGAATGTGAAGTGAGTGAGAATAAAATTCTCTTGTGAATATGAACGCGAACAATGGTGCGGATTAATTCAGAAATATCGCAGGTGTTGAAGGAATGGGGACACTGGCTAGTGGTAATAGGCGTTTTTCTTTTTTAGTTCAGAGCACAACCTGAACTGTTATACAAAAAGTTTGTGTTTCTTTTTTAGCTCAGATACATCAGAGCTCGAATTTGTGTTTCTTTTTTCGTTCAGAGTATGATCAGAGCGCGCTCTATGAGCTCAGAATTAATTGACTGAGCAGGCTGAGTAAAATGCTGATTACACATATACATTCACACTTCCAGTCATATTTGAGAGAAAAGAAAAACAGGAAAAACAGAAAATCATCAGAACGATCTGAGCACGCTCAGTTCAGAGCGCGCTCATATAGCTCGAGCTCAGTTCAGTGCTCAGCTCTGAACTAAAAAAGAAAAACGCCTAATGATGATGAGTGGAGCGAGATATATAGATATGTGCGTGATACTGCGGCAGACGAACGTAAAGGAAATCGGTAGTGAATAAATTATTGGTTGCAGTTGCTGTAAAAATTCAGTTTTTTAATTACGATAATTAACAACTTTTATTCTTCATCTATTCATGAGGAGAGGAAGGTATGACAGAGGGGCATAACTGCTGTGGTGCTTTGGAAAATGCCAAACAAAAGGGTGTCTTGATGGAGGTTTCCACTTGACAAGTGATTGCTATTTTCGGCTTGCCCCGATCGGTGCTCCCGCAAGCCATTATTTGGTCATAGGGTTAACCGTGTCGACTGTTTCGTGTACCCATGCCCCCTCAGCAAAGCAAATGACGTCTACTCAGGCGGGGGTGATGATGCTCACTATTCCCAGGCTTTCTGGCGTGGTATTGGAGTGCATACAATTAGAAGTCGGAGCAGCGATTTTAGTGCCTAATATAAGGAGGTTAACTTTAACCCTGGTTCAGGGATATGACCCAAATTCGTGACAAATTTCACAAGCTAACAAATTTATATGTTCAATTATTCTATTCAATTGGTCGCAGTAAACAGATTTCATTGATAAAGTTACCACCCTTCTTCTGATACAGAATCAATTTGTACTTGTTGGACAAGCATAGTTGGACCTGTTAGTTTAGACTTGTCGACTTCTCATGTTGTGTTATATACCTCTAACCGAGGTGGTGTTCAAATTGTTTATATCAAAGTTTAAGTAGCTAGTATCGAAGTATCTAATTCCAACTCCTATATTGAATGTAAAAGAAGAGTGGGGATTTTTTTTGTGAAGCAGTATTTCGATATGCAGGAGTTGCTTGACGAATAAAGCGACTCTATCTGCAGCGTCTGGTCGTAAGAAGCTTCAAAGAGAAGAAAAAGGCATTTCAAATTGGTATACCATTCTGAGATGTCTGGTACCGTAGATTTATGTCAAGACATCCAAACGTTACCACGTATAAGTATATTTATGAAGGGTCCTGGAGGCAGAAGAAGAGGTCGAAGTAGTTAGGACTATAAGTATTGGTTCCTCAAAAGCAATTGTCCAAGTTGTCGAAAGCGATAAAAGTTTTGTTTGTATTGACCAAGTTCCTGGATTGTTGCCAGAACTAATAAGAACTGTTGTCAAAGGAAATATGTATTACTGCAGAATTCAATGCAAAAGTTCCAAATTGTTGAACTGAAATTTAAAAGAATTTTCTTCTAACAACCAGACCTGAAACGTCAACGGACAGCGAGGGGCAAACACCGACTCTATATCCAATGAGAAGAAGCTGCGAACTGCCCTGATGAAGAAACTCGACGTTGGACGCCGTATTAGCACACAAGGAGTAGCCAGAGTCTACAGAGAATGTCTGAATGAGAAACTCTCTGCAGTGCATTCACCTATACCACAGATGCCAATACCCAGTGGTCCCAGCATTGCGACATCATCATCATCAAGAGGTAGCCAAAATCACTTTAGGGTACCAGCAACCCCAGAGAAGAGCCCGTGTTATGATGATGAATGCTTACACCGGAAAAAGGTGACAGACGATGCACATATGAACAAGAGCAGCGAGGGAAGAGTATCGAGCCAGGAGGAGAGAGGAGAAGCATATTCTGCGTAGAAAAAAGAGGGCCTACACAATCTCCCAGCTCAAGGAGATCGAAGAGCCTCGCGATCGAAGCATAATCCGGAAGTTCTACAAGAAATCCAAGCAACTGACTGCTGTCTCCAAGATCGGAACACAGGTTCTTCGAAACAGTGAAGGAAAGTTAGTCACCGAAGCACAGGGAAGGGAGAGTGATAGGGCAAGGAGAGAACCCACGTCCAGTCAATGAAGTACCAGCTCCACCACCCAGTATAGAAGAAGTTGGCTTAGCAATAAAAAAGCTTGAGAACAATAAGACCGCCGACTCTGGACCGCCCGATGACTGGACTATCAGCTCCATATGCCCCATTTACAAAAAAAAAAAAAAAACGATCCTATGTCTTGCAAGAATTATCGAGGCATATCCCTGGGTTCAAAACTCCTAACTCGAAAGACAAAGTGTATGCTTTTCAGAACCCTTATCCTGCCAGTTGTGCTTTATGGCACCGAGTGCTGGAAGATAAGTAGGAAGGGAGAGCTGATACTGGGCTCCTTCGAAAGAAAAATTCTTCGGCGGAGTTTTGGTCCATTTGGGGCGAATGGAAGAAAAGATACAACTGCGAACTCTATGAGCTGTACCAAGATGTGGATGTAGTCCAAAAGGCCAAAATACGTCAACTACATTGACTCGGCCACATCGAGCGAATGGACAATAATGCTCCAGCTAAGAGGATCTTCGAATCCCAGCCGCCAGGTTCGAAACGACAAGGAAGACCAAACCACCGTTTCAAAGACCAATCCTCTCCTGAAAGCAGCGTGCCCGGGATCGGAGAGGAAGGAAGGCTAAAGTGTCTCAGGTAGAGACTCTTCACGGATCGGGAGCTCAATACATATTATTAATAATAATGAGAATTCAAGCACGATCAGCACTTTGGATAAGCTTCAATACATTATCCACGTTACTTTCGATTTCGATGTAAGGCGAAAAAGTGCTCGAAAATGCTAATTCACTTTGCATTAGAGGACCTATATCAACGCGAAACTGAGATTCACCTATTCTCATTGCCATCCTGTTGAGATTTGTGATGGACCATCTTTGCAGACAGTTCTATTACTGCAAAGTTTTCCAATTTCGATATAACTCCGTCAGATGTCTACATTTCCATGAAATCCACTCGAATAAACTCACCAGTCTAATTCCGAATATTTTGCAACTTCACCCATGAATGTCTCAGAACCACACTCGTAAAAACTAACTTCCTGTATCCGGCTATATTCCAAGTACCGTAGATTGGAACTTCCCTCCTCAAGCTGACAACAGTTCATTGAATATTAATCAGTCAAATACGTTCTAGGGGCAAAGTTTGCCAATGTAATAATTAGTTAAATCGTTTGATTTAATCAATTGCCACTACCTACTCCTCTTCGTTAACCCGTCCACGAGCTTTATCGCTGTCATCACATCATCACGCCTCAAGAATATTCAACGAAATTCTTTCATCCTCAAATCATTATCATTGTTTGCACTACGCTTCGCTTGTTAGCCCGTCAGCCAGTGCCATCACTCGTACAGATCTTTCGTCTTATTTTATCGAACGTCACCCTTTTGGATCACGCTCTCATTTGAGTTTAATTTTCGTAAGTAATGTCCCGGAATAAAATTAACATTTAATGTTTAATCAAGCCGAAAGGGGACGAGCGCACACGACTGTGCCATACGAACCCACAATTTAGTTCAGATTTCATTGGCAAGTGAATTAATTAGGAACCCCTCGTTTTGGTGGCATATAGTATAATGGCGTTAGAACTCAGATCCATCAGCCTTTGGCAGACGTGACTTCTTGGGACTTCTTGGAGGACGCGTCAAAATCAAAAGTGTTTGCGAGAAGTCTTCAAATCTCTCATTCGTATTCAATGTCACTCTGTGTAACTATTTACACGGCCAGATGGAGCTAGTTTTTTTTTATAAATTCATCCGATGGAAAATTGACTCGACGCAGTTACAAACAGGCTATACAACAGCCAAGTGGCTTTGAGTTGTGCACTCGAGAAGCACTAAATTTACCAGCCAGCAGGAATGGCACTGACAGAGCTACGACTATTTGCATGCAGCTTCTATCGTTTTTGTTTTTTATTCACTGTTCGGTCTCCTTTGATTTTGGCATCCTGCAGATAGTCGATGGACATATTTCTTCAGTTAAACGGCAGATGCAATTGAACCGTGTCCAAGTGGATGTGCATATGTATCTGGGGATGTCCCGGCCTCTACATGGTGCGGTGCCTTATTTGAGTTGGTTTGGGGGCGTTTATTGGTCATATTCCAAAAATTTGCGCAAAATTATTAAGGACTCTCGCACTCGCTCTGGGTTTTGCTGGTCCAGATGAATGAGTAGCTGAATGCAATGAATGGCTCTGTTTGCCTCCAGTGTAGTGTGCACATTAAATTTAATTGCTATGAACTTGTTCCGTATAAGTTTTTCTGTATGCTCGGCTCGAATTGAAGGGAATGTTTTGCATGGTGTGGAACAAAGAGAACGGAATTCGGCAGTGCAATTGTAAGGACATTGTCTGAGGAATTATTAGAGCGAAAGGATAATAATTTGAAAGGGTTATTCCGTTTGAATGGAACTTTAACACAAACACACTCTAGCTGGTGCATCATTGAGGGGTCAAGAGAATAACAAAATCGCAGACAAATAGTGTATGTGTGCAATGAATTGGGGCTGGTTAGATGTAACTTGACAGGCGCTCCTCGGGGATCATTGATGGCATAGCAGTTGCAAAGTATAGGTGAGAGTTGAGATATGTACCAAGGTGGGAATTACATGATGCAGAAAAATGATATCCGAAGGTGGCGTTATCTGGGACACCAAATGGGTAGTAAAAATGAAGGTTTCTTTTTTAAAATAAATGAACATAAATAGAAGATTTTCAGTATTTAAGGCTTTTTTGGAATATTAAACTAAATATTGACATTGTTTATTTAGAGGTAAGTACAGTAGTAATAGTAGTAAATTCTAAACTTTTTATATATGAATATGAATAAATTGTTTTGGTATTAACCCTTTGTTGTCTGGTGGTTTTAGCATGAAACCACCAAATTAATCATTTTTACTTAGTTTCCTAGTGGTTTGAATGGGAAACCACCATATAACGTCTGTTAATTTTCATTCGGAGAGCAACGGGAAAATATTTTCAAGTGCAATATGTTTACATTTTGTGATGAGTGGGAGTCAATGTGAGTTAGTTATCAACTGTGAAAGGTGCTTGAAGTGATTTGTGAGAAAAATTGTTAATTTTGTGCTTCGAAATAAAATGATTGGTAAGTTTGATAATAATCGAATTTATTTGGATACTGTGTAGTGTTTTTTGAGTGTTTTGTATTAAATTTAATTGTTTATTGATCTCGGGTGCTACGTGTGGTTACTCTAAGAAACCACCGGGCACTAACCGACCGTTATTTTATTTTTATTTTTCTTAGCTGGAACGCGAACGGTTTATGCATGTCATTTGACTAATGATGATATTGTCGGCATTTTGGAAGACATCCCATCGGATCTTGAGTCTGATATTGGAGATGTTGACGGGGAAGAGGATCAAGATGAGGCAATATTGCTACAAAATGAGGTAGATCTTGTAGCAGGTCCTTCTGATGGTGTTCACTCTGATCAATCTGATTGGGAGTCTGAAGATGAAATTCCACTATACCTAATAAGAGCTAGAGAACGGGAGTGCTTTACAGTTTGGACACAAGATAATGCTTTTTGTGAGGCACACATAAAAGAGTTCGTGGAGGAGACTGGTCCAACCATTCCTGATGATTTGGAGACACCAACCGACATCTTTTTGCATATATATCCACAAGAGTTAATCGATTTGATTGTTTTTCAAACAAACTTGTGTGCAATTCAGAAAGCTGGTGGAAGTCTTGCATCTCACACTTCTACCAACAGCCAAGAGATCAAAGCGTTTCTGGCCATAAATCTCCTGATGGGAATTAAAAAACTACCAAGTTATCGTGACTACTGGTCAACCAAGGCTGAATTACGCGACCAATATTTGAGCTCCTTGATGAGCAAGAACAGATTTGCATGGCTTCTGGGGAACATTCATTTGAATGACAACACGCAACAACCTTTGAGGGGTAGCACAAATTTTGACAAGCTTTATAAAATTCGTCCGATGATAGAAACCCTGTCCAGAATATATATATCGTCCTATAAGCCGTCAAAACAACAATCAGTTGACGAGTCAATGATCAAGTTCAAGGGACGGAGCAGTTTGCGCCAGTACATGCCAATGAAGCCCATCAAGCGTGGACATAAAGTGTGGGTCCGTGCAAATGATTCTGGATACATTTCAGAGTTCCAAATATACACAGGCCGAATATCTGATGCCGCTGAAAAGAATTTGGGAGCTCGAGTAGTCAAAGACCTTACTCGAAGCTTAGTGGGAAGGGGACATCATGTGTACTTTGACAATTATTTCAATTCTGTGCAATTGCAAAAGGACTTAAAAAAACAATTCATCTACGCCTGTGGGACAGTACGCGCCAATAGAAAAGATCTGCCAAGTGACCTAATGGACGAAAAAAAAATGGTTAGGGGCAAATCGGACTGGAGTGTCAGCAAGGACGGACTGGCCTTTTTGAAGTGGAAGGACACTAAGGCTGTCAATGTTCTTGGAAACTTCCTTGATCCTTCGAAAAACTTAACTACCTCGCGAAAACAAAAAGATGGAACTTCATCTATTATCACTTGCCCGGAAATGGTAGTTGAATAGGTACAACAAAAATATGGGTTTTGTCGATAAAGCGGATATGCTGAAGAGCTTCTACGAAATTGATCGGAAGTCCAAAAAGTGTTGGCATCGGATAATGTGGCACTTCCTTGATGTTTCCCTCGTAAATGCTTTCATCATTTTTAAATCCAGGTCAACTGAAAACGACAAATCGTTGTCATTGAAAGACTTTAGAATTGCAGTGGTTTCAGGACTAGTTGGAGTAAATACAAACGACGCCCGCAGAGGTTGTCCTTCAACATCAGGACACGCGAAGATTAACCACTTCAAACCCAATGTTTCTTTCGAGAGGAGATATGAACAGTGCGCCCACTTGCCAACATACGGTACTTCCAGACGATGTGCATACTGTAGCACTAAAAGTGAACCCCATCGTTCCAAATGGTACTGCTCAGTCTGCCAAGTAGCATTATGCTTATCAGCAGTGAAAAATTGTTTTGCTAAATATCACACTAAATAAATGTGTTACTTATATACTTTTCTTTGAAAATTTCGTTGTTTTATTTTTTCGGAAAAAAAATGCGATTAGTGCCCAGTGGTTTCTCTGAGAAACCACCAATAAAATGTTAATAATAGTACAAAATAAGATAACATAAATTTATTTCTTGATTTATACAAAATTAACAAGGTTCCATGTATCTATTTTTATTGTTTTTTTTTTTTTTTTTTTTTTTCAAAAATAAGAAGAAACAATAATTCGGGCAACAAAGGCAAATTTTTATTGAAATGTGAGAGCTTACGACGATGACATAAAAGTCGTCTGTCGGGTGATTTGCAAATGTTAATTAATTTGGTTTAATGTTTGAAATTTGATTTAAAAAGAATTAAATAAAGGGGACAAATAGCAAACTAAGAATAACGTTAATATCAATTTTTCGATTAATTGAATTCAGCTACGAGTTGCTTTTTGTAGTTTATGGCCACAGCAATGTAATTGACCAGCCTGTTCCAATTATCCATGCTTTCTCCATTAAGTAGGTACCTACATTAATGAGTTCACCTTCATTCAAAGTTGCCTTCTCAAAGTATCTAACTCTAAATTCCCTTATTACGAGACATCTGCCTATGAAGTGCTGTATATATTTTCTTCTTCTCCCATATTACACATGGAGCATATGGTTGAAATGCTGCTTCCAAATCTGGATTCCATTAATCCATCAAGGATTAAATCGCATCTGGCCTTCAAAATCCAGGAAATCTTGCTGATGTCGAAATCAATGAGTAATCCAGAAACTTGTAAATTCGTATACTACTTTCCATCGCTCTCCGTTCCGCTTCTTGACGACCATCTGCTCCAAGCCGATCCAAAAGCTGAAGGTTTTTAATGTTCCGTTCCATTTCCAGCGGTAAGTTCTGATCCCAATGTAAACCAAACCGATTTCCAATATAATTTATTTCTTTTACTCAAAAAACTGTTTTCCAATACAATTTTAGTAAGTTGATGTGGTAACCGAGTATCATTTGTATTTGAATAATGTTTTCTTGACATACCTATCTTAGATGTAAGTCCAGTGTATAGAAATGCCCATCTTCGGCTCCGGTCTCTATCGACAAGGCATAGTTAGGTGCACTTGGTGGTAATTTAAAAATCCTTTTCAAAAAACAGCGTTTTAGTTTGTCAACTTCTTCAAACATTCCTAAACCCCAGAGTTGCGCACTATAACTTTGGATAGCTCTGCAGACTGCCAAAAATAGTTTCCACTTTCCACTAAGGGTTATATTTTTTTTGCTTAAAAAGAAATGCCATGTTGCGTTAGTGCTGTACTCCGCAGCATTATTTCTTCCTCCACATGTCTTGTGAAGTTAATCTTCGAAGTGAGAAGTAAACCAAGATAAGTATACTGCGAAGCTGTTCTAATTGCTTGCCCTTTGAAGATCCATTTTTCTGGATTTGATAGCCTACTATACCATTTCGGAAAACCATGATTTCTGATTTTGAAAGGTTGACTTCTAAACACCATTTCTCGTAGTACTCTTCAAAACGAATTATCATCTGTTGCATGACAACATGTCTTCGGCGTACATTAGTCGTGTTTTTAAAAGCTTGGTGTTGAGGCCTCCTTCTATATATGCATGTAAATCTTTGAGGTACTTCGCGAAAAGTAATGGGGATAACAATCATCGCTTCGCCCCAAAGAGGTAACAAAATAATAACACTCATGAGTCATATATTAAATATATTGCATTATTCCTTGCGATAGTTTCAACATTCCACAAGTTTTTTTATGAACCTCTTTTTTAATACTATCATTCGCTTTTTGTCTTGACAGGTGTACAAAAAAAATGAAACCCTCTTAAAAGCAAATGAGTAGGTACAAACAATATTACAAATCGTAATTAATTTAATTAAAAACAAAATGCCAACTTTACTGCCAAAAATTTCTCGCGCAATCAAAAAAGATGACTCGTCGGCGGTAGTGGGAGACTCGCCTTTGCTTATACACACACACATTCATTACTCCGCCAGAGGAACACATTTTAATGTTCTAATTAAAAATGCATACAAATCAGAAAATCCCCTTAATTAACCATATGTTTAGAATAATGAACAGAAAAGAAAGATAATCAGAGCTAATTACACAATCTGCTGTCATTGTTTGTAATGTTATGTCGTTAACACATTTAGGAATGCGAAAAGTGTCATTTAACCAAAACGTTAACAAACAAAATAAAAAATAAAAATAAGAACATACGTATATACCGACCTAAACCTACGTTATACATTTTCATTGTTTTCTCGTGACTGAATTTTATCGTTCTTATTTGTTTTTCATGGCTTTTCTACATCGTGATTAGAATAATTGTATTGTCATTATAAACACGGAATTAATGCGAAATTGAATTAAATTAAATATTCCAGCTCAAGTCTTTAGGTAGGTACATCAAACACCTACTCTACATACAACATCAGAGGGAAGCCTTATTTACAATAGGTGTAGTCAGGTTAACATCTTGTGAATTTACGTTATTGAGGAAGCACAATGGAAGCGTTTTTTTTTTTGTTTTTTTTACATACTTTTTCTTGAACGTGAAAAATAAAAATAAAAAAGAATTCAATTAACTCATTTGTCTCATTTCAAAAACTCATTTAAATAAGTATTGAAAAACAATAAGTAGTATTTTTAAATATTTTTGGATCAAGTTCAACAGCTAGTTTAAGATGGCATAGTTCGCTGTAAGATAACATGAATCTAGCCATGGCCAAATTTATTTATTTTTTCCTGACGCCTTGGATAGCCTTAGACATACGTCTTTTGACCAAGTACGCCTGCTTGAGGTTCTTTTTTAGTTATTTGGCATACTAAAGGGTTTTCCAATAAGAGGTGTTATTGTGAATGACCCGCTATTTCGGTAGCTGTCACTTTTGAAGCTTTTATTCTTTGACATTTGAAATTATTAAAATTCGCTACAACAATGGTGAAAATCTTGCAGTCACAGTTCGCAAAACTAAAGCATTTTTTGGTCGTCGTGAATCACCTTGTCGGACCGCAATACAGAAATTGGTGGAAAAATTCGAGGTGTTGGGACAAGTTAGTGATGTGAAGAATAAAACCCGTGCATGTCGCTCAAGAACAACTGAGAATATTGCTGCTGTAGCCCAAAGTGTTGAAGAAAACCCAGGATTGTCCATTCCTCGTCGTTCTTTGGAATTGGGCATTCCACAAACGTCATTACACCGCATTTTGCATAAAGACTTGGGTCCTAAGGCTTATAAAGTTCAGTTAACACAAGAACTCAAGCCGGCCGATCATCAACAACATCGTGTCTTTGCTGATTGGGTCCTTGAAATGCATGAAAATGATCCGAAATTCCATCGAAAAATCATCTTGATGAGGCCCATTTCCACATCGGTGGCTACGTCAACAAGCAAAATTGTCGCATCTGGGGCTCGGAAAACCCAAGAGTTATTGTTGAGAAGCCTCTCCATCCTCAACGTGTGACTGTTTGGTGCGGTCTAGGATCCGGCGGGGTCATTGAACCTTAAGTTTTCGAAAATGAGGTTGGATCAACAGTTACGGTAAATGGATTGCGCTACCGAGAGATGATTAATGATTTTTTGTGGTCGGGGTTGGATGGTGTTGATCTGGACAACGTTTACTTTCAACAAAATGGCGCTACGTGCCACACAAGCAACGAATCCATTGATCTTTTACGGGAAAAGTTTCCGGACCGTGTTATCTCTCGAAGAGGTGATCACAATTGGCCACCGAGATCTTGTAATTTAACGCCTTGCAACTTCTTGCTTTGGGGCCACGTGAAAGATAAGATCTACGCCAACAGTCCAGCGTCGATTTAAGACCTCAAAGATAATATTCGTGAGGCTATCGAGGACATAGGGCAGCCACTTTGCCACTTTGAAAAAGATATGGTCCTGTATGCGTGCTCGTGGTGGCCGTTTGGCTGATGTTGTTTTTCGTTATACGGCATACCTTCCTCTTATTGGGAAACCCTTTATAATGAAAAGAAACCACAAATAAAAATTAACAGCCTTATTTATTAGAATTTTCTAAACGCCCCTAATCACCTGTATAGTTATGCAAAATTCTCCTCCCAAAAATTCTTATTTATAATTTTTTTCCCATGCATATTAGTTATACAGGGCTTGTGTCAGAAAAAGTACTAAAAAGGAGATGTCTATTACATTTATTTATCCAAAAAGATAAAAAAAAAACTAAGCAGCTTGTGAAAAATACGAATTCAATTCAAAATGAAATGGAATTCAATTTCGAAAAGAAAAAAAGGAAAATGAATGTCAGGGAATTGGTAGGTAATCTTATAAAAAAGTATTCACAACACACATAATGTAGTAATGTATACCTAGCTATTAAAACAAAATATTTGAACACATTATCGAGGAAAAATTCGTACTAATTTAATATGAAAACGTCCATAATAATGCATCCAAAATAAAAAAGGAAATTTTTTTACTCAATAATGTCAAGTCAAAATGACATTTCGATACTATTCCACCTCTACGAGTATACAGGCACTAAACAACCCCCAAACGCGTTTAGCTTAAACAAGCTCTACACCGTTGAGATTTTTTTATAAAAAAGGTTTTTGCGTTTAGAGGTATTTTAAAGAGCGCATAACTTTATACACTCTCTATAATACGTTTATAAATAAGGCTGTAAATGCTTAAAAGATCAAATGCTTGCTAAATTGTAGGAACCAACATTTTCTTATGAGGTAAAAATGTCGCATAGGTATTACTAAATATACAAATAACTGTACCCACAAAACACTTCAGACACAACACAACTCAATACAAAAAAAAATAATTCACGAACAAAATTTTTGATTTCGTTGTCATTTAAAGCACGTTGTTAACAAGCTACCGAATTACTGTAAACTGTAAAACTGCATGTTCAGTCATTTTTGGCAGAACTGTGGCGCTTATGGTTAAAGAGTAATGGCAAGTATGTCATCTTAAGCTTAATTCCGCTAAGCTACAATTAAACATTATGCGAGATAAGGTTTTACAGTTTTTTTACAAAAAAATAATTTCAAGGAAAACAAGAAAAAGGAAAGGGTGAAAGATTGGAAAAAATAAAAAAAAATACAAAATCATACTTATATTAAAATTACTGAGAATAAAAAAGTTTAAGTTTTTTCCTCAATCTCGCATAGTCGTCCACTTCTCTTATAAAGCGCAGTAGAGAATTCCAAAGGCGGATTGAGTACACAAAAAATTGGCGTTCGGATGTAAGGGAGGCATGGCGCGGGTGAATAAGCATCTACCAACTACTGAATTTATATGGATTTTTGGCGGTTTCAACATACGTTACCGGGGTATTATGGAGGATTACAGGAGGAAAGTACGAAAGGTCAAATTTTTTCTCTGATATCACGAGAGACCTACATTTGAAAGGGTTTAATAACGGGTGATTTTTTAAGAGGTTTAGAACTTTTTTAAAAAAAAAAACACAAAAAATTCGAAAAAATGAATGAAATATTTATTGGAATCGATAGTTTGAACCTTGCAATTTAATGTTTAAAGATAATTTCATGCAAATGTTGACCGCGGCTGCGTCTCAGGTAGTCCATCCGCTGAGTCCAATTTTGACATACTCTTTCACACATATCGGCCGGTATCTCACGAATGAATGCATGGATGTTGGCTTCCAGTGCGTCAATCGAAGCGGGCTTGTCCCTATACACATTAGCCTTGACATACCCCCACAAAAAATAATCTAATGGTGTCAAATCGCACGATCTAGGCGGCCAATTGACCGGCCCGAAACGTGAAATTAACTGTTCACCAAACTCGCCTCGCAATTGCGCCATTGTTTCGCGTGCTGTGTGGCATGTGGCACCGTCTTGTTGAAACCACATATCATGCAAGTCAAGAACTTCCATTTCGGGCAAAAAAAAGTTTGTTATCATCGCTCGGTAGCGTTCACCATTGACAGTAACGCTGCGATTCGCATCATCTTTGAAGAAATATGGCCCAATAATGCCGCCGGCCCATAAACCGCACCAAACAGTGGCTTTTTCGGGATGCATTGGTAGCTGTTGCAATGCTTCTGGCTGATCTTCACTCCAAATGCGGCAATTTTGCTTATTTACGTACCCATTCAACCAAAAATGAGCCTCATCGCTGAACACAATTTTTCGATAAAAAAGCGGATCTTCGGCCAGCTTTCCAAGAGCCCATTCACCAAAAATTCGGCGTTGTGGTAGGTCGGCTGGCTTTAGTTCTTGCACAAGCTGTATCTTAATAGGCTTTACGCACAAATCCTTCCGCAAAATTTTCCACGTAGTGCTGTAACAAAGGCCTAACTGCTGGGAACGGCGCCGAATCGACATTTCGCGGTCTTCTGTCACACTAGCTGATACGGCCGCAATATTTTCTTCACTACGCACAGTACGTAAACGTGTTGGTGGTTTAATGTCCAACAAAGTAAATATGGTGCGAAATTTGGTCACAATCTTCCGAATAGACTGCTCAGAAGGTCGAGAATGCCGATCATAAAATGGAAGCAGCGCGCGATGAACATTTCGAACCGAGCACGAATTTTGATAGTAAAATTCAATAATTTTCAAGCGTTGTTCATTTGTAAGACGATCCATGGTTAAATTGCAAGCCAAACTGAAGCTGTTTGACAGTGACGCAAGGTACTAAACACACGTCAGCTGTCAAAACCAGTGTTGCCAAAACCAAACCAGCTAAAAAATCACCCGTTATAAGACCATTTTGCTGCGACCAACAAGTAATGTGTTCGAGGTCTTCGTCAACACAACTTATACCGTGTTCAATAAGACCAAGTGGGCAACTGAAATAAAATTGCACATCATCTGCATACATGTGTATGGAGGAGTATTTAGCAATAGACGGTAGTTACATAGAGCGAGAACAGAAGGGGCCCATGGTTGAGCCTTTTGGAACCCTGCGTAACGTTGGAAAAAAATTTGAAAAATCATTGTTCAGCTGGACTGCTTGTGAACGGCCTGTTGTGTAGGAGGAAAGAAGCTTCACCGCGCAAGAGGAGAAGTGGAAGTGTCGAAGAAGTTTTCTACATAAAACGAAGTGGTCGACCATATCAAATGCCTAAGAGAAGTCTAAGAAGAAAGGTAATGCAATCGTTGTCCATGGCTTGTCGCATATCTTTGGTGACTTTTAATAAAGCGGTAATACAACTATGTCCTTTTCGAAAACCAGATTGTTGAGATGTTAATAAATTTGAAGAACCTAAATAAAATGTCATCTGATTTTGCATGGTTATTTCGAAGACTATGGATAGGAAAGGTAGGATTGCAATGGGTCTAAATTCGTCTTCCCGTGAATTTTTTTTTTTGGGAAAAAGAAAATTTTGAATGCGTATATTTTTTTAAAATTGTGAAAAAGACACTTAATTTGTTTGTAGTATTTACTGTCCTAATAATCCTTAATTGAAAACTGAAAGCCAGATTGATTTATTGGAATAATGTATTCTAGTTTTTTAGAAAATTTTAAATAACGAAAACTAATTTTTTATTTAATATTGCTGATATTGGATAAACTATTAAAGGATCTTTGCATATACTCAACCTCGCACCCACCCAGTAATCCAACAGTAAACCCAAGCAGGGGGGGGGGGGGAGTTGCAGAGGAAAACTTTAAACAAAATTCGAATCAAAAATGGCAGCACTGTTGCTGCCTGCCAGGCGGCTATAAACTTACTCTTACTCTAGCGGAGCAACATATAAAAGTCATTTTCCATTTTCTGAAAAGCCATTCAGGAAATTTCAATTTTGATAGTATTTTTACCAAAAACTATTAACAGCAATAACTTGGCTTGAAAATAATTTAAAAAAAAAAAATAGGCTCATGGCCTTCAAAAATGTTAAAATACTTTATTGTAAGTGTTGCCGTTGTTTTTATAATATATTTTTTTTACATTTTAAGTATTTGTTTTTTTTTTTTTTATTTAACGCCTCCCGCCCAAACGGAGAAAGACTGTTGGCATGTACTTACAAATTCAAAGTCGAAGCTATATTTAGTTTATAAATTAGTTGAACTGGAGTTTATGGTTTGGTTGTTGGTAATGCCCAATGTTTTCATTACTTTCACACATTTTTTGTTCAACGAATCAACGCCAACTCGATAAAGTGGGTTGTTTTATTTTTACGACGAGAAAAATCGGATGATGTTGTTTTGAGCTGTTAATGTTTCCCATTAAAATTCCCTAAAATTAAATATGCTACCTGACTCCGAATGGATTCGAGTACAAATTGACCCGAGCACAAATGTATCCGAATCGAATGCTAATCATTAATTTGAGTAAGAGTCTTGTACTCGAAGGTAAAAAAAACATTTTACTCGATGATTACCTGTTAAAACTGAATTACTCGAGGCACTCGAGCACATAAACAACTCGAGCCCCATCACTAACTACAATTACAAAACACTTCAAACGATAGGGCATATCAAATTCCAAGTATCTACCAATATACCAAATATGTTCATATTGAATTTATTAAGTCTTCTAAGTTAAATGTTCATTTGGCTGAATTTAATTCCAGTTAACTTCACAATACAATTCAAAAACATAACAGAAATCAATTCCATAGGGCCTTTTAACACATGTCAAGGAATTTTCGTTGAATAAGTGGAGGAGCCAAAGCTTGTCAGGAATTTATTTTGTTTGTTGCCAGCAGCTCTGCTAAAGGGGTGAACATGAAAGCACACCAACACAATGGTAGAGTTTGTGGATACACATAAACCACAAAAATTCAAATTCAAATTGAAAATTCCAATTAAATTCAATTTCGTCCACCTGAAGTTTATACAGGACATCGAGACCGACACCGAGACCAACACCGACACCTACTTACTGAGAGATCATTTTAAGGGTCATTCGCTCACCAATTGTGTTGCCAAAATCGACAATTTGAAATCGGGTTGTCGTTCTTTTGTTTTATATCTACGAAATGCTTAACATGGCTGCGCCGCTGGAACTAGTCGTAAATGAAAGTAGGTAAATACATACATATGCTCTAGCGGTGTGGCTGCCTCTGTAATTAAACGGTATAATTAAGCTGCTTGCTACGGAGTGTCAGACTGGCTAATGCCAATTGCTCTGTAATATCCACCATGTGCGAAGAGGTACATATCAAATTGGATATCTGGACAAATTGGATATTTGGACAAAGGAGCACACTCTAGTAATGCGGGAGTGCTTTCGGTTGATGTGAGTGTCGAGGTAATTTATGGTGAGAAAAGTTGTTGATTGTGTGGTTAGAGATACGTTTTATGTCAGGGCTTACCTGCTGCGAGGGTTTTGAAATAGCCGGTGGATGGAATTAATTGGTAAATTCCATTTGGCAGGGAATTTTCGTGCTGGGCAGTTTTTGCGATATAAACATCACGTTTATCAGCACGAAAATGTGTAAATCGGTGTAAGGCCAGGAACATATTTCTTTCCATCAGACACAAGTGTTATATTAATGAAGGTTGTGTCTTTTACAGATCACGTTTATAGGTAAAGTACATCGAATAGCGGTAACTTTTTTCATCCGCGCTCCAGACTGAGGGACGATATGTTTCAAGCCATCAAAAACGGGGTTGGAAAATTTTCTACTCATATACATAGGCCAAATACAAAACCTATATGAGGACATTTTCTGTAAGCGCTTTTGGTGTGCTATTGCATCGGATGGAACGCACTTAACTTACTTGATAAATCTAGGTGCTAATAAAATCACACAAGCCTCCCATTCTGCGAAAAATTTGTACACATTTATAATCAAGCGCCTATAATTAACTTCCTAAGCACATAAGACAATCACATCCAAGTCCTTCCATTACTTAGTTTAATCAAGCAATTTTCCCATCTTTACAATGTATTTGACAGACAGAAATAAATAACCAAGCACGCTGGGGATGCGAAGAGCATAACTCAAGTTAGTAACTTAATAATGTCCTTAACAACCGCTTGTTACACGAAAACGAAGAACGAATCAAGTCCAACCGTTTAATCTTGCACCACACTTTGAAGTGTTTTTATACTTTCCGGGAAAAAATTTTCAATGTGACTTAGAGGATGAGATGGTTGATGTTTGTCTTTAATTATCCCCCTTCTACGGTTAACGAAAGTGTCACGTATCGATTCCTATTGCTCTAGTAAACCAGTCAATCAGACTAGCCTACCATTTTTTAGGCGAAATACAGTTGTTTTTTATTCTGTTTATTCTGTCTCTCGGAGTGATAACCAAAAAACTTCTCCAGGTACCCAAGCAAAGAATTAAAAGTAGTTTAAACAACGATAAGAGTTGAACCAGGGGAATAAGTTAGTTTGGGTTAATGTCCATTGTAATACCACGTGATACAAATGAAGGTCTGGTCTGAAACATCTAGACCGGACTACTTTTGAACGTTTAGAAATATGTAATACTAAAAAAACGTACCAAAAATTGGGTGGGACATCTAGTGGTTTATTTTTAAATCATATAGGCTAATTTGAAACTGAAGCTGTTTCCCGCTCGAAAACTTGACAGAAAGTCAGTATCAAACCTCCACAAAATGAAATTATTAATCGCTTAATGCTTGAATAACGTTGGTAAATATTGGAAACTTATTTCCAAATTGATCGCTGTGTAGCCCAAACAGTGTTTTTTTTGAAAATAAGTTTTGGCCAACGTACGTACGTTAACAAACAAAATTGCCGCACCTGGGGCTCCGGAAAACCCGCACATTATTTTCGAGAAACCAATGCATTCACAGAGAGTGACAGTTTGGTACGGATTGTGGAGTGGTGGCATAATTGGATAATTTTTCTTCGAAAATGAACCTGGGAACAATGTTTCATGTTAACCGACTTTTTTTTTTTACAATAATTGAAGATATGGTCGGGATTCGCCGGGATTGTCCAGATAAAAACTCAGAGGTCTCAGCAAAATATATTTCTTCAAATAGGTAGGTACCTAAAAGTTGAAATGTTTTTAATTTAAAAATGACCGAATTTTAAAGAACTCATCTACTTAACGAAGAAGGGCGCCGTGGCTTAGTGGTTAGTGTGTTGGACTACTACGCTGGAGTCGAGGTTCGAATCCCGCAAAAACACAAATTCCAACTTATGGTTTTTTTTCACTGCGCCACCTCTCGCGAAGTCTGACAAACATCCGAGAGTATGACTGTCTTGAAAGAGCTTCTCAATTAGCCGTTTGGAGTCGGCATAAAATTGTAGATCCCTTCCATTCGTTCCAAAAATGAAAACTCACACAAAACGAATGGTTGTGAGAAGCTAGGCCTAGGGTCCCTCCGGACCTGTTGCGCCAACCATTTATTTATTTATCTCCTTAACGAAACTTGAATCACTTTGAAACTGAAGTTGAACCCCAATTTTCAATAGGTTGATGAACTTAAATGCTAAACGGCTATATGTTTTTTTATTTTACTTTCAATTTGCTGTTTTTCGAGGTTTCTTTCTACTAATACGTAAGATAGAAGACCCAAATAAGGCCCACCTGATAGTTTTTCTTTAATAACTTGCAAACGCCTAAAAGAAAATTACTAAATTAATATTAGCATAAGCGTTAGTTGAGTTATCTATATAAAACACAACGTTTATTTGTTAAAACCCAATTTGAAATATATTTTCAAGACATTTTTAAAAACCATACCTTGGGCCTTATTACGAACACCTGTTCCGAATAAGGCCCATACATAAAATTTGTTCAGTTACTTTGGTTATTCAGCGAAAATAAGAAGTATTTTGTCATAAAACAAATAAAACAACGTAGATTATTATTAATAATATTAATTTTTAATACAAATAAAAAAAAAAATAAAAAAAACACGTTTAATAAGCTTCAAGGCCATGTCTATGTCATCTGACGACCATTCTGTATGCTTTCTGTTCCCTAATATACTCGCCTTTGACATTTTATCTAAAAACAACCCAAAAAAATGTAAATTCTCAAATTCCTAATAAGGCCTGTTAATATTTTCGGTGGGCCTACTCAAAGAATTATAATAATACTTAGACCATACTAAATCTTAGTGTAAAAACTAGACTTACCCGAATTATTATTCGCAATGAAATAAGTTACAAAAAAACACTTTCTTATAAAAAGCGCGTGCGTGCACTTTCACTTACTTGTATCGTTTGTAAAAAAAAAACGCGATTGCGTCGGAAGGAAAATTTTATCGATTTTAGTGTAGACATAGGTGGCCAGAAGCACATTTAAAATATAATTCTTCTTGCATGTCGGGTTTGCCAACTTTTGCACACTGGGCCTTATTACGTTATGGTATGGGCCTTATTTGGACCACCTACCTTAGTTGATAAAGAACAAAAATAATTTCACATGGACGTACGAGTAGGTATTCTAACACAGGATGGTTATCGTTTTACCTGCAATAATTGATAGCCGGATTACAGCATACCTTGGCTCTAGGTTATACTGATATTAATGCTATTCCCGAGAAGCTATTACTCATTTTCCAAAAAGCGTGTCTGATGTCTTCTGACAAAATGTAGTCCCTTTTTAAGAATTCTTCCGATGAGTTGAAAAACTTGAAGAAGCTGATTTCAATTGCACATCCGTCAATAACGCGTTCTGCGAAAGAGTTTTCAGTTTATTGAACGTACTACATACTGAAGAATGAAACCGAATAGCATTTGACTTCATAAAGGACATAAAGTTTCAAATCATTTTTAAAATTAAACTTGTAAATTTGATAAAAGCAAACAATTATTTTGGCAATCGTCATCTACAAGAAGGACTCATTAAAATTGAAAATGGCATAACTTTGTAAAAGACATGCTTGCAATTGACTTTAGGTTAGATAAAGATTTGAATAGACTTTGTTTAAATATTCAGGTTTACAATAATTTTCATTTCCTTTAAGTTCATAAAAGACTGGCCAATCTTTTATGAACTTAAAAGAAATGTGAATTTAATTTGCTTTTTTGTATTCTCCATTATTTTTTAAACTGATATTGTTATTTAAAACTTAGAATATACATTTTTATTTTTATAATGAAAGAAACAAAATAATGGGTATCTTTTTTTTATTGATAAAAAAATAGAATCGTCGAAATCTGGAATGACCAGACGAGTCCCGGAATATCAACATGATGTATATAGTTATCAGCCGTCTGGGTGATGTCAATTGGCCGCCTCAGAACTGCGATTTCAACCCTTTGGATTTTTTCGTGGAGTACCCTGAAGGACCGATGTTAGGCAACAATCCGTAAACGATTCAAGCTTTCAAAACCAATATCATCCAGGCAATCGGTGAGCTACAGCCCAAAACCATCAACAAGTTCTTGGAAAATTGGAGTGACAGAAAGCGCTACTGTTAAACCAGTCGAGGCAGCCACTTGAACGACGCGACGTTGTGTTCTATAATTAATGGCAATGTCTGCTTTTACTAATTAAGCCATAATTATATAGAACAAATTTAATTTTGTCTATATCAAAAAGAAACTTGTATTTGGCCTACCATGTAGATACCGTATAAATACGCCCCTATGAAAATAACTTTTACGATTAAAATTTTAAACTTCACTTACTTTGGTAAATGGTAATATGGGGGCGACAAATTAAATGTTGCCAAAATGATTTCATTTAACTGATACGCCTTAATAACGACTTTATAATACAAACAATTTTTTGTTTGTGCACATCTCTGTCGCAGTGCCTTTAGAATGATATAATAAATATTTAAAAAGTATAGGGAAACTTATGAGGTTCACGTCACGAATAATATAATGATGCTGATTGAGTACAACCCAGAGTGCTTAGGTACGCGTCATACTGAAAAGACAGCTGCGCGTAAACGAGTCTTAAGAAAGGCACAATAGGCTCCTTTAAGAAGCCGCAGTGCCAGAGATCCTTGAAGGCTCTCCCGCTCTACAATCTAAAAGAGTCTAAATGTCGTTTTGGATTTGGCAAAACGATAATTTTTTTTTTTTTTTGATCGAGAAGTCAATTGAAAACGACAGAAAGTGTAAATAGGTAGAACATACCACAAATTTTCAAACGAATTTATTTTCAAATAATCTTAGCCCTGGATACCACTGGATTTACAATTACAATCAATAGCAGGTAATAGTGCGCTACGGCTCACTAATGCAGGGCTTTTTAAAAACAGTAGGATAGGACACAGTACTATCTTAAAGGAAGCATTCTCCGAAATCCCGGGAAAAGCTGATGAAAGTCTCGGTACACTTGATTTTGACACACCGTTCGATGTGTCGTACCCTGACCGACAGGAGTGGCATAGGAACTTAGTTTCGAGGGGAAATGAGATCTCAGTATATACTGACGGATCTAAAACCAGTGAGGGCACGGGATCAGGTATATACTCCAACGAGTTGGACCTACATATGGCCCTGAGACTACCGGACACATGCAGTGTGTTCCAGGCAGAGATTCTGGCCGTACTCAAAGCTGCGGAGGTACTTGAAATGAGATCGATATCCAATAAGAATATCGCCATCTACATTGATAGTCAGGCTGCGCTTAAAGCGCTAGAGTCACATACCACTAAATCTGAACTAGTCAGGAATTGCCGCGCAATGCTTAAGGCATTATGTTCGCAGAACCGTGTCAGATTATGTTGGGTACCTGGGCATTGTGATATTGAGGGCAACGAAAGGGCCGACGTTTTGGCTAAGGAAGGAGCGGAACTCCCAGTAAATACAATGATTGAGGGCATCAGACCACCTATGGCAGTTGCTAGAAGGGTTATCGTTGAGGAAATTACCAATAAAGCAGTTACAAGATGGTCACAGCTAGAGGGGCACAGGGTCTCAAAGGCACTGTGGCCCGCTTTAAATCGGAAGAAATTTGAAGAATTAATCAATCTCAGTAGAACAAAGTTAAGATTAACGGTAGGAATACTCTCTGAACACTGCCTTTTAAGGAAGCATGCCATGAGACTAGGCTTAGCTAATACGGATACATGTAGGTACTGTGAGGACCTACAAGCTACGGAGGACATTTCCCACCTTCTATGCGAGTGCCAGGCAGTTGCTCGGAGTAGAGCACCTAGGCAGGTTCTTCTTTAATAACTTAGAGGACGTTGGTTCCTCAAATAATATTGGGACCATAACCAAATTCTGTAGGGAAATTGATTGTTTGGGCGAATTGGTTTAGGTTTTTGACCGTAATGGTTCCCTGGGGATGGCGATGGGCCCGCTTTGGTGCCTGGTCTTTTGTGACGATATCACAACCCCACCCAACCTAACCTAACCTAACCTAGCCCTGGATGGTTACCCTTCGTCGTATCGACGAACACCTCTTTTATTTTTTAGGATTTCTCTTTAACTATTCTTCTTATTTTATTGCCCTTTCTTACAACTTCAGTTGGCTGTGTTTTCTACCAGTGAACGGACGTATGCTCTCCTGCTATCATCAGAAATATTTTTTTTTTTTTTTTTTTTACAGGTATGTTCGTCGAAAGAAAAAAAACTGGTATAATAGAATGTACAAAAACTATTCTACGTGGGAAAAATAATTACAAGTGGTCTTCAAAAAAAGGTAAAAGTCATAGATATGGTATGAATGTAGTACACCAGGCTCGGGGCCCAACACGTGAATGTAAAAACATTACTGAACCTCTGAAATGTTTTCAATTATTTATAACGGAAGAAATTTTGAGTGAATTCGTACAATGGACAAATGCTGAAATTAATGTACGGAAAAAGGATTTGCTCAGCAGCACATCGCAAACATGCGAAACCGATTTAGTTCAGATAAAAGCCCTAGTTGGTATTTTATGCTTGACAGCAGTTTCTAAAAGTAACCACCTTACTTCCGACGAATTATTTGACTCCAGCTATAGTGGATCCCGCTACATTGCAACAATGGCTAAAGCCAGATTCAAGTTCCTTTTGGCCTGCTTACGTTTCGATGACAAAGCTTTCCGTCTTCGAATTTGCAACGATAAATATGCCCCAGTCAGGAAAATATGGGATATGTTCATTCTAAAGTGTCGACAAAATTACACTCCTGGCTTGTATTTGACTATTGATGAGCAACTTTTAGCTTTTCGTGGGAAATGTGCCTTCAGGATGTATATTCCTAATAAGCCTGCAAAATACGGCTTGAAAACAATAATGATGTGTGACAGTGGCACAAAATATATGATGGACGCAATGCCTTACTTGGGAAAGGGTTCGAGCGCTAGCAATCTGCCTCTTGGAGAGTTTTATGTCAAAGAAATAACGAAACAAGTTCATGGCTCTAACAGAAATATTACAATGGTTTACCTCTGTGAACCTGGCAAAATCCCTTTTATTAGAGCTATATAAATTGACAATAGTTGGAACCTTACGGAGTAACAAACGAGAAATTCCTAATGAAATGAGGGATAAGAAAGGCCGCAAATGTCAAACTTCCATGTTTTGTTACGACAATGAGCTGACACTGCTGTCGTACAAACCAAAACCATCTAAAACTATTTTTTTTTTTGCTGTCATCTTGCAACTATAAACCCAACTTCAAAAAAGCCTCATATAGTGGAGTTTTATAATCAAACGAAGGGAGGTGTTGACACATTTGATCAGATGTGCAGTGTGATGAGTTGCTCTAGAAAGACTAACCGATGGCCTATGTGTCAGTTTTATGACATGTTAAACATGACTTTCATTAACAGCTATATAATTTACACCCATAATATGTTTGACACCAAACAAAAACCCTTAAACCGCCGACAGTTTATGAAAAAACTAAATTTCGATCTTGTTGAGCCGTATATGTCACGGAGGCTTGAGGTGCCTACCCTTACATCTAACTTAAGAACGCAAATTAAAAACATTTTGGATGCAGATCAGAAAAAAGGGCAAGACACTATTGAAGAACAAAAAAGTGAGAAGAAAAGAAAAATTTAGTTTAGTTTGATTTAGTCGTGCTATAAATGCAAAAAAAGCATCTGTGGTGAGCACAAATTTGAAGCCTGTGCCTCTTGTATATAAAACTGTTTTTTTATTTTTGTTTTTAATGTTTTTTGTTGATATGGATTTATACTTTTTATTTATGTATTTATTTTGGAGGTGCTATTATTTTGTTGTTGTTTTTTTTTTTGTTTTTTTTTTTTTAATCAATTGCTGTTAATGTAACAAAATGAAGTGATATATTTAATTTACATTTAAAATGAGAAAAAAATGTGGATACCTAAAATAAATGGTAGTATAAATATGCGTATAAGTCTTATTGAACAATTTCAGGTTAAAGTAACACAAAGTTCGGAGTAAAGTTCGGAGTATGTAGGTTTTAAAGTGGACTACGTCGATTCGACGAAGCATAACCTGAGTGTGTGTAATGTCAAAAAAAACTGCCAGCTGATTTATCTTTAGAAAATTATCCGAATCAAATGACTCCGCAGGGGCACTTTGCCAATCGAACAGCAATGGCCGGTCGTTTCGCCTTTAAATTTTAGCACGTTTAAATGGTGGCACACAAATAAAGTCATAGCTCCAATATTGAAAATCGCATCACCGCCATAGTGTACTTTTCGTTCATACTGAAAATAAAATGCCAGTGGTTCGAATGTCGGCACCGACGCGCATCTGCTACTCTTAGATTTGAGCTTGTACGATTTGACGCAGTTCTCATTACTTGCACTCTCAAATTACTTGCCTGTTGATCTGGTCTTATGCCATTATGCGATGTTCCATTCTTCGCGTTCTTCTTCAGTTTGGCTTCACTGATATATTTGTTGTTGACTTTGTTTGTCTTGTTCTTCGGCCAATGTTTGCGTGTTCAAATTGGCATTTTCAAAAAATCACTAATTTACTTTCAATAACTATTTATCCGCAATATTATTTATTTATCCGCGTTTATGTACTTCATACATTTAATTTTAACCTTATCAACTGTATAAAAGCAATGAAACTGTTGAAGCGATGCACAAAATCAAAAACAAACCGTCACTGTTGACAAAACGTATAATACATTAACGTGGAATTTTCGATTTTCTCAATTTACTACTTGAAAACAAAAAAAGAAAACCGAAAAGTCAAAATAAAAATTTAATCGGAAGAATCATTTGATGCCAAATCAGGACCGCACGGTGATTTTCCGAAATTTTTGTCTCTTCTTAAACCTGATATACAGCAATACGAATAAAACCAAAAAATAATCATGAAAATCATCCCAGGGGTTATCGAGTTATAACATCATAGAGTTTCACCCCGAAAGCATTACAGAAGATGTACTACAGAGAGTAGTCATAATCTTAAAATCAAATGCTCACAGAGTTCAAAGGTATGTTTTCAAATACTTGTGAACTGGAATGAGCATCCTCATTTCAGCTATTTATCGAGCTCCATGAAGTTTTAATCTAGTTGTCGAGGAAAACCTTTCTTGTTTTTTGAGTGCTGCTAGTAAGTTTTAACAGTGAATCATCGAGGAACACAATGATGCATAGTTTTCTAAATTCCCCCTCGCAGCACTTAATAGTAAATTGTGAAGTTCTGGCAGATTCCGTCAATATATATGTTTATTACCCCTAATAGCCATTCGAGGAGTTCAATATAAATCTTCGGCCATGAACCACCATCCATTCAGTACAAAAAAATATCTCTATTTATTAGCAACATAGACTACCTCCCACCATACCAAGAAATATCTCATGTGGTACCTACCCAAAGTTGACATAATTCATCACCAATACCTACTACTGTGGGTTGCGAGCCTGCCCACCAATTCATTCACAAAATAAACCATTTACTCATTGTTCCATGTAAATTCACAAATTTCCACCATTGATAAAAAGAGAGAGAGAAAAAAAGAACGCGCACTATATCCCAGACTCGTATACAAGTCAATTCCATCGCAATCTCGTCCTCTCCCTCCAGAAATCACACATCACTAGTACTAGTCCTTCTCTTTATTAGCAGAGTAAAACAAATCACCTCAAATGCACTACACGAGAACACAACATATTCATTTAAATCCCTACAATCAATTTGTTTGACACAAAACTAATCGAATTTCTCCAATTGTTACCCAGAGATACGTGCCGTTTGAAAGGATGTTTGGCTTACTTTTGTCCTCTCCGCGCTGAGCCCTCGCCTTGCAGTCAAATTGCAAATTGTCTCTATCGATCGGGGTAATCTGGTGTTCAACTACAATTAGAACACAGCCTCTCTAGCAACAACATCATGTGGCAAGTGTATCTGATTGTAATCAAAATGTCAGGCTATTTGTAGAGACAATAAACAAACAGGATGTACGGATACCATGTATCCACGACTAGCGCTAAAGTAAAGGGGATTGTAAATAAAATGCTAAAATTGAGCCAACAGATAATTTGGTGGTGCAGGGAAATTTTACTGCAGCTGTTGTACTTGGAGGCATCAACAAAAAAATTCGATAAGATAGATGAATAGAGGGACAGTACTACACCGAAAAAAAAATTTGTAAAAAACAGCCGTAATATTGATATTTTTCATTGACAAAATCGAGCTGATGTTGAAAATATCAATTCTGATATGACTCCAATATTAATTTCATATACGTTTCGAATGTAATTTTAACAATGAATTCATGTGGAATTGATATTAGAATTTTATAATATTTTAATATTAAAAATGTGAAATTGATATGATACGCATTTACTTTTGATATTGAGAACATCGATTTTTGATATTAAAATTGTGAAATCGATATAATAAAAACGTAAAATGAATATAGCTTTCATTTATTTTTGATAAGAATAATTTAAATTTTGATATTAGACATTTTTAATTTCATTTGATTGCATTTATTTCTGATAAGAATAATTTAAGTTTTGATATTAAAATTGTTTAATTTATATGAAATAAATGTAATCAATTTTATATTAGAAATGTAAAGTCAATATTCATTTTTACTTACTTATTTTAAACAACTATGTTTTAATTTTGTCCAAGCGGTATATTTCAAACCTTAATTCTAAAGTTGACTCATTTGCAATAAGGTTTTTTTTTTTTTTTTTATAATCCTAAAATAGGTTTAGAAGACTTTCTACGTCTTCAGTAATAAAACAATTAATAACAATTAAAATATTTTATTTCTTATAGTAAACATGAATTGGAGGACTTGTAAAGTCGGCAATAGCTATTATTTTCAAGGAGATACTTTTGGAACCTACAGAGTATAACTGATCGTGATCTATAAATTCTCTATGTTTCGATTCATATCGGTAGCTCCATAAGCATTTCAGAGGCCCAGACTGCCTTATTACGGTTACATAATGGGTTAATTTCTGGTTTTCTGTAATTAAATGATTTACACGATAAAGTTACAAAGATTACCAAAGTACGTAATAAAAACTTACACAAAAGAGCAGTAAAAGCTGTCTCTAACGAAATTCCCTTAACAGCTCCAATATTACACGATTCTTCCGGAAGGGATTCTACGGATTCAACCTCCAAAGAATCCGGAAAACTTTGAGGGTTTCCGAGATCATCATCCCCTATTATTTCACTAACGTCTGAAAAAATAAACTGGTCTTGATGTTCATCCATTAGCTCTTTTTTTGAACACAGACTCAAGAAATTACTCGAACTGATTATTATTATTACTGTGTTTTTACAGATTTTTTTTAACACTAAATATTACACAAATTGCAAAATTGCACATTAAATTAAAAGTTAACAGAGAAAACACTCTACAAACAAACCGATCACTACGAGTAAACCACTGCAAGTGCGACTGCAGTTTCAATTTCAGACTCGTTTATTTCGTTAGCAACTGCCTTTTTACATTATTCATATCAAATATGTTGGTAATATCAAAAATTGCACCTTAGGGTACCGGTATTTTGGGGCTTCGGCTTATTTTTACATGTCTCACATAAACAGTACATTTTGTCAATATTAAAAACACATTAAATCATATTGGTTTTTAATTTGTGAAGTATATTAAAATTAAAGCTTATCAATTTTACATTTTTAACATCACAACAATACGCGTAATGTAGAATTGACATTAAATCTTGTAAACATTATATTACAGAACATCATACAAAATTTGATATTGCTTATTGATATGGGAATGTAAATCGTAATTTCAAAAAATGTAAGCTTTTAATGTAAATCTGCCATGAAAAATATTAATCTGATATTTTTAATATTAAAAAAATACGTTTTTTTTTCAATTTTTGAAATTTTCGCATGAAATTGAAGTTGATATGACAAAAATATCAATTTGAAATTACATTTTTTTTTGGGTGTAGAGGCCACAAAAGCTTCCGCTTTAATCAGTCAGACAATGGATTACAGAATCATTACTTTCTAGCCGTGTTTGTAGCGAGAAAGTCACGACAAAGTAATGGCGACTAATAACAATGGATTGGCTCTCGATGTGGCTGAGATTCACAATCGAGTGTCCTTAATATCTGGTAATAAGTATGAATGTGAGGTGAGGCATTGCATCGAGATAGTTACTGGTACATATTGGGTCGTATGAATAAAACGTAGCAATTGCTTTTACTCAAGAGAAATCTCAAAATCGAAGCATTTGCTACGTTTCATATGAATAAAAAACAATTTGAGTTAGTTCCAACTTTTGATATGTTCGAAAAGCGGCGGCACTGACCTTTTACCCAGATCGGTATGAATAAAACTTATCAGACAAAGCAAATGCTATGCAAATCCTGAGTCTGCAACACGGTCAAAAATCCTGGAGTTAAATTTAATATTTTGCATATAGTATTCAAATTAAACAATTAATAAAAAATTTATTAATTTTAAATAATGTCTGCATTACAAAATATATCTGAAATATTAAATTTTAATATAGATGGAAATGAGTTTAAGTGCAGGCGTATGTAAATTAAACCCTTATTTATATCGAAAAATTTAAGAATTTTAATACATTTGTATTCAAATTAAATAAACTGCAGATTAAAATGTAATACAATCTTATTACATATTAATACTTCTTTAGATTTGATTTAAATATCTATAGGATATCTTTTAATATCAAAAATATTGTATTTTAATAAAAAATGTTGTTATTTTTAAATACCTACATATTACATTACATATAGAAAATTGTCAAGCGTAGGCAAATTCCGGTGTCTTTTATTCCCTTGTTAAATAATCCTATAGTGTGCCGATGTGCTCCCTAACGTAGGTATATTTTTCCAAACCTTTAAATGATGGAGAACTCATGAATGCCTGAATTATCTTATTAATTATTCAGTTAATTACTTACTTTTTGGTATGTAATAGCTATATTTCTAATGAGCTGGAATCTCTAGACCGCCCTTATCTACTTTATCTACCTTAAAAGATTAAAAAGCAATTATTATGACTGTAATAATAATATTCTTATTGAATATCAATATAAATATCTCCCTTTTTAAGCACGACTTTTACTTGTTTATATTTTTAAAACATTTTTCTTTCAAATAAACTGTATCCAAATCATCCACTCCATTGAATAGGACGCTCAAACTAACTGTAAATTCTTAGCCAAGCGACAAAATAATATATATGGGCTGGAAAGTAATACCGATATACTCGTATTTAAATATATTCACTTAACTTCAGATCCTGTATTAAAACCAAATACAAATGTATTGAAGTTGATGGTTTTAATAAGTTCGTATTAAAATAGAAGAGTAGAGTAGATATTATATTTTAGGTCAACTAGAAATTTATTCTAATGAATTCTTGATTGAAATATGATTTAAATATGGACTTGGTTAGATTGTAGAACAAAAATACTGGATTTTAATCTTTCGAGATTAAAGTTCAGAAAATTCGTATTAAAATGTGCAGTTTAATGAAACAATTATGTAATTTGAATATATAAAAATATTATAGAAAATGTTTAATAAATTGGAAATATTGAAAAGTATATTTTTCCTGTATTGCATAGACCTGTTGTACTGCGGAGGTATTTAAAAACACCCCCATATTTTTAACCGTGAATTTAGTTGACTCAGACATTTTGCTAAATATTTTGTACGCACATTTTTAACACAAAAAAAGGAAGCAATGTCAATTTTCGATAGTTTGTCTATAAAAAGTTAAATTAAGTTTTGTTCGTGCAGGAAAACCAACAAAATACTTGTGAAAAAATCAATTATTTCTTGTCACGCGAAAAGTATTGAGTTTGGACTCTATATGGCTAATATTTCGTTCAGATGCAAATGTTTAGAAAAAATCATTTCTAAGGTATATATGAGATCCTTTTAGGTTGACAGTTCAAATGACTGGCGTGTCAACAAATATTTCCAATAAGTCTCATCTACATAACATTATACTTTTAATTTTAATTTTGAACTAGAATTTTTCACTGAAACTTGCACAACTAAATAAGATATTGTATCTTACTGTGTAAGGATATTAAATAAAGATTTGAATTTGTTTGTTTGTTTGTTAAGTCTATGATCTAATACTATTCCCGGCACCTGAAGAAAAAATAAAATATCAACAACCTATTTGGCAAACAAAAATCATATTTCCAGGTGCAATTGGAACTAGCCTATAGATTGCATGCATATTTCTCAATTTAATTTTTAAAATTTTAATTTCCATAAAAGTCGTTAGAATCTCAAGGAAAATTAGAAGATTCTAAATGACTGGTCAGGTTTGACAGGAAGTGTAAGGCAAGTACACGTACAGCGAAGTAGGTTTTTATTCATACAAATTCAAGGCAATTGCTATGGGCTTTTACTTTGCTACAACCTTTTGCTCAAAGCAAATGCTAGATTTTATCGATACGACCCATTGAAAATTAAAGTACTTTACTTACCCGATAAAGTTGGATCTACTATACTCGTTCTCTTTTCCTATTACAGGTTTATTTGTCAGAAAAGAGAACACCCCTGCGATCCTATTTTGTATGAAGATCATTAAGGGTAAAGCGTGTATGTTATAATATTTTCTAAAAATAGCCTAAGCCACTGAAATGGATATTTATAATACTACTAACTGGAACTGGCAAACAAAAACGGCTATTTAACAAAGGAAATGAGTGTTTTATTCGCGCTCTCAGTATCAATATCACTACACGGTTAGAAATATGGGGGAGTATTACAGGTCGATGTAATACAAGAAAGATGAATTTCAAATTTATTAAACTTTTTCTGTAATATTTTTATAGGTATTCAAATTTAATAATTGTTTCATGAAAGTACTCATTTTAATACGTTTAACGTTAAACTCGAAGGATTAAAATCCAGTAATTTTGTTCTACAATCTAACCCGGTCTATATTAAAATAATATTTCAATTAAGAACTTATTACAATTAAATTATAGTTGACCTGAAATAAAACATCTACTCCGATTACATTTTAAAACAAACTTATAAAAGTCAACAACTTGAATACATTTGGATTTGGTTTTAATACATGATCTGAGCCGAAGTGATTAGATTTAAATGTAATGGTATTACTTTTGAGGCCAAATGTATTATTTTGTCGCTTGGTTAAGAATTTAGAGTTAGTTTGACCGTCCTACTCAATGGAGTGGTTGATTTGGATACCTAAGGTTTTTTTTTTAAAGAATAAATGTTTTAAAAATACAAACAAGTGAAGGCCATGCTTAAAAATGGAGTTACATAATCTATATATATATAAAAGAAAGTGATGTTAGTATATAATCTTATAACTCAAGGAAGCCTGGACAGATTTCGATGACTCGCAACAATTCGTACTGGTCTCCGGCCAAACAAGAAGAATATCAAGGAAAATTCCCGAAAAATCCCCGAAAAACAAAATTTATGAAGAAAACTAATTTTCCCATACATTGTGTATGGAGCGAGTGACGATATCTATATAAATAAAAGTAGGCATTGAAATACTTGATGTTTGTACTTTTATTGAATTTGTATTTCCTAATGAACTATTGAACTTAATTAAAATAGTAAATTAAGTTAAGTTAAAAGGTATCATTAAATTCATTGATCGTTAGGCGGTACGAAGTTCGCCAGGTCAGCTAGTGATATTATAATGAGTAACTTTTATTTGAAAGTATTCTTGTAAGACGCTATAATATTTGCTTTTTTCCATTAAGTTTTGAAGCGAAGAGATGTTCCTAGTGGATTTACTTTTGAAGATAAGGACGGTCGAGAGATTCCAGTTTATTGCCTCAGAAATATAGCAATTACATTCCAAAAAGTAAGTAATTGACTAAATAATTAATAAGATAATTCGGGCATACATGAGTTCTCCTTCATTTACGGGTCTAGAATAACATACCTACTCTACTCTTATAGAGGATAAAAGACCACGGGAATTTGCCTACGCTTGACAATTTTCTATATGCATTACAAATTACAATACCTATTAAAAACCAATCAAAATTATTATTAAAATAAAATATATTTCTTTATATTATATATATTATTTTAATATTTCATGAGTTTATTAAAAGCAAAAGACGTAAGTATTGAATTTGAGTTGAAATTAGTTCGAGAGGCTGTAGGAAATAAGGCCCCAATGAAATATGGCCCCAAAAGAGAAAATGAAATAAGGCCCCAAATTTGGGGTGTTAATTCATAATGAAATAACACCCCAATTTCAAATATGAAATAAGGCACCACTGCGATGAAATAAGGCCCCAAAATAAAAAGAACTAAGGCCCCAAATTTGTAGTTTATTTCATAATGAAATTAAAAATAATGAAAACTACTTTTCATTTAATATTGTTGATATTGGATAAACTTGTTTAGATTAAAGGAACTTTTTATATACTCAACCACGCACCCACCCCGCAATCTAACAGTAAACCCAAGCAGGGGGGTTACAGGGGGGCAGCATGATAATAAATTTTAATATTTTCTCGGCGTTGACTTAATAAACAACCCCAATAATATTAAATTTATCGCCAAGGGGCCCACAATTTTATGTTTAGTTCGAATTCCGAACGAAACTCTAACAGACGTTCGCGACAGATGCCGGGCTGTGGAAAACACCTTATCTATAGTAGGTATGTAGGTAATTTGAGGTTTTACATGGATATGTCCTATGACCCCTTGCGTCTCTTTTTGGTGGTAATACTGTTCAGACTTTAGAATAAAAATTAACTTTTACCAACGATTGAAGTGCAAAAAAGCATATCCGTGTTAAACGAACAGCCAATCGTTCGAAATCTATGAAGTCACAGTCTGTGAGAAATGAAACACATTAGAAAGAGTTGGATTCAGGCAGAACCAGTCGGCTATGGTAATAGCTACTAATGATATAAAAAAAAAAAAAAATCCTGACACATAACCCTTGTGTTTATCGCATGCACATTCAAATGTCTAGTAATGAGGCCCACTTCTTTCTTTCAATAATTTATAGGTCTCCCTTCTCAATAATGGAGAGGAGTTTTCTGTAATCTCCCAATCTGTTCGTGGCACAAAATGTATTATATTAGAATTGAGATAAATCGACTATAAACTGGTATCAAGTATCAAATTAAATCCTTGTTCTTAATGTATGTCAAAAATATTTTAATATCTTTTAAAGTTAAGTATTTATCACTTAAATACTTAATTTACATTAAAGACCGTTTCATTTAACCTTGAGACTGTATATAATGTAGGTACTGCTCGATACCCACTGCTTGAAGGCATTTTAACTCATTTCAATCCGTCGTTAATGTTAAGACTTGTAGCATAGAGATATACAAGTATATGCGAGAGAGCATTAGTTGCTCAAGGCCCCTGGCACTCAATGCCTCACGAGTTCGGGATAGGATGTAAGGAAATCGTAGGGAAAACCTGCCAGACTATTAAGTCTATCTACCAGCTACCACGCGGCGGAAAAGTAATCGGCTTTGTGGAGTATATAGTATATAATCGAATGTTGTTCACTTCCCAGCACATAATAATCACCATAACCTTCACCGCAGAATAGGCGAAATGTGTGTCTATTCGATAACGTCAGTCAAACACGCAAAATTCACCATACACGCAAATATACACAGACTTTTTCATTGCACTGAAACAGCGATATGGAAATTGGAGAGAGTCATCCCAACTCCACCAGAAAGGATGATAAGTAAAATGTGAGACGCCAAAGTCATGTTTCATTAACGTCGATCCTTCGAAAGCTGGGTATGGGGTAGAGTGGCAGTCTTTTGAACGACTGTGCACTCAATACGCATTGAAAAAAAAAAAAAAAAAAAAAAACAGGCGCATACCTACAGCTACCAGAAAAATTCCCACCGCGGGGGTCTACGTTCTACGACGCCGGTGCCGTTGGTGCCTCCAACTTATGGGTCCGCGCGTTTATTTCCATTTTCCAATGCATACCTATTTGCAGTTCAAATATAGCGAGTGGCGCTGAAGTCATGCTGGTGGGTGGGTTTGGGGTAGAGTTATATATTCTGTATTTTAAAACCTGTCTTCTTGTTAACCCTTTGCCATTATTTTTTGCGTTTCGATTTAATCTCAGAGATAAAGGAATTTTCCTTCCCTCCCGAGGGATGGGAAATCAAGAGCACGAATGCCTGATGGAGCGAAAATTGTTTTCCCATGTCAGAAGGCGGAATTTTCAAGCAAGAACACGACTCGGGGCTGACAGAAAAATTTAATTTTATTTTCCTCTGCATAACATGGAAATATTTTAATTTCTTTATTATTCTTGTCTTTCCTGTGTCATGTAGGGGTTTATTAATCTTAAACGCAGCTTGCATCGTATGTACAAAATAATTGCGAGATGGCCACAAGCATCAGCAATATTTATGCTTTTTCTTGTGACTCACATTATACTCTGGGTAAATGTTATTTAATCAAGGTGGGCCAAAAGAAGTCATCCGATGTTGTTTGGCTCTCATTTTTTTTTTCGAAATGAAAAACTTCGATTCTGTTTTTTTTAATTTTATTGGTCAATCGAGAAGATGATATCGGCCGTCAAAATTGATTGCCATACGGGCTCATTTTATGGCATTTTTCATCACTTTGACGAGAACTTCGGGCGACAGATTCTCGCACTCGTGTCGAATGTTGTCCTTGAGGGCTTCAAGGGTCTCGGGCTTGTTCACGTAAATACGGAACTTCAAAAATCCCCACAAAAAAAAAGTCTGGACCAGTTAAATCCGGCGCTCTTGCGGGTCAGTGCAAATGGCCAAAACGAGAGATGAGGCGACCCGGGAACGCCGCCTTCAGAATATCGGTTGTGGCTCGCGCAGTGTGTGCCGTAGAAGCGATAGTTTTGCTTGTTCACGTAACCGCTGAGGTGAGCCATTGCTACGTGGCCCTTATAAGGCCTATCATCGCTTATGGCTGTCCCATGTGGTTCAATATAGCGCCGTCCTATATGGAAAAGATTCGGGTGTTTGAGAGGCAATGCCTCAGGGCCTGTCTAGGGTTGTTTAGAACTCCTGAATGCCAGTACATAAAATACTATCCCAACAGGACCTTATACAATGGGGCTCGACTGAATAGGATTGACAATTTCCTTATTAAGGTGATTCGGAGGCACGTTGCTAGGGCGATGGCCATTGATAATAACCTGATCTCAGGGGCTTACCACCCCAATTCAATGTACCACGAGAGTACGCTTCGGTCTGATTTTATCCCGCCTGAGGCATTTCTTCATGTAGACATGAAAGGGTTACCTAGTCCAGACAAAAGATGGTGTGCCGGTATTGTACCACAGCCACCGCGGCGCGAGGGAGAAGCGGCTCATCCACGACGGGCACGCCGCCAATGCTCAGGAGCCCCTCCGTTTTAGTACCGCAATTGCGGAACGGGTCAGGGTCGATACGGTAAAGCAGTTCACCGAATTTTGGTGGCTTGAGGAAGAGGTGAGGGTGGATACGCTCTCCCGGGCCGGTGCGCTACTTATGTAGCATCCTCCTTATTTTTAAGCTAGATATTAAGTTAGTAGGCTTAGGCGTAGAGAAGGGGGTCCTTCGGATTAACCGGGCTAGCCAGCATGAAAGAGTGCTTCCGAGACTTGACCGATGCTTATGGCCTCGCTTGAGTCTCGGCGGCGCAGATGAACCCTTGCTGGCGGCCGACGGGCAACCATGGACGCGATCAGGATGGTGAACAATTGATAAAATTGCTCACCACCCTGATTATAGGTAGTTTAAAATAAATAAATAGTTGGCGCAACAGGTCTGGAGATACCCTAGGCCTAGCTTCTCACAACCATTCGTTTTGTGTGAGTTTTTCATTTTTGGAACGAATGGAAGGGATCTACAGTTTTATGCCGACTCCAAACGGCTAATTGAGAAGCTCTTACAAGACATTTATACTCTCGGATGTTTGTCAGACGTTCGCAAGAGGTAGCGCAGCGGAAAAAAACTTTGGTCGGAATTGGGTTTTTGCGGGATTCGAACCTGGGACTCCCGCATAGCAGTCCAGCACACTAACCACTAAGCTACTGCGACTACAGGTATAGGTAGTTTAGGTAGTTTTAATTAGCTTTAAATAAAACTCATTATGATTTTGGTCGAAAAATCGAGAATTCGAAATTATCCCGCGTTCTTGGGGAGTGTATCGCTCCATGGCTTGTTCACTTGTATTCAACATCTGTCTAGTCCACATATGTCAAAACAGATTTGACATTGGCGGTTATTTGCAAAAATAAGAGCATCTTCCAATACGGTGATCTCTTTTGAGCCACCTTGTATTTACTCAAAAAGAGTAGATTTTTTTACCTCCGTCAACTTGGCAGAGCACATATGTCAAAAATCGATTTTGAAAAGCTCTGAAAGTTTTTGATTTTTGTGCTCCAAGGGTTTCGGAGAAAATCGACCTTGAAAAGTGCTCTGCCAAGTTGACGTCAAGCCAGCAGAGCACATAGTCAAATCGGCCGAAAATTAAAAAATTAATACTCCATACTGATGCGTGATTTATGTGCTTTGTTTGTGCTAAGTTTCCAGCTTCGTAGCTCAAGTCGTTTGACTAGAAATCGCATTACTAATTATCTATTCTAGTAAGTGCATAGAAAACTGTTAACTCAAATCCTAAAAACGGACGCAAATCAAAAAAATTAAGAGCACATACATATCTCTGATTTATGTGCTTTTGATTTGCTTAGTCATTGATTTTTGTGCTGTCCTAATTTAGCCTCTAATCAATTTTTTAGGTCTATCTCTGTTAACAGAAGCCCTTTTACACTCTGCTTAAAATGTCAGTTGGAAGAAAACAAAATCACAATGCAGCACGTGTCGACATTGTGGCGCCATAACAAAAACGGCATTTAAAAATAGGTTTGTTTGGTAAATGCTCGAAAGCACTCACCGATGGTAATTCTTTAAAAAAAATAGTGCGTGGAGTCCCTCCGCGCGGAAGAAGTGAAACTTTGTAATGTGGAAATGAAAATAGGAATGGGTAGAAATTGATTTTTAGTGAAATCATATTGTTTCTAAATTTTAGCGCCCCTAGTCTCCACTTCGTTTCTCTACACCAAAGATCAATTGTCGCTAAATTATTATTAAACATGATATAGATGGTACAAATCCCATATGCTTATGAACCATGAGTACCATGACAGATATCAGTAAACGTAATTTTAATAGAATTTTCGAATTTCAAACTTGAAAGACGTAAGAAACCTAGAAATTATAAGAAGAAGTTCGACATGTGTCCTCAAACTTTCCACAATCTCTTTAGTGGAACACTTGTTATTACCCAAATGACGACGCCAAATGACAGCATAAGTCCCCCTGAAAATCTATTCGCTTTATTTATATTTATATGTATCTCTGTTTTGGCTCTGTTGTTTGACTTTGCGTTTCCTTTTATTTACCACGCAAACATTGTCTGCGTTTTTTATGTCAAAATTTATCTTCGATTTAATGCAGCGGACATTTATTTCGCAAGCTAAATGAGTGGAGACTTTTCATCGGCCGATCTATATGAAGTTAAGAATTTAGCGTGCGAACAGGATACTGATGCTTTGCTAAACTGCTTCGCTCAATTTTATCTTTGTAGACATTTTTGTATGGGAGATATAATTTAGCGCGAGCAGGATACTAGGCTTTAAGACAAACTTTATTAACATTACTTACAATTCACAATTGATCGCATCTTTTAATTATCATTTTCGAGTGGAGAAATATCCAAATCCATAACATTTACAATGGGATAATGACAACTTAAGTAAGATACGATATGTTGGAAGTCGCATTAGAAGTTTCACTTCAAAAATACTACCCTATTAAATTATAGGTATGTGTATCAAATCAAACTAAAACAAGTAAATGAAATAATGAGGACGCTACTCGTTGCTAACGCTCGTGCTGGCCTGTAACAGGTATACTACGCGCATGCTTTCGAGTGCCACGCATTCACTATCGCTCTGTCTCCTTCTATTCCCCCTCCCCAGGAGCGTTGAACGTTTAACGCAACCTTGTTGGAAGTCGCATTAGAAGTTTCATTTCAATAAGACATTAATTGCCAATTTAGTCATTATTTTTGGAAATTAATCTTCACCACAGAATATTCTTCTCCCAGCATTTGGTGCCAATAAACTCACTCACCATTGCATACTCTGAAGCGTGAGCGGTACCCTCACACCTTTGAGTATGCAATGCTTATAGTAGCATTAACCTTTTAAGAAGTTTCACTTCAATAAATCAAACAACATACATAATTCACCTATATCGTCTTACTTCTTGAATTCTTCAATTCTATACTGTAGGTATCAACGTATGTAGGTATGTACTATAACAACCATTGAAACAAAACCCTTGAACTCAATTTCTATATACACCACCATAAGTCCATCAGCGCACGTCAACAGCCATCTGCGCATTTCCTCAGAAGCACATTGTGGCTGTTGATTATACACATTCACCTTGCACACTTCTCTTTCGTTTCACTTTTGTTGGAGAAAACACTACTCATTTTTTTTTTCATATGAACGTGCTTGTGCTGTGCAATGTGCGCCACCCTCACCCTCGCTCACACTTTTGAGTATCCAATTATTAGCGTTAAACGTTTAACGCGACCTTGAGTTGGAAGTCGCATAAGAAGTTTCACTTCAAAAAAAAAAACAAAAAGAAAAAACTTAAAAAGACATTCCTAGAAATTCTCAACATCTTAAGGCAAATACAATCCATATAACCAGGCGCACAGCAATTTTAGTATGTATGGGTAGAATAATTCTTGCAAAATAAATACATTCCATTGCGCACTGTTAGGTAGGCTTTTTAGTATGCGTGAATCAATACATATGACCTCAGCCAAATGCTACCTGGGTGGGTAGCCCTAGCCATGCATGGAGGAAAAGGAAAGCAAATTGTGTGAATATGCGAGGGTGAGAATGTTCCTTGAAAATTAAGTTAGGTACCTGGTATATGATATTGATAGCATATGAAAAAGGATCGACATTCTTCATACAGAACCGATTTACCAGATTATTTGCGGGTGGAAGGGGGTGGGAAAGGAAAAGAATCCACAAACCATGGCCATTGCGAATTTCTGGTGGATGTGCGCATGTGTCCGTAAATCAAAAGAACAAAGGAAATTAACAAACTTTTAATTATTAACAGGTACCTATGCCAATTCCATGTTAAACCTTTTAAGCGAAATCAATATTGTTATTATTTATGTGCTCCGAGAATTTAAACATATGCCCCCATGGTACCTATTTGTTTTGATTATTTTTTTTGCAGGAAGAATGGAAATGTGTATTGTCGTTAGGTACCAGGCAAACAGCTGAAGGACACCTAAATATAGAATTAGCTGGGAAAGCACCGTCACGGGGTTGATATTTGGGGGTGTGTTTACATATGTTGGGCAACTTCATTGACCCACAATTTTTATTTAACCCTTTGAAAGGAGAGAGAATAAGACGGGACATTTAGCGAAGCATTAAGCAATACGATTTCTGTAGTTGTAAAAAAAATGATAATCCAGTGGGTAAAAAAATGGTGGCTGGGTGTGTACTGTGTAGTGTAGGTAGCTTGTATCTTCTTCTGATCGTTGTTGCTATTCGTTTAGCACAAAAATCGAAGATGTCAAATGGGTGGAGTTTAGGCAATAGGTATACAATCCGAATCGAAATTATTGATCTAGAGCAAGCATGTCAAACTCAATGGCCACAAGGGGCCAACCCAGCAGGATATAAATTTGTATGGGCCGCAAAAAAAAGAAGAAGAAAACAAGATCCACTTTTACTTTTTTCCTTATTAATAAGATTACTTTATTCGCTCCGTCGGAACGGTAAATTCTATGCAACGCATATATACTATTTCGGAGGCTCAAATTCCATTCGAGGTGTCCGACTTCGGAAGAGAAACAAACAATTGCGATGGCGAACCGCACTCCAAATCGTAAACAGATTTCGCAACCAATTTTTGTCGGAGAAAATTTAAGAAAAAAATGCACTTCATTGCTCCTCAACGTGATTCGCAGTTCTGCGTTACAAAATGTCGGAACAATTCTCCGAACAGTTGTTCCGAAGAATACCTCGCAGCGAAAATCCTCCGAATCCTATGAAACCGGAGAATTTTCCGTTCCGGATGCCTCGCTAGCGCCGTATAATTTTTAGAAAACATTTCGAAAAACAAATTAATAACTTAACCTCCAAAATATAAATACTGCCGGCTGGGCCGCACAATTATTCGTAGTGGGCCGCATGTGGCCCGCGGGCCGCGAGTTTGACATGCTTGATCTAGAGGTAAGTATGAAGGTTGGTAGATATTATATTGTGCTTCTGTCGTCATTGTCACTTACGTTCTATCATAATAATCTTCATTGCTCATATTGGTGTTATATGCGTGTCATTTTGTCATAACTGTGAATTGCCGATGGGTATTAATTTCAAACCTACCTAACCTTGCTGATTGTGGCTACAAAAGTGCTCCTAATTTTTCCACTAGGTACCTATATTTGGCATAAAGCTTATCGCTCAATTGTGCCACAAAATAGACGTAGACATTAGGAATTGATCGTTAGATACTTACATATATCCTAATGATACCTTACACATAACGCAACCTTAAAACGACAATACACATTTCCATTCTTCCTGCAAAAAAAAATAATCAAAACAAATAGGTACCATGGGGGCATGTGTTTAAATTCTCGGAGCACATAAATAATAACAATATTGATTTCGCTTAAAAGGCTTAACATGGAATTGGCAAACCTGTTAAGAATTAAAAGATTGTTAATTTCCTTCGTTCTTTTGATTTACGAACACATGCGCACATCCACCAGAAATTCGCAATGGCCATGGTTTGTGGATTCTTTTCCTTTCCCACCCCCTTCCACCCGCAAATAATCTGGTAAATCGGTTCTGTATGAAGAATGTCGATCCTTTTTCATATGCTATCAATATCATATACCAGGCACACATAATACTTGCAACTTACCGTACCTAACTTAATTTTCAAGGAACATTCTCACCCTCGCATATTCACACAATTTGCTTTCCTTTTCCTCCATGCATGGCTAGGGCTACCCACCCAGGTAGCATTTGGCTGAGGTCATATGTATTGATTCACGCATACTAAAAAGCCTACCTAACAGTGCGCAATGGAATGTATTTATTTTGCAAGAATTATTCTACCCATACATACTAAAATTGCTGTGCGCCTGGTTATATGGATTGTATTTGCCTTAAGATGCTGAGATTTTCTATTTTTAAATGCCGTTTTTGTTATGGCGCCACAATGTCGACACGTGCTGCATTGTGATTTTGTTTTCTTCCAACTGACATTTTAAGCAGAGTGTAAAAGGGCTTCTGTTAACAGAGATAGACTTAAAAAATTGATTAGAGGCTAAATTAGGACAGCACAAAAATCAATGACTAAGCAAATCAAAAGCACATAAATCAGAGATATGTATGTGCTCTTAATTTTTTTGATTTGCGTCCGTTTTTAGGATTTGAGTTAACAGTTTTCTATGCACTTACTAGAATAGAAATTAGTAATGCGATTTCTAGCTAAACGACTTGAGCTACGAAGCTGGAAACTTAGCACAAAAAAAGCACATAAATCAGGCATCAGTATGGAGTATTAATTTTTTAATTTTCGGCCGATTTGACGATGACCCTACTCATCAAAAAGGTCTTCCATGCCACCAACTTTTTGTACACCTAACTTTATGGTACTATATTTAATGCAAAAATGATAAAAGAAGTTCGAAAAATGCAGTACTCTCTTTAAGAAACATCTGAAATTGAAATTAATTTCTCAACCGTCGTCCTACGAATTATTTTTCACGCCGAAACGTCAAAAAATTAATGCGACGGACAATAAAAAACAAGTGAAATAGCTGTGGAGAGATATAAGTATCGCCACCTATAGCTCAGTTTTTGAAGCGCAATTTTTCACTTGAGCTGCGTACTGCCAAGTGAAATTTCCATGTGGAAAGTTCATTTTGACATTTCGCGGTGAAAAATTTGTATGAAAAACTGGATTTCACTTGAGCAGCGTACTAGCCTTAAATTGCAACAAGACCGGGAAGGGCCCTATAAAATCATGAAGCGCATCGAACGAGGAAGAGGCTAGCTGAAAGTCGTTCATGTGGATCGTCTTCATCGCTATAATGGTGAAAATGCTAGCGAGTTTGTTCGGGACAAACAAGTTTAAAAGGGGGATATTGTGGTAAATCAGGCACTTAGTGAATCAGACACTTAGGAATAGCGGTGAATCGGGCACCTGGTAACACTCCATGTTCCACTTCCAATTGGAGACTGGAATCTCCCATGTCAAGTTATTCTAGTACAATCGAGATAGGAGTTGGAACATACATCTGGAATCTATCTACTTCTAGAATATTCGCCGATAGGTGGCAGCGCGGATATAAAAGGGGCGCGTTGACAACAGAGATGTACAGTTGATTTTTAGCCTGCGATTGTTAAGTTCGAAAGAGTGAATAAGTAATACAGTGAATAAAGCGATTGGATTGAAACGTTTAAGAATTGATTTAAGTGATATTGTTTTGGTACTAAATAAGTGATTGAGTAGAAAGTGTAAATAAAGTGATTTCATTAGAAAAGTTGAACAGAATAGTGTTTTATCTTTTCGAATCCCAGCCTGAATGTAACAATATGTATATAACATACATATGTAAACTAGCTGACCCGTGCTCGCCTTGCTTCGCCTGATTGACATATTTATAGGATCTAGTTGATGAAATTACGTAGGCGCAGTGGCTTAGTGGTTAGTATCTTAGACTACTAAATAAAAACAAACAATAAATAATTCAAGTTTTCTAAAGTTTATTGGAAATTTAAAAAACAAAACAAATCATAGTTATGGAGACATTTAAGACCGAACGGCAATTTTAGGGATATTGTTAAGTTTCGTTTTTGTCTAGTATGTAAGTTTAATTGAAGATACAATAAAAAATGAATTCAAAATAAAAAAGATGCCTTGGACTACTAAGCGAGGGGTCCCAGGTTGGAATCCCGCAAAAATCCAAATTCCATCTTAGGATTTTTTTCAACTGCTCCAGCTCTCGCGAAAGTCTGACAAACATCCGAGAGTATAAATGTCTTGAAAAAGCTTCTCAATTAGCCGTTTGGATTCGGCATAAAATTGTAGATCCCTTCCATTCGTTCCAAAAATGAAACGAATGACTGTGAGAAGCTAGGCCTAGGGTCCCTACGGACCTGTTGCGCCAACTGATTTTTGTTTAGTTTTTGTAATTTGGATTTTTTTTTCTATTCATTGTAGCGCTTCCATGTACACAACATTTTTTTGTCATGCTCTCAGGTGCGTGTATAAATAGATTTTTTTCTGAACTTACTCGATAGCACGCTACATATAACTGCCCATGAGAAAAACACGCATTTTCAGGATCCACACCTGCAATGTTAAGGCTCTGTCCCTTTGTTTTGTTTATTGTCATAGCGAAACAAAGTTTAATAGGAAACTTTAAGCGCTTAAAATTAAATGGGTAGTCTGTAGGTATCATTGGAATTCGGGGAATGCATACAATTTCTCCTGCTGCACATCCAGTTATTATTTCCGCTTCAATTAAATTTGGATGAAGGGATTGCACACGTAGCCTCGTCCCATTGCAAAGTTTTGGTGAATTTAAATTGCGCATAGGTATAATAGGGGAACCAATCTTAATTTCAAGCGTATTAGGGGGTACGCCTGGTGGTTCGAGTGAGTTTAAGAACTCAACAGGGTAATTCACGGCTTCGGTGGGATCCCTCATCGTGTCGATCGAATTATAAATGGAAGAGTCAGCTTCAAATTTTGATAAGACTAAATTGTTGATGAGTGCAACTCTATCGTTTCTTGGAGCGAGAATGGCACGTTCCTTCAGTCAAGAAGTCGGTTTATTCGCAATGTTCAACACTTCCGGATAGATTTTACTTATTAAGTCTTCAATGCTGATAACCACAGTTCCTAGTTCGGGTACGATGGTGATGTTTCCATCTCTATCACTTGAAAAATGTCGATTGCCCACTTTTAACAATGTTTCAGCAAACCTTCCAGCAGCCGTATCACCACCAAGCTGAACGCGCATGTTCGTCGTCAAGGAAAGTCGTTTTACTTGAACCCAAAGACCAGAAGACCTGAGGCTTGCATTTATTTCGTCTGCTCTTGTCCCTCTGGGTACTACTGGCAAGGTTTGGCGAAAATCGCCAGAAAATAATACAGTTAGACCACTCATAATTAAATCATTGGCCCGCAAGTCTTTAAGTGTTCTGTTGAGTGCTTCTAAAGACGCTCTGTGCGCTATTGTGCACTCATCCCATACTATTCGCTTACAATCTTAAAGGAGTTTTCCAGTTGCACTTTGGTTCGATATATTACAAACAGCATTCTCATTCTGGCCTAAATTAAGTGACGACGCAACTGCAAGGGCGATTTTCCTTTCAGTTCTCAGTTTTGCCAAGAGAACGTTAATAAGATATCAACCCAGAATTGGTTTAAGAGTGTCCTAAAATAATGTAAAGGGTTGAACTCTCCCTGTCGTGTCATCATTCGGTACCCATAAAAGTTCAAAACAGATACAGTTTTTGTGCTATCCGAAATTCTACTGACAGGATTTGCTTGCGGTATAGTAATATTATACCCATCTTCTCCGCAGGTGAACATAAGCGGGTACTGTAAAGCATCATATGACCTGTGAAACCCACTAATTCGGTGGTTGATGTCAGATCTAGACTTTAAAACTACATCGCGTCTTCCAAATTCTTGTCCAACGATCAAAACTGCAACTTCTTCAACAGTAGGGCGATTATACCTATCAATGTGTTCCTGGGCAGGGCGCCTGTCAGCGTGAATTACAACTTTGAAATCGTTCGCCACATTAGTTTCAATAGCTGTCTTAAAATCACGAACATAGGGATTATGATCATGTAACATTTGTTGAAGAATTCGAATGACGCTTATATTTGAATTTCCCGACAGCCGACACCTCAGACCTGCGTCGACATTCATTTTCCGTGTTCCCCATAAAATAAATTTGAAGGAAACTTGGACTTGCATTATTTTCAGGCATAAGGCTTCCAATTAGGTGGTACACTTGACCCTGGACCTTAAAAGTAGGCATGAAATTCCCTTCTGTTATTATTTTACCACCAAATGATGTCATTTGGAAAGCTGAGTTATACTTTCTTGGATTTTCAAGAAAAGTATTGCTTAACGGATTATTACCCAGAAGAATGCTTTTAATTGGTTCCGATAGTGCAACCAATTCACGTAGCATTACCTTTCCGTTTGAGCAGCACAATCCAGCAGATTCCTTTGCCCACTTTTGTGCATTAGAAAAGCCACAAACCTTAGACATTGCACCTATATTGACCTCGTTCCCGTATTCAATACATAGATATATTATCATACTGAAAGGCGGAATTTTTCTTTTGGGTCCATGGCCACGCTATAGGACACACATGCTGAGCATTGTGCTGACCAGAGACAATACTGAGACCCCCAACTTCGGCCGATTTTCCGTTACTTGCCTACAAGCTATATTTCTATGGGGTGGTACACGCTAAGTGCGTTAGTATTGTTACATAGAAATTCGTATTGAAAACTGTCACTCACCAACACACTCGCACCTTGCGTGTCCCACTTCCGCTGTCGGCAAAGTTGCTTCCAGCGTTCATAGAATTTTGTCAGTTAAATTTGAAATTATTCGTTTCGTGTAAATAGTATTTTATTTTAGGAATTAGTGCACTTTTGCTGAAAATATCTATGAAAAATGATTACTGTAGAATGGTTGTATGAAAATAAAAACATTTTGGACAATTTTTCTTCAGTTATTTAAGAAAAATGTACACATCAAATCGAAGTTAATGATATTCAAAAGCAGAAAATACACAACAATATTTGTCCTAATATGTTTCTAGTATATAAAACATCTCATTTAGATCGCATTATTAACTAAACAAATTATATTAATCGTTTTTTAACAATTTATAATAACCAACCAATAGCATTCAGTTATCTTAAAAGGTGGTATTCTCGAACTCTATCACATTCCCCCATGGTTGGTAGCGGTTGGCAGCATTGAATTTATATTTTTTGTATGTTTTTACATGTCACACGGATTCTAAATAGACATAGGAAAACAAAATGGCGAATTTGAAAAAAAACTGAGGGGGCCAGCGGCAAGAGGATTGTGAGTTGGGGCTTGGGGGTCTCAGTATTGTCTCTGGTGCTGACTACCACTAAAATGTAATACATTGCTAACCGAGCTTGATGCATGGGTTTGATTTGATCGCGTCAATCTCCTTAGTTTTGTAGCTCTACTTACTTGCCCAATATCAGGCCGATAAGATCGCTTGCTCATATTCTCTAAAAAAGTTGACTTATTTCAATGAAATATAATTGCCAACTGAATGACATGAGCTTTGAGTTTGAGTTAAGCATATGAAAGAATAGATACAGAAAATGAAAACAGAACGCTGCGCCATAGAAAACATTATGAGAAGAACTCAATTTCTGGTAATATAAAAGTGTTGTGTTTGTGTGTATGTGACTCTTTTTCTCTCCTCTCGCAATCCCATTCTCTTCACATATCACATATCACATTATCCTGTCTGTTATCTCACTCGATCTCGATTCTCCGTCCCATCCTCCGTCCCAGTCAAACGCACAGCACACTCGCACTCCACCGCCATCCATGGTGGCTTGGATTCTTGGAATGCAAATATTGTATCTGTATGTAGTTTGTAAGTATGAGGTCGTATATACACACATTCATATACATAATCTACATCTTCCCATTTCCCAACTGAAAAAAGATCACTCTGTAAAACCTTAAGCGCATGAGCACTTGATCTTGAGCAGACCAGATCCATTCGACTCCAGTATACAGTTACTATTCCGATTCCGAGTTTTTATATATAAAAAAAAAATGCTCCTGCTCTCTCAAAAAATAAGAATATACCTTGAAAGAAAACTAAAAAGAAACCACCACTGAGATCGATTTGAAAATCTTGGTCAATTAACAAATTGATAAAAAAGGAATTTCGCAAAGGATTTGTTTATATTGCTCAGCTGATAGAGCAAATAGAAACTAAATTTTGGACTTAAAAGATGCGCGTTTTACATATCTAAAAACAGGAATTAATTCCATTTAAAAAGACGAATGAGAAGTTCACTTTTTTTGTGTTCAAAGTCTAATTATTGGATTTCTTGGACTTCCACAATCAAAATCAAAAATTTGCTCCTTATAAAAACCTAATAAATAAAACAAAAATTTTCAAAATCCGTTCACCCGTTTCTTGTGTAGGTCTAGACAAAGAAATATTCACTTGGTTTTATATTATTAGGGATACAAGCATATCCTTTAAAAAAATATATATTTTTCTAAATTTCTGATTTTTCGAATAGACTACCTTAAAAAAAAAAAAAATGGGTCTCAGTAATCAACTGAATGAATGAATGAAATCATTCGAGTCGAAATCATTCAGTTACTAACTATCGATAGGCAAATTCATAACACCGATAGGAAAACAAAATGGCGAGTTTCAAAAAAAAATGAGGGGGCCAGCGGCAAGAGGATTGTGAGTTGGGGGTCTCAGTATTGTCTCTGGTCGACTTAAGCCGTGTCTCTAACGACGTGCGAATAGCCACTTCAAAAAAAAAAAAAAACGCTTTTGGAAGAAAAACTATGATGATGATGAGCTAATTTTGTTTATCCTTTCTAGGCGCGAATGAATTTACGACAGCGAGAACGATTTCTTGATTTAGTTGAAACCTACGAAGATGTATTGTATGGAAGTAAAGGAAATGTGGTTAAAAATCAGACGTGGCGGCATATTGTGTGTATTCTAAATAAACTTGGACCTGAAAAATCCACCGACCAGTGAAAGTAAGCATAACAGTTTGCGGTATAGGTACGTATAGCGCTAAACTAACTTTATAAAATATCGTTTTCCAGTCATTGGCTGATCTCATATCAAAAGTAAAGCAAAAAGCCATCCTTGAGCTAATAAATAATACCTGTCGAACAAATTTTCAATTAAGTGAGGAGGATTGTCAACTACAGAAAGATATTATCAGCGATTACCGGTGACGCTTCATTTTTGGTAAATGTGGTGCCAGTGGTTTCGAATTCTGAATTTAAAACGATATTTTCCTTATAGGGAAGAATCAATTCAATGCAACGCTCGCGATTGCAAGAATTAATAGAAGATAATATTTTTATTTTATGCAGCCGAAATACAGAGGAGACAATGGAAAAATGGTCAATTATTTCGGAAAAGCTAAACGGCTTGGGACATAAAAAAACCAGTAACCAATCGTCGGCTGAATGCTATCTTGTTCTAAAGGCCATTTTTTACGAAATTGAGTTAGGTATGCAGTCTTCATAATTTTGGGACGCTCTTTCGTTTGGTGAAAACCATTTTGTTCTATCTCTTTTAGTTTTTAAGCAACAGAGAACTGTTTTGTCCAATAGTAGACTTTTTTAACGATTTGCCATGTCATTTTTGTTCAATAAAATGTTTTTTATATTTTTTGTATTATATTGAACAATTGCTAGTACATTTAAAAAAAAAAAAATTATAATTTCTTTCTTGTTCAATATCCACTATTTTGGATGTTTTGTTCAATATGTGTATGTACTTCCTTCATTTCTATTTTGTTCAATATCCAATTAATTTTAGTTTTTGTTCAATATCCAACCGTATACTTTCATTCTCTTTTGTTCAATATCAAACGAGATCACCGTTGTTGCATTTGATTTCCGTATATTCTCATTCAGTCCTGATCTTTCGGTGGGTAAGAACGTCAGTTCCAGGAACTGCTGTGCATTGTGATAAAGATCGAATCTAAAGACACGTAAGGTTTTAATTACTATGTTAATAATAAAACTTCTTTTTTTTTTTACAGTGATGCGATTTAATTTTATTTATTATTATTTTGCAGTGAGTAATGGACGGAATCGAATATTTGTCTTCACCCGAACCTAGGGTTGCCAGTTCGAAATCAGTACATATCTGGACATTATGTTGAAATTCCGGGACTCGTCTGGACATTTCAAATTTCGACTATTTTATATTTGTTTATTAATAAAAAAAGGGAAATAATTTGTTTTATTAATGTGCAAATAAGCGTATTTATTTCAATAAAAAAACAAAAAAGAATTACAAAAACAAAAACAAACAAAGACTTCAATCACATTTCTCTTCATATTCATATAATGTTATAGTCAAACAACGAAGTTCAGTCGCTCATTGGGTTTAAAAATACATCAGCCAAAGGCCGAAATAAAACCCAATTTCGACCTTTGACCGAAGTATTTTTAATCAAACCTAGCGCCTGAGCTTCGGCCGTTGACAACATATCTTTCTATCTTTCTTATATATATATATAATTCTTTCGGGGTGTAACTCGATGATCATGTAACTCGATAACCCCTGGGACGATTTTCATAATTATTTTTTTGTTTTGTTCGTATTGCTGTATATCAGGTTTTTATTTACTTTTTGTCGCGAAAACAAAACTTGGAGGGGATGAAAGAGGTTTGAAAGTTTGTATGAGGAAATACACTTAAAAAAAAAGAAACTGGATAGAAATAGAGTAGTGACACTTCAAATAAAAAAAAAAATATTTTAAATTTTAAAAGCAATTGTTGTTGTCAATTATTTTAATTATTTTCCAAGCAAATTGTTGTTGTCCACAATTTTGAAGTTTTTTTTTTTTTAATACATACCTAAAAAGTTTGTTCTAATAAATTATGTTTACTATGTTACATTAAGTAACTTTTGGAAATGAAGTAGATACTTTGATTATACAAAGATGATATCGCCGATGATATTTTGCATCGAATTCGCACTGTGACATCGGATAATGAACTGGAGGTGTCAGATGAAATGCGCAACAAAGCTTTGATATTGATCGAGGATATGTGTCTGCTCATGAGTGGCAATTTGTTGTGCAAATTGGGGATACCACAGCCAAATCATTCAATGCAAGACGCATTTAATCGAGAATTGGAGCGAGAAATGGACTTCGATCGAATCGCATTGAGTCAAGCTGTTCGAACAAATGTGCCAATGTTTTAAAGTGATTGCAATTTCGTTGAGTGGATGAGTTCAATCAAATTCTTACATTTTTAAATTGAAAGTATTTCACAGTGATGGAATTTTTTTATTTTGTAATTTTATGAAATTGGAAATACATACACTTTTTTCAATAAATCATGGAATTTGAAAAATAAGTTTCGCCGGGACTTTTGACTGGACAATTCATTTTTCACCGGGACTCTGGACACCGCTAAGAATATCTGGACAATCCCGGCGAGTCCCGGTCGTCTGGCAACCTTACCCGAACCTGAATTGTCGGATGAGATTTCAATGTAACAATGAAATTAATGATTTTTTTTCTTTTTCTAAGATTCTTTCTCTTTTTGTCAGGATTTTGAATGATATTGATTTATCTACCCCAAATAACAGGGCTACAATCGATCCCTTGACGTAAGTTTGGAAAAATCTGGCCCCATATTTTTAGGATTGACTTTAACAAAATTTTATATTTCAGTGTTAACAAGAATGAAGTCCTAAAAAAATGCCTGGTGATATTGAATCTGAAACTCCTGAAAGTTCAGGGCAGATTATAGAATTGGTGCAGTACCCCAAAACACTTTTAAGGTATTATTCTAAGCAAAAATCGTGATTTTCTATTTGTTTTAAAAAAAAAGTTTGTGTTATAGTATGATAAATGCAGCAAATCCAGATTCAATCATATCAGAATTTCATGCTTCAGAAACAGTTCCATCTGAACAGGAAATTGCTGCGCCGTCATTGGAAAATGAGATACGATCATCTGAGCAAGAGTCGGAATTTTCACCGAAGGAAACTTTACGTGGATCGGGTAAGAAAAAAATTGCAACTCCCTCTCTATGGAAAAGAAACGTAAACAAGAAATTGCGTCAGAGTGGTCAGGAATACCATAATACAAAAGGTCACAAGTGTAGAAAACGTAAAATTGAAGTTTCGCCCAGTTGCAATATTGCTTGCAGTCATGATTGTCATACAAAATTTTTGTATGAAGATCGCGAAGAAATATTTAATGCCTTTTGGACATTGAATGACACCGAAAAAGGGCAGTTTTATTCTAAATTTGTAAAAAGGTTGATACCAAAACGAAAAAGAACAGAAAAACCTGGATCGAGGAAGACGTTTACGTTTAAGTATTCCTTCGAAAAAGAAAACCATTTATTTGATGTCTGCAAAAAATTCTTTTTGTCGACTCTTGATATTTCTCAGCAAAGAATATACTACTTTTTTTTGACAAAATATAATGAAACGGGTACTTATACCGCTCCTAAACATGGAAAATTTATTAAAAAAGTAACACCAGAAGAGGATTTACAAATAGTAAAAGAACATATTAAAAGTTTCCCAGTGATGGATTCTCACTACTGCCGAACAAACACAAAAAAACAATATCTCGAAACTGGTCTTTCATTGATAAAAATGCACAAAATGTATATTGAGAAAGTTAAAAAGCCTGTCACTTATTGTATTTACCGAAAAGTTTTTAATGAGTCATTCAACCTGTCTTTTTTCAAGCCTAAAAAAGACATTTGTGATAAATGTGCTAAGTTTAATGCTACAAAAAAACCTAATGCAACTGAAACACAAAATTACAATACACATCGCGGCTATCATAATGAAGCGAAGGTTGAGCGCGATATAGATCGAAGGAATAATCGGGAGGATACAGCAGTTATTGTTTATGACCTTCAAAACGTTTTTTCTCTCCCTAAGGCAAACGTCTCAAGCTATTATTATAGGCGTAAGTATGCTGTCTATAACTTGACCGGATATTGTCAAAATAATAAAATAACTTATTGTGGAATTTGGCACTAAACTTTAAGTGGGCGTTCAGGAAATGACTTAGCATCTTGCCTCGCCGTTATTTTAAGAAACGTTGTAAAAGATCTTCCAAAAATCAAAAAGATAATTTTGTGGTCCGATGCTTGCATCCCGCAAAATAAGAATCGAATGATGTCTTTATCAATTCTTAAATTTATGGAAGCTAATAAAAATATAGAAACAATAACACACAAATACTCTGAACCTGGGCATTCTCAAGTGCAAGAAGTTGATGCTGTTCATAGTGGAATAGAGAAATACATCAAGGACTTAGAAGTTTATAGCCCCGTTTCCCTGATACGAATTCTAAGCGGACTGAACTATAGCAAAATTAAGCTTAAAATATCACAACTAAAAAAAGAAGATATCTTAAATTTTAATAAGGCTAGTTTGGCCTTTAACATGGTTCCTTTTAAAGAATGTAGGCAAATTGAGTACCAAAGCAGTGACCTTCTTTGCATGTATTTAAAAAAACAACACACTGAGGATTTCAAAAAGTGGAAAATTTTAAGAACTGCAAGAGATCACAAACTTCCAAAAGTCGAACAAAGCAATTTTAACATATTACTAACAAAAGAAAAGAAAAAAGACATTCAGGCCATGTTACCATACATGCCAAACATACAAGATCGACGTTTTTATGAAAATATTATAAGAAATCATTAAATACCTAAATTGCAATAATTATTTTTTTTTTTTTTTAAGTTCTTGCTTGAAGCAAATTTATATTTTTATTATTATAAAATGTACCTAACTAGCTGTTATTCTAGTGCTGTGACGAAAGTGAACTAATAAAGACTGTTTATTTTTATTATTTTTTTTAAGTTAAATGTATTAACTTTTATTATTTAACTATAGTAGAATAGTTATAAAGTATAAAATAAGATAAAGAATTTCTGTTTTGTTTTTCGTTTCTAAAATAAGAATGTATTTTTTTCTAACTTGTTGATAAAATAAAGATTTGAATTGAGAAACAAAGTAGTCTTTTTACTTACACATGATTTTGATTCGCTCCAAAAGAAAACATTGATACATTTTGTGTTTTTCTTCTTTCTTTCAAAATTATTTTTGAAGTCAGCTCTAAACAATAAGACGTTTTTTTGTTCTATATAATATAACAATCATGATCAACTTTATGTTTCTTCCCTTTTTTTTTATGTTGTTCAATATTGAGTTTTTCTGTTCAATATCCAAAAATTTTACCATCTTGTTGTCATTTCATATAACTTTGTTCAATATCCAAAATGACTTCCTAGTTGATTTTAATTTATAACTAATTCAAAATAAATGAAAAACAAATTCTATGACTTGTTTTAAAAACAAAATTGTCAAGGCTTTCAGAAAAAAATGAATACCAATCAAAAATGTTGTAATATAAAAAAAAATTTCAATCTGAACTTTAAAAATCGATTTCCCAACATTTTGAAAAATGGACATTGAACCAGATAGCATTCAGCCGACGCAATGGCAAGAAGTTAGTTCGTCGTTGGAGACAAATAATTAAGAATAATTGTTTACCTTTTTATACCTAGATATGGAGCGATATCAAGAACGGGGTAAATAAAAAGATGGATCAGTTGAAAGCTGTTGGAGGCAGTAAGCAGCTTGGGGAGGGGTTTACAAATGAGGATATTCAAGTCATACGAATTCTAATTGCCGAATCTGTTCACACTCCACAAGAAACAACGGATATGTCTGAGACCACGCTAAATGATGTATAAAAATTAGTTTAACTGTATATTGTGTTATGATACATCCATTTTTGTCCTGCAGAAAAATATCTCAACCGATTTACCAGTCTCTGTTAATTTGCTCCCAGACACAACCAGTCATAAGGCTAAAATGGAGAAACTTCAATGGACAAGCCATAGCAACAACATCGTTGACTTTCAAAAGTCTATGATAAATGATCTACATATGGCCGATATTACCATTGCATTTAAAGGAAAGTCTGTCAAAGCTCATCGCTTAGTATTGTCAGCTTGTAGTAGTTTGTTGTCCACCTTACTCAGAGACGTATCTATTGGACAAGATGCTACTCTTATAGTTCCGGATCTTGACGGAAGTATCTTGGAAAGTTTATTGAATTTTATCTATATGGGCAAGACGAGTATCAGCACAACAAAATTGACTGAGTTTCTAGAGGCTATCTCACAGCTTGGCATAAAGAGTCCCATTAGCCTTGAATGTAACAAAGTGACAGCAGGGAAGCCAACTGGTATGGAGACGATCGAAGTGGAGGACGATGTAAGGCAGGAATTTGTCGATGAGGTGAGTTCCTAAAGTTGAAATGCAAACTATAGGACAAAACATTCCGTTGTTTGTGAAACAGTTTATGAACGATTCTCTTTTTTTTTTCTAGAATTATGACAGTGATGAACAGGCACACCCAAGTCAAACAAATAAATATAATATCACCTACAAAAACAACACTTTACTTACGGAATTGCATAATATACAACGTTGTAGTTCCTCGACATCAGAAGATGTTGTGGGTGTTCTAGATGAACATCTGGAAATAGACATCCCTATGGACAGAAGGCGTCGATGAAGATCCAATTGGTGAAAATAAACAGACGCCAAAAACACCTCCAATTGAAATTGAATCATCGGATGATGATGATGATGATGATAAAGTTGATCGGCTAAGGGCAGATCAAAAGCAATCACTTAAAAATGCTGTACATGCTCACCTACAGGGTTTGACCTTAAACAAATCAGTCATCAAGAACAACGTCTCGCACACAGCTCTTATTCGCCGTATCGCAATGCATAATTTGAAAAAAAACTCAAGCAAAAACCAAGAAGTAGGTTTCAACTTTTTCAATTTTTAATTTTGTTTTGCGAGCTTAACCTAACAATAAATCAACATCAGTCAGGTTGTTTAGTTGTTTCGGAGAACTACTATTTGTTATGGTTTCTATTAAGTTCGCAATACATAAAGAGTGCAGATTTCAAACGTGTTTAGAATTCAAAAGCAGGTATCAGTTGCGATTATTTTCGATAAATTACTCCCAACATGTAGGTATACACTTCTTTATTTGCAATTTATAGCACAGCAATGATTGGGAGCAGCGACGAAGATGACGAGGAAACAACTAAAACTGATCTCCTTCGTATTCGAAAACACATAAGAACGCAATCGAATCCAATCCAAGTTGACGTCAAGCCAGCAGAGCACTTTTCAAGGTCGATTTTCTCCGAAACCCTTGGAGCACAAAAATCAAAAACTTAGCACAAAATTAGCACATAATTAGCACATAATTCAGAGCTTTTCAAAATCGATTTTTGACATGTGTGCTCTGCCAAGTTGACGAAGGTGATTTTTTTTTATCCGTTATAGATAAGACTAACCTTTTCAAGGCTCGATAGCGAACCTGTTTGTAGCTTTCTGTTTATTGTAGCCCTATTGCCAAAGTTTTATCTGTGTGTAGGTACCCCAAAATAATATTTCGCCAAATAATAATAATTCTTTTTCATAATCAGTGATGCCAGTGATTACAAGATATTTTTTTGTTCAAGATTTTTGAGCTCCAAAATATATACAACACCTTTTACCTCAAATTCATCACATTTCAAGATTTCTGATACATATCAATAATTTTCTTAATCTACCAAATTAAAACAATTTTTCCGATTGGAGAAAAAAGTTTCCTATTAATTCCATTATTATATATATGTATATGTATCATCACATCACATTCATTCACATTCACATTCACATCACACTATTATATAACAAGGCAATGTTTGTTTGTGGAAGGTAATCTCCGGAACTACAGAACCGATTTCAAAAATTCTTTTACTAATAGAAAGTTACGGGATAGAGTATTGCGATAGACTACTTTATTTTTTAATTTTTCCATTTAATTTTTTTTTTGATTTTCTGCACTATTTATTTTGACTTTTCTATATCAAAAATTAATTTTTTTTTTTTTTTCAAAAAGTAGATTGATAAAATCGAGATAAATTTAATGTATAATACGTTGGTCAATGGTGCTGTAGGCCTGCTGGACAGACAGACAGACAGACGGACAAACCGGAGACAATTTTGCGACCCACTTTTTTGAGTTCGTAATGGCAGAATTGATTAGCATCTCGAGTTCGAAATGGATGGGACACAAAAGCCATGATGCAACTTCCTGAGATAAAGAATTCCGGAGGTAAACTAGTCTCCCATTCGGATCTCCGGGGGGGACTATCTCAGGGGGTTCAACATGCAAATAATCACCCACAAGACTTGCATGACATCAGACATCAACGAACACAAAGACAAGATAGACTAAACACTAACAGAAGAAAGCAAGCAACAGATTTCTGCAACATTCGAGGTCTAGGACTCAACAATGTCAACGTCAGCTGTGTGCACCAGCATCTGCAAGAAAAAAAGCCAGACGTCCTAGTTTTAACAGAGACTCAAATAAACTCAACAACTGATTACACATATCTTCAATGTCCAGAATACGAACTACATCCTCGTTTTCGATATAAGGGGGGACTATGTGTGTTTGCCCGAGAAGATCTGGCGTGTGTAAGAGAAGAAGAGATGGAACCTACGGATCTCGACATAATATGGCTAAAGGTCGTTCTACAAAGTTGTACCAAATTCGTTTGCTGCCTGTACCGCTCAACAAATGATAACGAACCATCTAAATTATTTCGTCATTTATCCGATAAGGTAGACTGGATACAAATTCATCATCCAACCGCTGAAGTTATTATCCTTGGTGACTTCAATGCCCATAACACGGATTGGCTACGATATTCTAACCGAACGGACGAGGCAGGGAAACAAGCTGAAGACTTCGCCATTTGCTGCAATTTCACTCAGCTCGTTGATGAGCCCACGCGATTTCCAGACAATCCAACAAATTACGAAAACACTCTCGATCTGTTTCTCACAACAGAGCCAGATAATTATGAAATAAAAGTGTCTGCTCCCTTAGGGAATTCGGATCATGCTCTAATATCTGCTATCCTCTCTATACCGATACCAATAGGAGCGAAAAAGGATCGTTATCGTTCGATTTGGAATTATAGTAAATCTAACTGGGACGAGCTGCGTAATTTCTTCGCTTCCTTGCCATGGGCTGATATGTGCTTTAGAGAAACTGATGTCAATATGTGCGCAGAAGCCGTAACCGAAATTATTTTACTCAGTATGGAACTTTATATTCCACATTGTATCAAAAAATTAGCTTCAAATAAACCGTGGTTTAACAAAGAATGCAAGCGAGCTACCGCAGCGAAAAACAAGGCTTTCCGTGAATGGCGGTCAAACCCTTCAGAACTAAAAAGATCTGAATTTACAATTCTTCGAAATAGATGCAACCTAATTATTGAATCGGCGAAGACAACTTACAGCGAAAGAGTCACTAATAAAGTGATTGGATGTCCTAGCGGCTCACGCGCATTCTGGTTCATGGCAAAGGCAATCAGTAATAACTTTAGTTTATCTTCTTTTCCAACTCTAGTAAAAGAAGACGGCACGCTAGCAACAACACCTAAAGAAAAAGCAGATCTTTTCGCTAGCATGTTTTCAGAGAAATCCACCCTAGTTTCTGCACAGCTTGAGCCACCAAATATCCCGAGGATGCAATCATCGATGGCAGAAGTGAAATTTCGGCCTCGAATAATTCAACGCATCCTTAAAGAACTAGATTGCAATAAAGAAACGGGACCCGATGGAATCCCGGCTATAGTACTCAAGAACTGTGCACCAGAACTTGCACCTATACTCTGTAAGCTGTTTAGCATGTCGTACTCCCAGAAGACGTTTCCTTCTTGCTGGAAGACCGCTCGCATTCAACCTATTCCAAAGAAAGGGAAGAAATGTCTGCCACAAAACTATCGTCCAATAGCGTTACTTTCAATGCTCTCTAAAGTAATGGAAAAGGCAATAAATGTCGAAATAATCAAATATCTAGAAGGCCATCGGTTAATAAGCGACAGGCAATACGGATTTCGGAGCCGTCGTTCCACTGGTGACCTGCTAAGCTACGTAACGCACATATGGACACAATCAATTGAACAACACGGCGAATCCAGAGCCGTAGCCTTGGACATATCAAAGGCATTTGACCGAGTCTGGCATAGAGCCCTATTAGGCAAGTTAGCGTCTTACGGATTACCACAACAACTCTGCGGATGGATGCAAAATTTTCTTCTGGGAAGATCGATCCAAGTTGTTGTAGATGGTGTATCATCCAATTCGTTTGCTATAAATGCAGGAGTGCCCCAAGGATCTATTCTTTCTCCAACTCTATTTCTTCTCCACATCAACGATTTGCTTGGATCGATAAATAATAATATCTACAGCTTTGCAGATGACAGCACTCTTATATCCTCCATCTCGAGCAATGGGCCTGTAAATACGGCTACATCACACAGTCAGAGATGTGAACAAATTAATTCTCTAAATGATGATCTGGACAAAATCTTGAAGTGGGGAAAGGACAACTTGGTTTTATTTAATGCAAACAAGACACAGCTCACAACATTTTCCAGAAAAAATGCATCAACAGTCCCTCAGATCCAAATGGATGACCATCCAATCCATCACAAGGACTCAATGCACCTTCTAGGAGTCACAGTCAATTCAGGAATCACATGGCAGAACCACATATCCTATATCGCAGAATCGGCGTCCGCAAAGTTGAGCTACCTATTTAGAGCAAAGAGGTACTTTAGCCCCAAACAACTTCTCCTTCTCTACAAAGCACAGGTTAGACCAGGCTTGGAATATTGTTTCCATATATGGAGCTCGGCCCCAAAACATTCACTCAACCTGCTTGATAGCATACAGAGGCGAACAGTTCGACTCATTGGAGACCCTACACTCACATCGAATCTACAACCGTTGGTGCACAGAAGACAAGTCGCTGACCTATGCTTGTTCTATAGGTACTTTCATGATAGATGTTCTGAGGAACTCAAAGACATTATCCCTCGAAATGCAACTTTTGGGCACCCAACAAGACAGGCTGCTAATGCTCATGACCATACAGTACACTTGACAACCGCGAGGACATCAACTTTCAAAAACTCCTTCTGTTACAGGACAAGCAAACTTTGGAACTCGCTTCCTGGGGATATATTTCCAGAAGACTACAATTTGCAGCAATTTAAGTGCAGAACAAACATACATATGCAGGCATCTCGGGGTGCTGTTGAAGCGTTATAGGTTCGCCTTTCCCGGGGGAAGTATATAAAAAAAAAAAAGAACAAAAATGAATTTTCAATTCATAAATACAATTAAATTGCTTTGTTCGCAATTCGCCTATTCGTAATTCGCGCTCATGTGAATAGTCCTTAAAAAGGTTATCCAAAGTAAATATGTTTAAAATATAACGCGGTTCCCCATCACAACATCATAATGTAAAGCGGGCCAATACTTACAATACTGGCGGTTTTTTATTTCATCACCCCTTTTTTGGGCTTTTTAAAACTGCATTGAACGAGATTTAATTTTTATATACTTAAAAATGAAAATCAAGGCTAAAAGGTTTTCATTTTAAAATTTGTCATTTAGAAACGTTTTGCATCTACTGTTTCGTAGTAGTGTCTAGCTCACCTGCAGAACCATCTTAAAGATATCTAGTTCTAACATGCTTCGGTTGTTTTGTTTTGGATGTACATATTTGTAAAACCAAATTTGTGTGAGAATGATCTATACAGTAATATTGTAATGTAAAACTAAAACTAAAATTTATAATCTTTCTCTAACAAAAAGAAAAAAGTGACTCTTTTCACACAATAATCGTGTTCTGATAGACAGCCCCGTTACATTTTAAAGATATTTATTTCGAAATCACCGTTTTTGTAAAATTTGCGAAGTGCCTTTTTAAACTAAAAAAAAGGGGAAAAAATAGCAACAAATTGTATCAGGGTCCTAGAAAAAATTGACAAATTACCGCACAACGGTCAGATTGGTCACAGCGCGCGGATCACCGTTCACACAGAACCAATTTTTAAATATGATATACAAACAAATAATCTCTAGTCGTCCTCAATTCTGCAGCTTACTAGACTCATGTACAAATAAAAACGAAGGTGTGACCTTTTCACCTCTTTTGCAATGTACTACGAAATAATTTGTGGCATTTGACTGGCCTTAAACTAAGATCCCACAAGATTTCTAAGGAAAAACAAAAACAATTATCCAAAATCGAAACAACCTCAGAGCTCAGACTCGATTTTTCTCGGCGAACATTTGCCCTGCTCTTAACCTTCAACCTGCTACAGTAGTGCAAACAATTTGTGCCCCAAATGTAAACCGCCCACGTTGACGCAATAATAAAAACTTTGTCACGCTACGTACCTTTTCACTTTAATTAGTCATTTGAATTGGGTCGTTACTTTACACACCCACAAAAGCATCTGTAGCATTTCAATGTGTACATTAACACTGGGCTAGGCAAACACTTCAGCCAGCCACACTTTTAATATACCTAGGTACCTCCCAGCTTCAACACCTTAAACGCCTATTTATCTTTGGAAAGTAAACCCGCACTTCTATGGGAAATTTCAAAATAATTTAAAACAGACGACGCAGTGAGATTAAAAGGACACCAGCTCAGCACTAATAATACCTACTTCTTATCAAAATAACAATAAGACAAATGAAAACAATCACATTTTGAGTCTCTTTGCAAGCCTGCTTAATATCGGGTCTTCTCGTATGGCTGCCAGTGCCAGCATAGCAGATAACCCCACTCCGCTAATGATATGGGTGACGATAACGCTTTGGCTGTTTTTCTGTTGCTTCTGTTTGTCCCCGATACTTCGACTCGATTGATTGAAAGAAACCTCTCAATTTACGAGTCGTGGGCGAGGCACAATAGATGCAAAGATACAGGCAAACATCCACAAGAAGAAGCAATCATCGGGTGCAAAATAGTAGACTAAACAGATCCATTCAAAGCGGGAGCAGAAGAACGAACTAACGAAAAAGGGAATCAATTTATTTCCCCAAAGGCTCCCACTTTTTTTCACAGCAGAGCCAGCATGAGGATGTGGTGAAAGACGACGCTTACTTGGTCGGTATATTGCAGGCGGCTACTCTACATTTACAACAGCCTCTAAAATCAGTTAAAAGCCATACAGACACCCTGCACACAAACAAAGTTGTGTAAGCACTTGTGAAGAGCGATGAAACATTGAAGTTTCCTTTTTTTCGCTCTCGATAATTTTCCTTCTTTGTTCTCTTTTCAATTGCTTTTGTTTTGTTCTGCTTAGGAGTAGAGTTTTTTTATTTCTAGCTTCGTCCTCTATTATTAGTATATGAGAAAGACACAAACCAATGAAGCTGTGGAGGGTGAGAAAAATGTTCTACGCTGCCACTTTGGAAAATTGAATATGGAAATGCTCTGAGCTCTGGCGGGAGTGCGAACCTTCGGCCTTGGAAATGAAGCAAAAATTATTGTTTATTCATTGAATTCACATTGATTAGGTATGCTAATTTATTTATTGGCGGGTGGATTTGATTTCGTTATATTGGATTTTACATTCTGCTTCTGATGATTTATTTTATCAATGGACACAGTCACAGTGAGAAGTCCAATTTAGGACTTGGTGGTGTTTGAATAAATATGTCTGTTTAAATAAAACATATTTGCGTCGATACTCTTATGGATTGTGCGAGCAGTTTGCCCTTGAAAACCTAAACATACTTCGTCAGCTGTCATCTCTGAAATAGATGCAATAAACAATGCACAATAAAACCATTCACAACTAGGGACCATTCTGCTCTACCGAAAAGGCAATAAGCACTAGGCAGTAAGAAAGAAGGCGGTTTATCACGATAGTGTAATCATCGATGCAAACTTCTTCCGAATCTAAATCAATATTTTTATAAAGATTGCTAAAATTAACTAGGCCCGATGGAGCTCCAGCCAAATTATGTAATCGAAAACTATACATCGGAACTGGATTCGGTACTAAGTATAAGCTCTTTCAGAAAGACCGCTTGGCATGCTTGACAAAGGTTTTTCGAGGCAAAAACATTTTACTGCTTTTAGTTTCTGTCTCTTCAAATGAAGTGTTCTTGAAAATTGAAAAAAAAAAATGTATTTCTTCACAAACACTTTTTAAATTTCTTTACTTTTTTAACTGACATAGCAATGATAGAAGAACTCAAAAAAGTGGGTTGCAAAGTTCTGGTCGTCTGTGCCGAGGCCTACAGCCTAAACGGCTGCCCAGATTCTGCTCAAACTTCGGATTTAGAGTATGGGGGCTTACAGTTCGGGGCCGTTTTTTTTTTTTTTTTGCAAGGTAACGTCAATGTTAATGGTAGTTCCCATATAAAATGTTCGTAACAGTTAGATTTTTTTGCGAAACGGCTCTAACGATTTCAACATAAATTGATATTTAAGCTTAAAATTAAAAAATCGGATACCTAACGGTACCTTTGAATTTGAATTGAATTTTTTTTTTTTTTTTGAATATTTTATTATTAATACAATATTTACAATAATTATTACAATAGAATAGAATACAAGAAAATATGTTGACATTCTGTATTTTAATTTCAAAGTGAAAAAAATAGTGTTGAATGTCAATTCAAAAACTAAGTACAAAGTACAAATATAAAATAAAAAAATAAATAATTGTGGGTGGGGTGACCCTTTAAGACTATTTACAGAGCATGTTAACAACAGAGTACGAAAGCGAGCACAAAACAGATTGATTTCGGAAATAACAATATAAGCAAGAATTGATTAAAACAAATACTAAAAGGCGTATATAACCAAACGCACAAAAATAAAAAACACACTTTATAATAACTCCGTAAGAAAAATAAACTTATTACATATAAGATATCAAATTTAAACCAGAATGTCTGAGAGAGTAGATTCTAAAATATCATAGTGAAAATTGAAAAGCCAATGTTTAATAAGTTTTAAAGGCATTCCAGGCGTTGATATTATCCTGATCGACTGAGGAAGCTTATTAAATAAACGGTAAGACAAAACAGAATAAAGATTACGATATGCAGTGGTACGAAAGTTTGGTACAGATACAACATTTGAAGAGTTTACACGAAGATTGTAATTTGAAATTAACCGATAGTTACGATTTCCGGACCTCATATAGAACAATTTTAGCACCTTGAAACAGTACAAATGACGAACTGGAAGAATTTGTTGATCACAGAACAATGAAAAACTAGGATGCTTACTATTTTTGCGGCATATTTTTCGCAAAATATATTTCTGCAGTATTAAAAGTGGTTTGATTTTGTTTTGATAAACACCTCCCCAACAAGCAATTCCATACTGCAGTTTAGAATGGAATATACCGTAATAGATTGTTCTTAGGAGCATAGTAGAACAAATCTTTTGCAAGTAAAAGAAATGTCTAAGAGTACATCGGAAGTACTTCCTTAAATAATCTGCATGATTGGAAAAACTCATTCTAGAGTCAATGGTAAGCCCCAGGTATTTAAATTTATCCACATTTTGTATTTGAAAGCAATTATTACTACAGCTTACACTGTCAAATATTTCAAATATTTCACGAACGAATTTTTACATTTAACGAATGCATTCGTAATATTTACAAATATTTATTGGTACATAGTACAAATATATTTGTCCAATAAACAAATGAGTTCGTAAATATGTCACGAACCAATTCGTACATTTTACGAATGCATTCGTCGTATTTATTAATGTTCGTTTGTAGATTGAACGAATTTATTCGTAACATATATTTTTTTGTCGTTCGTACATTGTACAAAGAGTGGCATGTAATATCTACAAAGTCGTTCGTCTGCTGAAAATTACAAACGGTTTCGTAAAATGTAATAACAATTTTGTGCATATTACGAACTTTTTTTTTGGGTGCACAAAAAGAAGAACTAGACAAACAGAAACATTTTAGAAGTTTGTATTTTAAGCACTCAGGTGCGTGATAAGAAACGTTCACATCCTGAATGTTATTGGACGACAAACTGAAAAACATGATTTTTGTCTTAGGGCTTAATACCATGTTATGCTCAGCGAACCAATTTCTTAATAAATTTAAATCCCATTTTATATTAGAGACTAGGTCTAAAGGACTATTTACACCATAAGAAAATCCTATGTCATCTGCAAAAGCAGTAGGTGAGCCTTTGAAAGGAAGTGCAAGTAGAGAGTTAATATAAACAAGGAACAAAATCGGGCCCAGAACAGAGCCTTGGGGTACACCTAAATTAAATAACATAGTTTTACTCCTTATCTCAGCTATCCTCACTCGACCTATTTTCCAGATACGACCTAAACCAATCCAGGATGAAACCTCGAAAACCAGCACTTTCCAGTTTGCTAAGTAATGTTTTGTGGTTAACCATATCAAAGGCTTTTGATATATCTATAAATAGCCCAGCCGTGCATTTTTTCGAATCGAGGTTTGTCATTATTTGACCACAAAATTGTAGAAGAGCATCTTCCGTTGATTTGCGTTTCTGAAAACCAAATTGACTGGGGTTAAAGAAGAACTCAATATTCGATTTTTAATAAGTTTTTCAAAGAGTTTGCTGAAGACAGGAAGGAGTGAGATGGGTCTGTAATTGCTCATTTCGTTAGGTGAACCTTTTTTAAATAAGGGAATTACATCTGAACATTTGAGGGCTTCAGGAAAAACTCCCTGTAATACACAGCGATTAAAAGTATCTGCTAAAACATCAACTACAAAACATGCAACATTTTTAAGCACCAGGGCAGAAATACCGTCAGCTCCGGAAGAGTTGGATTTTTTTAAGCTACCAATCGCACGTAAGACTTCAAGAGGAGTGATTGGATCAAAAACAAAACTGTTTAGGTTTACCATTTCAACAGAGGAACACACAGTACAGGGAAAGGAGTAAGGTATTGAGCAGAGACAATACTGAGACCCCCAACTTCGGCTGATTTTTCGTTACTTGCCTACAAGCTATATTTCTATGGGGTGGTACACGCTAAGTGCGTTAGTATTCTTACATAGAAATTCGTATTGACAACTGTCACTCACCAACACACTCGCACCTTGCGTGTCCCACTTCCGCTGTCGGCAAAGTTGCTTCCAGCGTTCATAGAATTTTGTCAGTTAAATTTGAAATTATTCGTTTCGTGTAAATAGTATTTTATTTTAGGAATTAGTGCACTTTTGCTGAAAATATTTATGAAAAATGATTACTGTAGAATGGTTGTATGAAAATAAAAACATTTTGGGCAATTTTTCTTCAGTTATTTAAGAAAAATTTACACATCAAATCGAAGTTAATGATATTCAAAAGCGGAAAATACACAACAATATTTGTCCTAATATGTTTCTAGTATATAAAACATCTCATTTAGATCGCATTATTAACTAAACAAATTATATTAATCGTTTTTTTTTAATTTATAATAACCAACCAATAGCATTCAGTTATCTTAAAATGTGGCATTCTCGAACTCTACCACATTCCCCCATGGTTGGTAGCGGTTGGCAGCATTGAATTTATATTTTTTGTATGTTTTTACATGTCACACGGATTCTAAATAGACATAACACCGATAGGAAAACAAAATGGCGAATTTGAAAAAAAACTGAGGGGGCCAGCGGCAAGAGGATTGTGAGTTGGGGGTCTCAGTATTGTCTCTGGTATTGAGTGACTGGCTATATTAGTGAAGTAGGAGTTAAAAGCGTCGGCAATTACAAGTTTGTCAGAAACGTCACGGTCATCGACACGTATAACAGATGGATTTTTTGAAGAAGAATTCTTATTAAGCAGGCTGTTTACTATGTGCCATTCACTTTTAAGGTTTCCCTTAGCAGAATGATAGTATGCATCCCGGCACCTCGGAATTTCAGTTTTGAGATCAACGCACAATTAATTGTATTTCTTTTTTAAAATTAAATTGCTAGGGTTCTTATAGCATTTAAACCTGAGTTTATTTTTTAGCTTTTACTTTATTTAGCAAGTGCCCCGAGAGCCGAGATCCAAGGTTTAAGCCTTGTTGCACGATTTTTTGAAGCATATTTAGAGGCTGCACTCTGTATATGTTGTAAAAATAAATCATTAAAAATTGAATATGAAGTAGAAGCATCACTACATAAATAAACTTCATCCCAAAACTCATAAAGAAGATTTTAAAATTTTGAACATATATGTATCTCGAAAACGGTCCAAACGATTGTAACAAAAATTAATTTCTAAGCTAATATGGTGATTTCTAACTTAATATCGAACTCAGTTTTTGTCTTTATTATCGTACAATCTATTTTTTTAAAAAGTTTTTTTTTTTTTTTTTAATTTTTAGCAGAAAACGGCTATAACGATTTTGACCAAAAGGCATATTTAGAGTAAAATTGATGTTTTCAAAATTATTTTGTCCTTAATTTTCAATTCGAATCACCAAAAACGCTGGTTTTTAAAACTGTTCATATCTCGAAAACACCATTTCGATTTCGATACAACTTCAAAAACCATGTAGATTTAGATTTATATTTAGATTTAGATTTAGCTTACATCCCGAACAATAAATTATACTCAGTTTTGAGCTGAATAGTTAAGCAATAGTATTTTTCAAAACAAGCATTTCAAAATTTGGTACGGTTGTCTGCGTAATTTTACAAAAGCCGCTCTAACGATTTTGATCAAAATAAATATTAAAGATAATATAAATCTCACTTATTTTGCACCCCTACACGTCTATCGGTATATTCAGTTTTGAACTGCTAATGCAAATTCAAAAATATATCTCGCAATTCTTACATACCTTATGTGCCGATCATTGACACCTTAAACCAGCGTCACTAATCTATTACAGTCAAAAATAAACCAATGCCCTAACAGATCAAAAAATAGAAACTTTCAGTATACGCTTATAGCTATACCTTAACCCAAAAATCTAAGGGCGGTATTCATCGACCAATATTAAACTAAGAGCTTCGGAAACCTATTCATCAATGGTTGTTAGCTCATAAGACTTACAAGTGGTCCCGACCACTCTTAAGTTGAGAGCAGTAATAACTTCAAAATTCGAAATCAGTTGTCGTTTTCAAAATGGAAGGAAAGGGAATGAAGCCAAATCTTCCGATAAGGAAAATGAGCAAATAATGATACTCTTTAATTTGGTGTCAATACGTATTTAAATTCCGAAGATAAATGAAATATAAATTGCATGTGCTAACCTGATGAGGCAAAAATAAAGCACATTTTTCGATTGAAAATAAAAAAAAAATATGTATAGCAAAAACCATATAACGGCATATTGTTATCGCATGTTCTCTTTGCCAGTGACAGTGCATACAAAGATGAGAAAAATAGAAAACAAAAAAGTAGCTGCAAGATAACAACAACAAAATCAGAAGCAATTATATTGGTATGATGACGGTGTGCTAACCTGATGACGCGCAGTGTATACTGCCATATCAGATGAATAACCCAGTTCCTAGCATTGCTTCTACCTACTTTTTGTTAAAAATAGTTTAAGTTATTTTTAAGGCGATTTGAAAAAAAAAAATTTTTTTTCTCAACTTTGTTTTTTACCAATTTTGTGACACTTTCATTGAATGTTTTTAATGTATTTAGTAATCGCATTAATACAAGAATAATGATCATTTCATTCATCAATATGATGAATATAATGGCGATTTTTTGATGTGAAAACATCTAAGCGCGCGTTATTGGAATCTGGTGGAGTAACTCCACACATTTAACTTCCGGAGACAGTGAATGCGTCGTGTTTTATCATTGCATACATTTATGGAGAGCTGGGCATATTTCAGCTTTTTGTTGATGTGAAATAAAATGTCTCCATTTCGTCCTTGCACCGTACTCAGAAGAAATTTCAAGAATTCTGCAGGGAGATTATCATCTTTTACCAATGATCAGCGGAGACTTCAATATTAATTTTGCAACTCCAGAAGCTCAACCATTTATTGATTTTGTGCAAGATAAATTTAATCTTTAAATGAACTGCAACCGAAAAATTTCAACAACACGATATGGAACAACCATCGATGCTGTCTTCCAGCGTAATCTAGTTTTTTTTTTTTTTTTTTCATCAATACAACGAATCAGTTTATCTATAAGATGAGCTCTTACATGAACTCATTTTCTTCTGAATAAAAATTAAAGTCTGTTTTTTTATAAAGGCCGTCACTAATATGACGGACGCCATTGGATTGATAAGAATTCAAAACTTGGCAATCGTACTACAATATGATGATTCCAATCATCAGTAAGAAAAATAAATCATCAACTGGATGCACAAATAGCAACCACTATATTCATCAAAATAAGTTTTTTCGATATATTAATGAAATGTTTCGATGAAATTATGAACCTAGTTCATAACAAAATACGCAAAAATCTTATCTTAGAATCCTGCTAATAAGAAAACGTATGAATACGCTTTCATCATATTGAAAATCGGTTTAGCAACATTCAAATAGTTTACTGGGATTTGTTCATCATTATCAATGAATCTTATGTTCATTAACGCCATTCATCAATATGACGACATCTTTTTTTTTCAGTGTGGGTGACATGAAATTAAACCAAATGGATTAAGGAAAAAAGTCTGAAAATTTTGCATTATGTTTTTCGTTATCCTGCTAACATTAATTGTGTATACAAAGAAGCAAATTCATTTTAGACATTACTTCGTTTTGCATTGATGAAGCCAAATTGGCCTAATTTCACTTTTGAACGCCAAATAATTCAGTCTTGACTTTGGCCTTATTTCGTTTGTCTCCATTTCAAGTCAGTCATTAGTCAAATTTGTATAATTAAATTGTCTGAATATGGAAATGATTCTTTTTTTTGCATCAGTTGTTATATTTGGTAGAATCATAGGTCACACAAGCGATGAAGTTTAAAAAGTTCTTTGGCATCTTGGTTGTTACAAAACAGGAAATAAAAATTCTAAAATCTTATATATAAAAATGACTTGGATATTATGTTTGGATGTTTATATCTCGAGTTCGGCAGCACCGAATTTTATGATTCTTTTTTTGTTCAAAAGGTATTCGTGTGTAGCAGGTTTGTACGTAAAAAAAAAATCAATAACTCTCCAAAGAAAAAAAGAATTGAAATCGAAAATTGTTTAGCCAATGAAGTGAGTGAATGGAGAAAGAACATCATTTCTCCGTTTCTACCATTCACACTCCGTTCGAGTGGATGCTTGCTTGCACTCATTGGTATAGCCAGCATATCCGCTATGGGGGTATTCAGGGTCTCCAAGTATTGTCGTATTTTGATTTATCTTTTTTCAAAATGCGATAGAAATAGAAATTTTTTGGGCGATATATAGTTTTACAAGTATTTGTGTTAATTTTGTTCGTTTCACAAAATCAAAAGAAAATAAATATTTTCCGTACTTTTAAAACTTAGAAGCACAGTGAAGTGACACAAGCAGTCGTTCAACTTGCTCGCACATCAATTTATTTTGCAGGCCTTCTGTTTTGACACAAACTACAAAAGTGGCCCTGTGCGTGTTGCATACAATTTAAGGTTGGTAGCTTTTGTGTTTCTTTTGAGCAAATCTAAATCTAAATCAAGTGAAGTGTGTTTGTGTGTTCACGGTTAGTGTTGTCGAGTGCGTACATAATATTTGAGTATTCCATATTTCTTTTGGAGTCTACGCTGTAATTAGCAATTTACTTACAAATTAACTCTTTATTTGGCGTTAGTTTCTACCATTCACAGTCCATTCGAGTTGATGTTTGCACTCATTGGTATAATAGTCAGCATCTCTGCTATGGGCGTATGGGCTGCCAGATTTGGCGCTTTGTCGTATTTTCGGCTAACTTTTTTCAAAAAGCAATAGAAATGGAAAAATTAGCGCCCAACACAATTTTGGACTATATATCGTTTTACAAATATTTGTGTTAATTTTGTTCGTTTAATCCTTCACAAAACCAAAAGAAATATATATATATTTTCAGCACCTTTAAAACTTGGCAGCACTCTTGCATTGAAGTGACATCGAACATTCGTTCAACTTGCACGCAAACAATTGCGGAAAATATAATATGGCACTCGATTGGGCGCTCTCAGAGAACTTTTTCTGCTCTCAGAGCAAATTTTATGTTCGTTTGGTACAAAAAAAGCAATCTTTTTCAGATTTCAGAGAACTTTTGCGAATCTAGATTTTTTCTCAGATTTCCTTCAGGTTTACCAATTCAAGTGCGTTTGAGTTTGACAACAACTCGCGGAATTTGTTTACGTTTTCGTGAACTTCTACCGCAGAAAGGCATTGCATTGGGTGAATCAATTTTTGTAAATTATTTATGTTTAAATATTTAGAAATCTATTGGGGCGCGAATTTTAAATGCTTTAATATAAATTTTAACCAGCGAATGGAAAACGCTTTGAAAAGTGTCGAAGGATACACTTATTCGAATCGCACTAATATTATCACGAAAAGAAGCAAGTGACGTTTTATGTTCGATTAGCAATCTGAAATCTGAGAGCGAATCTGAAGAAGCCCAATACCACATAAGGCAAATAAAATCAGGAAAAATACCAAAATTTTCCACAATTTTTTGGGCTTCATTCTGGTCAACGATTTTGAGCAAACATTTTTTAAGGTTTCGGCACTTAAAGCAAACAAAATTATGGTAACCCTTTGCGTGTTGCAAACAATTTAAGTGATTTTTCGTTTGAGTAAATCGAAATCAAGAGTGAAGAGTGTTTGTGTGTTCACGGTTAAGGACTAACCGCGAACTGCGAACACGCGAATATTCGTAGTTTCTGACAAGACTTTCTCACTTTTATCGGATCGTTCCAAACTACCGGTCTACACTTTATTTATGTAAAAGATGGAAAAACCAAAAATATTGTTCATAAGAAAGCATATTAGAATAAAATGTAAGAGTTTAAAAGCGAACTTTATTCAAAGTTTTCTTATTGTTCTCTAAAGTTTCAGCATTACTGAAGGCTGAAGAATTGAAAGCATTTTACGCCTCTAAATTAAGCTGTTTTTTTAAAGGGAACACCCACTGGAAATTTGCCTAGCGAAGCGGGTATGGGTTTGCTAGTTTCCTATATCCTTCAGCTTAAGCACAGTAAGTTCTACTATATTTACATTGCTAAGATTTAAAATTTTTGTTAAACTTCAAATTTCACGAAAAATAAATTAGAAAATTCCTTGAGATGGTGTTCCTCTTCAAACATAGCTCTGTGTGTACAACTTATATTATATATAAATAGGCGAAGGCGAATAGTTAAGAACCACTTTCACTGCATTAAACACAACGCGCCGTTCTAATAACAAATTTTAGTCTCGAAAAAATAGCCACTGTGAGTGTGAACTACCAAAATTTAGTGTCGAAACTAAAAATGTTTATTGATTTGTTTTATTGGGAATATTGTGCAGAGATGCAATGCTGTGTTCAATATGTTTTCCAATGCGGTAGAATTTCTAACACATGGCGAATGCTAGTATTTTTTGGTAAAGGCGTATGTTGGAATTTGACCTTTTGGACTACTGTAGGTGTGTAGGTAGATGTACCATTGTTCCCTTTACTTACACTTCCGAAAGGTGTGAATTCGAATAGAAGTGTTCGTACAAGATTCCTTTCGGAATCAGTTGTGAGCGCCCTTTACTCTTCATACGCCTTGGCGGAAGAAATCCGTCTTATACCACTCTCTTCAGTTTATATTCCTTAACCATCCCAAATATAACAGCTGGCTCTAGTGAAGACATTTCCCTATCTTATAATAATGACATATTCGTCTTTGTGTACAAAAAGTAGTCGCATTACTGACATTAAGGTGTAAAGGTGTCAGAAAAAATGTCAGGTATTTCTATTCAGCCAACAGGACACAAGACAACCGCAACGGTAAGTAGGCTTTTCTCATGTGCAAATGCTGAAGTTCTGAAGTAGTTACTTACTTACTTACTTACTTAAGGTGGCGCTACAGTCCGGGGTGGACCTTGGCCTCAACCAACAAGCAGCACGATCTTTGGCCAGCTGCCAGTTGCCAAATGATATTGTAGTGTCTCCCACCTACTTAACATGTCACTACATTCAACTATAGTGCAATATAAAATTGAATTTGTATGACGAAGTCCTGCCTTTTGTTATATAGATCTCAAGGCCTTCCAAAAGGTTGTTCGCACATGAGTACGAATGAGCTCTTTTGGTCTTTGTTATCCGTCAAAGAGGAAAACACACACTTTCTCTTGCCAGTGGACTTAAACAGAAACTCATCGAAAGGCGGTCTTATTCCAAAACTTAGGAAGTTAAGTTAGTTAGTTTGCTGGCATCTTCAGCGAAGCACTGGACTTGCGACAATCATTCAGAATCAGCGATGATTGCAGTGTATTTCAAGCAGAGGTAACCGCTATAACTCAAGCGGCGAAGAACCTAAAGAAACAGCACATCGTCGGTAGACAAATCACTACTTACTCTGACAGCCAAGCGGCCATAAAAGCCATGGAGTCAGCCGTGGTGAAGTCAAGAGCAGTAAGGCACTGCAAGAATTATCTGGACGAAATATCACAAGCCAACGTGGTAACCCTATGCTGGGTGCCAGAGCTTATGGATGCTATGGTAATTAACAGGATGACCTTGCAAGAAACGGGTCTTAAATCAGTAAGAACTCCGCTAAGTACGCTTGCATGGAAGATTGATATTGAATGCGGGAGTAGAACTAAGCTATATGCTGGATCAACCTTATTACCTGAAGGCACACTAAAGAACCATGGCCAGAAGTGACAAAAAGAGATCTAAATGTATGGTCGATAGACGTACATACGGAACGGCTAGGGATACTGCATAGTGATTTTTGCAGAAGCTGTAGGGATGCCCTATGCCCAGCCCTTAAAAACAGCAGACATGGGATTCTCAATAGTTACTCCTTTGATAACCTTCATGACTTGAAGAATGTTGATCACAAAGCACTCCTGAGATTCATACTCAAATCTGGGTGGTGCTAGTAAATAAGCAGACTTCATGTCATTGGCTTTACGTAGAACTTACTAGAGGATCAGGTTACAACAGAGATTTAAGAACCCATGAGCTTCATAGGTACTACATCTATGGAGCCATATGAAAATCAGCTTATTTCTTGTTTCTCAACAGGCTTCACTGGATGGTTTCCGTAACTGGACACAATGGGCCCAACTGATGGTCTAAGTGAAGCTGTGGCAAACGCCACAAGAGCACCCATTTACCTACCTAGGAAGTTGACTGATACCTAACTACTTTGAAGGAGTTTTGGAACAAGTTAGAATAGAAGGTTGCTATCCATTGCAGTTTACAGACCTTGCTGTCTGTCATTTCTGTTATTAAAAAAAAAAAAAAAAAAAAAACGAATCAGGCCTCATCATGTGCTAACTCAAGATTTCTTCTTGAGAAAATATTGAGAATGAGTATAAAAAAATAGACCAAATTGAAAGTGCTAATCTTCGTCGTAAATTGAAAGAAAAATAATCTTACAACTTTATGGATCGAGTACAATTGGTTTGTTCCTATCCTATTTATATAATCGAGTGGATTTCCGACATTTAATTTCAGCCGGTGCCCAATATTGATGAATGTTTGTTGACTACACTTGGAAGTTGGTCTCGTACAAATCATGCCAGCGAATGAAAATAAAAATTGAACCAAAATGAGCCAAGAAAGGAAAAGGACAAAACAATTGTTTTTTTTTTTATTATTATTATTATTATTGAAATCGATATTTTGTTTGTAACCCCAGCCGAGCATCCGTTTGGACGCCCGAAACGATTGCTTCCTTTTGGTATTGCCATCAAGTATCAGAAGTCTTGAGCAAAGGGTTTCCTTGGGCCACCCAGACCGGAAGCCCCAATCTGGTAGTGGGGTGGACTTTAAAACAGATAAACACACACAACAAGGATATAAAAAGGAGCAAAATAATAGAAGTCTTTGACAGGGACAGTAGCAGAAAAAAAAAACACATACACTCTTAAGGAAAATAAGACGATGGCTTGGCAGAGAGGAATACAAAAATATTAACAGGATTAAACATACCGAAGCATTTGTTATCCATTTCCGACTCTGAACTACCCAATTGTCCTCTAGTCGAACTCGAATGACTGGAGAGCGGGTTGGCAATGGCTATTGTATGTGTATGTGTATTCAGTGGGGCTTCCAGCTTCCACTAGAGTTACCTTTAATAAAGTTTACGTTCGAGGGGTCGAATTCGTTTTCCTCCGTAAGGGCATAAATACTTCGAACAAGGATCAGGAGAGTTCCTTTGTGTTGCGTTCTCTGGATGGTGTGTTATTGTTGCGACATCCATGATGCTGATGATGATGGTGGTGGCGCTGGCAGAGATGATGACTCCTCTATTCAGTGGGAGAAGAATAATAACGCTCGTCGTTTGGTCTCAAGACCTGCGACCCATTTCGTTTCTCTTGTAATGTACTTTAGTAAAACGATTTGTTAAGCTTGTTGTGTGCGGTTCTCCATTGTTGCGCTAGGTTATTGTTTAGTTTACGTTATCGCACCGTTCTTGAACAATGTACAGATATCCGTATAAAGTGTAGGTATTTGTTTTCACCTTTGCGGGTATTTTATTCAAAAAGAGGTGTATGTTTTTTTTTTTTTTTGCTGGAAATGTCAACAGTTTAACTGTGTTCCATTTACGCGCTGCTAATTGGATTAAGTCTATTGATTATATCTTGCTCTCTCCGTCTCATATTTAAATTTTGGTCAAATCCATCTGTAGTTTAGGGGTGCTGAACGAACTGAATACACAACCAACCCAGTTATATGGTATTGGTGAAGTTGGTGAGTCTAAGAGGATTTTCCATTTTAGAACTGGTAGAGAGAGGTACTACGTAAGATTATTGAACGATTTTGCTCCTAATTACGACAGTGGAAAATGGACTATGCCTTACGGAAAGGGAGTGCGTTCAACAAGTAAATATTGTGTAATGAGTTTATTTTGGTTTGCTTATTTGAAGGACTTATTAAGGGCGCCGACATAATGAATTTATTTGTATATACACGAAACAGTTTTTGGTTTTCTGATCGATGGATTAATGTAAAGATATAGATACCTACCTACATTTCTGTGGTGTGTAAGCGTGTCAAGTCAATTGACGCTGTTTAGTTTAGGTAAAGGTATTACCTATAAATTTTATGGCGCGAATTACGTTTATTTTATTTATACTGTTTCCAAAATAGTATTTTCTTTATTTTATTTTATTTAACCAAATGATGTCTTTTTCTAATAGATCTCAAAAGTTTATAAATTATCCATTTTTTAAGAGAACTTTGTTAAGTAAATTGATCGTCACTGGTCAACTATTGATTTCCGACTGTTCCAACTCTCGCAAAGACTCTACACACTGCACTTGCAAACAGCGTGACCGTTTTGTGACTAAAGTTGCAATTTGGCACTTTTTTTCTAAGAGCCTGCCACAATTAATTGCTATTTTGGAGGTTTTTTAGTTGAAGAAGGCGCTCCAAAAATGTTTAAAATGCTCTTATTTCCAAATAAAAACCTTTAAAATGTAACGCAGTTAGTGAGTCAATGCTTGTTAAATATCGTTCAAAAATACTAAAAATGTGCAGAATAGCTTCAGATATGGCACGTATTTTTCTAATTGATCCTTTTTCTTCCGACTTTTTAAAATTCGAAAGAAAACCACTTCTAAACAAACAACCCAGCGGATGATGATAGGGTGACCGCTATATCCAAGATAAGATGATTTCTGGTGTTTGATTGTTTTGGGCTATTGTCGAGGGTGTTTCGCTTTTCAATTCTATCTAACAAGTGTTCTAAAGAACAAATATGAGCGTTTTACTCAACCTTAGGCCGAATAAAAAAAAAATATTCGGCGCAACAGGTCCGTCTCCGTAGGTACCCCAGGCCTAGCTTCTCACAACCATTCTTTTTGCGTCAGTTTTTCATTTTTAGAACGAATGGAGGGATCTACAATTCTATGCAATTGAGAAGCTCTTTCGTGATAAAAAAAAAAAAAACCGGACAAGTGCGGGTGTTACTTGCCCACTGAAGGTTCCTTACTTCTTTAGAGTTGGAAATTGCGAAGGTTTTTTTGCAAATGGGGTACTTAAAACTACATGCATGGGAGCCTAGGAGTAGAGATCACGTTCTTATGAATGAAATGACAGAGAGCATGACGTTTGTGCACAACAATTATGTGTGTGCAGTGTGCATGAGAATGAGTATCCATTGGAAAAGTGCTAATTGAAAACGATTAAAAGAACACGGTTTTTCTTTTTGTCAAAACAGTCTACGGCATATAAGCTACGAGCATGATCTACAAAAAAGGTATATATCCGGTTTTTTTGTAAATCAAGAAATGAACAGTTTTTTCGTGAGAATGAAAATATTGTTTGCACTAAATTACTAATTACTCTAAAACCAGTCGATGTATCCCTACCATTGCTTTTTGCCGTTTAATAAGATGTTGTGTGCAAATTTCAGCCTTCTACGTCAATTAGTTTCTGAGATAGACCTTGAAACAGAATTTGTCTAGTGGGTTCGGACAGACAGACGGACAGACATCGTAGCGAAACTAATAAGGTTTCGTTTTTCTTTTTTTTTTCTCTTTGCCTACAGAACCTTTAAAATGATGCCACCAAAGGTGTAAGATTGAGCTTCTCGACAAAAATAAAGTTGTTCTCGAACTAGGGAAGTGACGTTATAGGCATTCGCAACTTTTTAGATGTGCGAACCTCACTATCATTAGCTGGGTTGGACAATTACTTTGTGGAAGGCAGGTACAAGTCCCGATATCTCAGACGCCACAGCAACGTGAGGAGATTTAATGCTGAACGGCTACAATCGCAACAAACAGCTATAAGCATAAACTAAGTATTATATAGACCGTCAGCTCCCGCGCACGGCGCACCTACCCGATTCCCCCCGCAAATTTTGAAAAGAATTCCCTCTTAAATTCTCCCTTAAATTTCCTATCCGTGAATACGTGTGAAGCAGGAAAAGAAAAAGAATTCTAAATGGGTAAAATGAAAAAATGACACACAGCAGTCATCCTACATCGTGGTATTTCTACCTTTTTGTAGAAATTTTGATGGCCGAAAAACCTTACGTGCAAAACAGTAATAAAGCTTCAAAATTTTGGGAATATGAGGAATCTGACGAAAAAACATTCAATCTTCATTGCAATACACTAAATGTCTATAAAAAGTAGATTTCCCTTTATCAAACAATTTCTAGTACCAAGAAAAAATCATTATAATGTTAACAAACTGAAATTTTGGGAGGGAATTTGATTTCGATGAAAAGGGAAAAATGCTCACGCTTCGAGGGAAATATAAAGAGAGACTACTAAAAACACTGACTGAGATTGTTTGTATTTGGTGAAATTCTATCAGCTGATGGATGCGTTCTGAGGGTCTTAATTCGTTTTTTTATTTCACCACGAAAACATGTATTTTGCAAAATGGTTAATTATTAATGTAATAAATATATAGATAAAGGAATAAAATGAGAAATATTCATTCGTGGAAATAGAATAAGACATTTTTCTTCTTACAATTATTGCGTCTGTTTTCGTTTGTTGTTTTTGGTCGAAAAATTATTTCGCCAGTGAATGTCGACAGGTAAAAGGCAACGAATTCAAAGGCAAGAATTGATAAGGAATATTAAAATAAAAAATATGTTGGCGTTCAAGGGAGATTTATCAACATTTCTGAGTGGGTACGATTTTTGAGTTATAATCTTTTCACGAAGTTTTCGTGCAATAACAGAAAAGAAAAATAAATTAAAAACAAAGAAATCAAATTTGTTACACAATTTGAACCAATTTGATATAGAAAATAATTTCAAACTAAAGCAATAGGTAAATGAAAACAATAGAGTCAGCCGAGAATAACTATGAATAATGTTTATTTAGAAAATAACTTTTTTTTTCTGTCCATTAAATTCGGCCTGTTGTTTTTTATACTATTTTGGTGCAGATTTATTTTCGAAATTTTACCTTCCAAAACTATATATAAAACCTTCAATTAATAGGACATAACAAAAAAAATGTATAGAAATTCTGATGGCCAACCAATTTGTAGGTAGTTGAAAATCGATTCATCGTATGATAAAAAAATATTTCGGGCAACTTTTATAAATTATATTTTTTTTTTAATTTTCATTGCACTTCAATAACAAAGATGTCTTATAGCTACAACCAATGAAGATGAGTTTATTTTTTTTTAACTGTATGGGAAAGAACAGAAACAAAAATGTACGGCCAATTATTTGAATTATTTGAATTTTTTCCAATGTCACCACAGAATGAATTGTCAGTCATCTGTCAGGTTCCTATGTGCAAGTGTATGCGTGCGTCTAATCCACTTTAACATGGCACACAACAAACTCTCTTCAAGTGGGCGGAGCTGACGGTCTATTTAATACTTATTTTATGGCTATGTCAATTACACATCCCACAACTTATTGAAAAGTGCCTATGACCAATGGTATCGATGCCAATAGGACATTAAAGACGCCGTAGTTGATATGATAGATTACACCCAACTGTTTCACGAAGCCCTTAGTTTGATTCAGAGTTCCAGAAAGCATGTGCAGCTGCAAGCAATTCGGTTATAAAAACTTCATCAGATAAGCTCAAGAGTAGCTCGTGATCTCTATGCAGAGGAGGGTAGCATATCTGTTTGTTGGGAGGCACGAAAAGCGCGAGAGAAGAGCAACATTCAGTGTCAAGTCAACAAGAACCGAACCTTTTGAGATGAGGAAAAGGAAGAATTGTATTAGAATTGGTAGTCTGCAAAAAGGTGAGTGCGAGACGACTAAAATTCTATGGTCAGCCAAAGCGAGCCATCCGACTAAGACTTTACAGTTTATGAAATATACTATAGCTAATGTTGCTTACAATATTTTTTATACAATTGCTTTGAATAACTTGCAACTGGATACAGTAAGCTTTTGTTTACAAAAGGTAGCGATCGCCAAACATCTGATATATAAGTCTTGTTGATTTTGTTCATAGGCATCATTTCGTGACATTGGCTCGAAATGTATGTAACCACATCTTCACAAATGTGCCTAGACCACCCCACTAATTGGGGGTTTGTTGTTCTAATGTAGATATACGGAGATTTGACGAGGTATCTACAAGATGTTGTACCATACTGCGATCAAATTTGACTAAATAATCCACTCGATTATTGCCAAGAGAATTAATCCAATTTTTCATTTCACAAAATTCAACGTCACTATCATCAAATTAAATAAACATCTTCATGATTTTCTGAATATTATTTTGTAAAAAAGTGAAGTATATAGATTCGAAAGATATTCGAATCAGACCACCATTGTCGGGTCTCTTTTCGTCTCTCAAACCTATAGGCCTAGCTTTTCACAACCATTCGTTTTGTGTGAGTTTTTCAAGTTTGAAACGAATAGAAGGGATCTTAAATTTTATGCCAATTGAGAAGCTATTTCAAGACAGTTATACTCTCGGTTGTTTATCGGACGTTCCCCAGAGGTGGCGCAATGGAAAAAAACCTAAGCTGAAATTTGTGTGTTTGCGGTATTCGAACCTCGGACCCCTCGCTTAGTAGTCCAACACACTAACCACTAAGCTAATGCGCCTGCATATTATTTCGTATATCCCACAAAATTTAAAAAATTGAATCAATACAAACGAGAGCATAAATTTATACATAAAACTAATATAGGTAATATATAAGAAGAGCTGACTGTGACACGTCCCCCCGACAAGTTACGAAATTATGAGTAGACAGGCTACCTATGGGCTATGGCCTACGTTACCCGCTACGAGCCTGACTAACCAATACCACTCAGCACCTGTTTGCGGCATCATAAATCTCTGCGATAGATGGCAGCCAACCACAATATATAATTTATTTGTCTGAGTCATTTAATTGCGATTATTATCATCGAATTTGTCTCGTCGGTAGTCGCCATGGGAGTAAAAATGATGTGACAATTCATAGACGCCGCACTTCTATATAGAATGACCAGACATTTGCAGTATTCCCCGCACCCAGAAGGGTGAACTATTGCGCTCCAACTGACGATTGCAATAAATAATACATATTTACAAAGCCAACGCGCAGCGAGAAACAATGACCAAACAGCTTCAGCTTTAGTGCACTATAATTTTATTCTGCTATCCGGTGAAGGTTAATCACTGTTCACGACACTCTGATTGTGATGCGTTCAAACAGACAAAGGGCTCTTTCTGTGTGTTAATTTATTCGGGTCTTTTGTGAATTCACAGTGAATTAGGACTTTTTTTTTCAGGACAACAATGGGGATGCAGGGACCTTGCGACAGAATCCTTAATTCGGAAACCGTAATCAGTTATTTTGGTTTATTCATTCGGCGCAAGGGACAAAGGCGCCTCTGTAGGGCGAGAGGTTTGGCTATTGTTGGAGGGTGGTCTGCGATTTAATTGTTTTTTTTTTTTTTTTGCTCCATCCGGGAGTCGCAAATCTGGAGAATCAGAATTGAAATATGCATTCATTAAATGTAAAGAAGAACAAATGTTTTTGTTTTTCTTGACTTCCTATACACGTGCATCTTAATATTGAAGAAAGCTGTGTCCTTAATCTTAAATTTGTCTTTAAGATTAATGGGTAACTGTTGAAAATATTGTTGAGATCTTCATATTTTCTTAGCAGATAAAGTTACGTTAGGTAGGTACACACCAGTGCTACCTCTGAAAATTTTCAGAAAGTGTCCAAAAAAAGAGACCTGGCTGAAAAAAAGAGTCCCATCCCCATCTTATCTTTTTTTATACTCTTACCGCGCTTAGTGTCTTATACCCTTGTACTATTTTTTGCTTAACGGTATCTTGTAGAAAATAGGCAAAAGGTTAAGAATTACTTCCACTTTTTGTTTTTCGTTGGGATGATTGTACTTTGTGTAATTTGCTTTCCAATATTTTGTGTATAAGCCAGGTGAATATAATGGTAGAATTTTTCTGTAGTAATTATAATTCAACTTAATAGAATTGGAATGTAAGTACAAATATATTGAAATTAGGTTAATACTAGTAGTGGAAGTATATGATGTCTAGGGATTAAGTTCATTAAAGGTGTTCCACAAGTTTATGATTAAAATACAGAAAAAGCATCGTACATTTGAAAATGAGATTCTAATTTCACCTACTATTTTCAAAAAGATGTGTCCGAAACCCGAAGTCTAAAGCGTCCCGATAGTGTACATACCTGCTTTTGATGCGAACACACGGGCAAAACAGGCGCAGGTCATATTTGTTGAGAACACTAAATTTGAATGAGTGCTATCCTAGGTCAGTAAAAAATACCCTCTGCCTTGAAATCCACTTGTTCTATCCCGTTGGCGAGCAAGTATTAGCTGAGCATTTTTAAATCAGAGTAAAAATTGTGACACAAAGTGATACACTCTTATTTTTCATAATCTTTTTCTGATTGATCCCCTTGCCGCCTTCGATAGAACTAATTTTGTATATAACTCTCATGACACTGATTTGGTACTGGTTATAGTACATTCTAATTATAGAAGCCACACCTTTGGGAAAGTAAGGGTTTTTGTTTACGTCAGTCCTGCTATGTACTCTTAAAACTATATCACATCACCTTCATCAAATCGGCGAAGAACTAGGTATTAAGGATTTAGCGAGGGCAATTTAGTAGTAATGAAATGTGAAGAAACAGTATTATGGAGACTCATAAGATATTTATAAACACACTAGCTGACCCGGCAAACTTCGTTCCGCCCAAATTTGTTAATGTAATGAAAATAATAATTCCGAGCAGGTATAGCAATATTGATTTGTTTCAATCAAACCGCAATGATTTTGACGTGTCGGCCAATCTTCCGCTTTTCACTAAATTGACCATGTGAGAAATATGGGAATTCAAGATTGATACCACAAATGCACAAACATCCATCGTTTGCAACAAATTATTTTCCATAGTGAAAGCGAGACTCACGGAAAATTAAAGTCGTTTATATACTAATGACAAACCGTTCTGAATAAGCGAAATCTGCGGAATGAGAGTGTTTGCGTTTGTATTTTCCCTTCAAAATCGTCACTTGCATGACATATGATTTGAGATCCTTCACACTAAATCAGATGCGATCCGTTAAAAAGTTTCGATACATTGATGTTGCGCAACAAAATTATAACTGGGCCGAATTTCAAATCCAAATCCCGGAACATCCAAAGAATTCAAAAATTCAACTAATCCGAAAAACAATGTATGTTAACGACAAAAGGTAGCACATGTCCTTCCTTCCAACCAAAAATCATGAAAATCGAACGATCCGTTCCCGAGTTATGAATGCACATACGGACGTCAGTCTCTTTTACATGTAACTGTACCCACCCGGCTTTATTTCGCAAAGTGCTTTATTTGGACAATGTCCATTAATAATTTTAATTATACAACTTAAGAAATACCTAACGTTTGTTTTTATTTTTGAATGGGACGTCCCGCAATCAGTTTTCTTATCCCGCTTGTCTTTTTCAAAGTACCACCTATAGGGTCAAAAAATATCCGAACTTTAAAACTGGAAGCAATCATACCCACCTGCAGAATTTCAATCAACTCGGTGAAACTGTTTCAGAAATCGGCAACAGTGCCACCTATCAGGCCCAAAAGTATCCTATCCTTCAAGCGGGAACGAAGAATATAAATCTAAAAAAATTCATTGAAAGCGGATGAGTGGTTTCGGATATCGACAACAACGCCATATAGCGGGTCAAAAATCCTATCTTTTAAGTTTGCGTTAACCTGAAACACAACAATACGAACAAAACAAAAGAAGAATCATAAAAATTGACCCAGTGGTTATCGAGTTATATCATCATCATCGAGTTTCATCCCGAAAGAATTATAGGTATAAATTAAGAAGACTATTATTAAAGAAAATTTAATTGAACTGAAAAACGACATATACGCCTACAACGCCACATGTTGAGGATTTTCCGACGATGTGCACTAAGCAATTCAGTTTTTGTTAGAAATAATAAATTAATTATTTTATATGTATTTTACCAATATAATAACTCCGATCGAAGCATCTGTTTTAGACGATATTAATTTTTTTAACGTCCTCTTTGACGATATTTGCAGCACGCATTCTGCAAAAAAGTTTGAATGGTAAAAGCGCTATGGTTACATTAGATATAATTTAATATGGTGGTTAAGTATTCTTAAATTTTCTAATTTTCCGCGCAATTTTCCTAATTTTTTCTTTCATAACATTCTTCTCCTGACAATAACAAAAACAACAAAAAAAGAATTAGCGAAATCGGTCCAGCCGTTCACGCGTGATGCCGTGACCAAGGGAAATAACTCGAAGACTATAAGGCCTAGGAAGCTGAAGTTCGAAATTTAGATGAAATATTTTTTCGGCTCTTCATAGAGTACCTTTCAGAGGCTCTCCGCTTTTTTTATAATGATGACCAGATTAATAAAAATCAGTATGTCTAGGTATCGATTGTTCTCTAGTGTGGCCCTACTTTGTGGTCGTGCGGTAGGCACACAACGAGAGTAGGTACATCCAAACAAACACTGTGTGCCTTTTTCTCTTTTGGAGCTGTTTGACAACAATTACGTAATCATTTTACAGTCTGATCCAGACCCTACTAGGCTCTTAGCTTTAGTACTCATAATATGATTTTTGTGTTTGGAGATCTATCTTTTTGAAGAAAAGTGAAAAAAAAAGTGCTCTAAAGAATTGTATAAATTGCATTTCAAAAGACTTTGCAATGTAACCGGTGCTTTTGTTTTGAATAAGATCTGGAAAATTTCAGTGCGAAATATGACTGAAATGCGATGCCTCAATCAAATTGTGTGACTGCGCAACTGAGAAGGATTCATAGGCAATGTGTTGGAGGAGGCTGACGACGGATACACCTTTAAGTATAAGCATTGATCTATAAATGAACGCGCACTAGTCAATACTTTCGGAATTCTATTCATCTTGGCAGATCAGTTGGACACTCTTTAGAAAAATCTTGCAGAAAGTTATTTCGAACTTGGTAAAATTCAATGTTAGAATGCTTTCCGTATCAAATTCCTAAATTCTGAATATAATTTGCTTTCAAATCTACACCATATTCTTCTATTGTGTTATTTGCCTTTAAAACCTTACCAAGAACATAGTAAACTGCTGTTTATTTAGGTAGCCCATCCATATACGGTAACCGTATACATTAGACCAGCGTATATGGAATTAAAGCAAACCGAATATAAACGTTTTTGCAGTCAGCAGACGTCTTTTGTTCGCAGAACTTTTCATTGGCTTAGAACCATTACTCAGACGTATATTGTTCTACCATTTTCTTCAAACATTATCCAAAATATTGCATTATCTTTGCAAAGTCTCAACAAAACCAAACAATTCTACAGACGTCTGGCCTAAACAGCATCCGTGCATAAAAGAAGAGGTAGGAACAAGCATACATCAACTAATTCACGGGACTGACTTTAGTCTGTGTTGCAAAATGGGATCCATTATTCTCCGCATTGCCTTAATCGGTCTTTTGGGAATAACAAGAATATCTCTAAACTCTGAAACTGAAAGGATACATAGTTATGTGGTTGGAGGGAGGGCCGTTTTTTTTTTTTTTTTGTCAACTTCGCTTTCATCGTGTCATACGTTGGCATATTTATGAGTTTATTATTTATGTAGTGTATTTGATTATTTATGTTTTTAGATTTTTTGTTTCGTTGTCGCTATATCTGCGGCAAAGGATATAATATGGATATGGATGGTAAAGGGATCTTCTTTTTTTGGGGGGGGTTTTGTTTATTGTATTTTCAAATGCGAAGTGCTTTGCAATCGCCAATTGCATTTTGTCGATTTCATCACTGTGCTTAGAAGAAAATTCAGTTGAGTTGTTTCTAGCTGAAAACCAATCGATTTAGGGGAGGAGTACTTTCAAAAATGATGCAATGACTGAAATTGATGTCATTCGATTTGAAATCGTTACGAGGTGAAATATAGACCATGTAGAAGCCAATAGTGTTTTTTAGCATATCTAGGTAGGGACCGAAACGTTCGAAATACAGTTCAAAAAACAGAGTTACTCCTTTCATCACTCATCCCTTCATAATAACAAAAAGGTTTGGATTCATCGGTTGCTTTTACCGAGGGCGTACTGTCATAAACAAAAAATTGTCTGCTTAATGAACTTTCGTGTGTGCGACTTGTTCTTCAAGCAGATAATCAACGACATTAATAGAGATTAAGGTATGTCACGGTTTTTGAAGCCATACTCCTCCGAAACGGCTGGACCGAATTTTATGAAATTTGTTGTGTATATTTGGTAGGTGGTAATGTATATTTCATACCGCTATGTGATAGTAGGTATGAGAAGCGGTGGTAAATAATATTTTATATCGCTAGGTGATTAGTGTGTGATGTTTAGTTTGCAAAACACTATTGTTTAACTATTTAGCTGAAAACCGAGTATAAGGTATCTTCTATACATATAATTCTTTCGGGGTGAAACTCGATGATATTATAACTCGATTACCTCTGGGACGATTTTCATAATTCTTTTTTGTTTTTTTTCGTATTGCTGTATGTCCGGTTTAGGAGAGAGAAAATTCTGGAAAATATACGTGCGGTCCTGATTTGCCATCCTGTAATTATTTCTATTAAATATTTATTTTGATTTTTCTATCTCAAAAATCAATTAGAAAACTACGTACTATGTGCGGATTTTTTTTTCGTTTTCAAAAAATATAGATTGATAAAATCGAGATAAATTTAATGTATTAGGTATACGTTGTTCAACAGTGATAGCTTGTTTTTGATTTTGTGCATCGCTCCAACAGTTTCATTTCTTTCATATCATACAGTTGATTAAGTAAAAATTAAATTTAAAAAGTTAAACGTGGACAAAATAGTTTTTGAAAAACAAATTTCAGTAATTGTTTCAAAATGCCAAGACAAATGCGCGCATATATTGACTGCTGAACAAGACAAGCAAATCAACAACAAATATGCCAATGAAGCCAAACTGAAGAAAAATGTGAAGAATGGGACATCGCATGGCATGAGGCCAGATCAACAGGCAAGAAAATTGTGAGTGCAAGTAGGTATGATAACTTCGTCAAATCGTACCGCTGCTGGGATGGGAATAAGTTCAAATCTATGAGTGGCAAGATGCGCATCGTTGACGAAATTCGAACGACTGGCATTTCAGTATGAACCAACAGAATATTAGGGCGGTGATTAGGGATGCCAGACGTCCCCCTCTAGGGGGGACAGTCCCCATTTTTCATACAAGAATGCTGTTTGTCCCTCCTAACACAAACCACTATCCCCCTCATTAAGTCAAACTTCAATAAAAGAAAACATTCAATTGAAAACTTTAAAAATACTTTCTTTTAATATTTTTAACACGATTCTCTGTGAAAACATCCATTTGAAGTGCAAGAAAACGTTCAGAGCTGAATGCATCACTTAACGTACTAAAGTTGTTCCCCTCTACGTTTTTGTTTTGTACTGTCATCTTTCTCTCTTTCAGTTTTTGTTTTGGAACCAAAAGGAAAAACCAACAAAAAAAGAAAGTGTTCCAGTGTTGGGGAAAAAATATATGTAGGTATCTAATGAAATTTCATTTCATTTAATTTCACTTTTTTTTTGAAGTGAAACTTCTTATGCGACTTCCAACTCAAGGTCGCGTTAAACGTTTAACGCTAATAATTAGTTACTCAAAGGTGTGAGCGAGGGCGAGGGTGGCGCACATTGCACAGCACAAGCACGTTCATATGAAAAAAAAATGAGTAGTGTTTTCTCCAACAAAAGTGAAACGAAAGAGAAGTGTGCAAAGTGAATGTGTATAATCAACAGCCACAATGTGCTTCTGAGGAAATGCGCAGATGGCTGTTGACGTGCGCTGATGGACTTATGGTGGTGTATATAGAAATTGAGTTCAAGGTTTTTGTTTTAATGGTTGTTATAGTACATACCTACATACGTCGATACCTACAGTAAAGAATTGAAGAATTCAAGAAGTAAAGACGATATAGGTGAATTATGTTGTTTGATTTATTGAAGTGAAACTTCTTAAATGCTAAATGCTACTATAAGCATTGCATACTCAAAGGTGTGAGGGTACCGCTCACGCTTCGGGTATGCAATGGTGAGTGAGTTTATTGGCACCAAATGCTGGGAGAAGAATATTCTGTGGTGAAGATTAATTTCCAAAAATAATGACTAAATTGGCAATTAATGTCTTATTGAAGTGAAACTTCGCTCCTGGGGAGGGGGAATAGAAGGAGACAGAGCGAGAGTGAATGCGTGGCACTCGAACGCATGCGCGTAGTATACTCGTTACAGGCCAGAGCGAGCGTTAGCAACGAGTAGCGTCCTCATTATTTCATTTACTTGTTTTAGTTTGATTTGATACACATACCTATAATTTAATAGGGTAGTATTTTTGAAGTGAAACTTCTAATGCGACTTCCAACATACCTATCGTATCTTACTTTAGTTGTCATTATCCCATTGTAAATGTTATGGATTTGGATATTTCTCCACTCGAAAATGATAACTAAAAAATGCGAGCAATTGTGAATTGTGAGCAATGTTGATAAAGTTTGTCTTAAAGCCTAGTATCCTGCTCGCGCTAAATTTTATCTTCCATACAAAAATATCTACCAAGATAAAATTGAGCGAGGCAGTTTAGCAAAGCATCAGTATCCTGTTCGCACGCTAAATCCGTAACTTCATATAGATGGGCCGATGAAAAGTCTCCACTCATTTAGCTCGCGAAATAAATGTCCGGTGCATTAATTCGAAGATAGTGTTCCACTATGGTAAGGAGATTGTGGAAAGTTTGAGGACACATGTCGAACTTCTTCTTATAATTTCTAGGTTTCTTACGTCTTTCAAGTTTGAAATTCGAAAATTCTATTAAAATTACGTTTACTGATATCTGTCATGGTACTCATGGTTCATAAGCATATGGGTTTTGTCCCATCTATATCATGTTTAATAATAATTTAGCGACCATTTATCTTTGGTGTGGAGAAACGAAGTGGAGACTAGGGGCGCTAAAATTTAGCGCGAGCAGGATACTAGGCTTAAAGAAACAATATGATTTCACTAAAAATCAATTTCTACCCCTTCCTATTTTCATTTCCACATTACGAAGTTTCACTTCTTCCGCGCGGAGGGACTCCACGCACTATTTTTTTTTTTTTTTTTTTTTTTGAGTCTGGTGCTCAAAAAAAAAAAATTGTTGTCTCCCTTTTTGAACACTTGTCCCCCCTATAAAACTCACGATGTCCCCCCTTTCGTATTTTTTAATCTACCAACCCTAGCGGTGATGCGATTTTCGATATTGGATTCACTGGTTTCTTACTATTTTTTTATTCACAGTTTGACATTTGAAAATTTGCGTAATTTTCCGCAGTCGATTACGCGTTTAAGAGAATACCCTTATTAAAAAATTTTAAAATTTAAAATGGCGGAACGGAGATCGCCGGGTCAGCTAGTTGTTCATAAATAAGCACTACATGGTTTTAAAGTTGAATCGAAATTGGAAATGGGGTTTTCGAGATATGAGCAGAGATATGATTCGAATTGAAAATTAAAGACGCAATAATTTTGAAAATATAAATTTTACTGTAAGTTTAAATTTTGGTCAAATCCGTTTTCGCCGTTTTTAGGTAGGTACCTAAACTAAAGAAAATTATGTAAATAAAAAAATATTTTTTTTTCCCAAATCCATTGTACGATATTAAAGAGAAAAACTGAATCGGCTATTAGGTTGGAAATGACCATATTACCTTAGAAATGAATTGCTACAATTTGTATGGACCGTTTTCGAGATATGTCCAAATTTCAAAAGTACTGTACAAATCAAACTGGTATTCAAACTGAACATCATTTTGCGACCAACTTTTTTGAGTTCGTCTATTATCGTAATGTCAGAACTGATTAAAATCTCGAATTCGAAATTTTGGACGAATATAATAATTATCTTTCTCTTACTACGTAATGGGGAAAGTTAAAAATAATCATGCGGCCTGGTTTTGTGTTTTTTTCTGTTTGACTCTCTTTTTCTCATTCTCATATAATGCAGAGGCTTTTTACATTCAAATGGGATTATTTGTAGAATAATGCGATGTGGAATTTATCGATGTTAAATAGCAAATAGGGCATATAGGTACCTTTCACATTAAACATACTGCCAGTAAACCCAATATGCGTTCAAATGATATTCAAATTGATTTCGTAAGGATTCTATAACAGATATAAAAGTATGAAAATTGGTGCCCTCTTTGCGAACGCTTGCTCCTTGCATCTTTAGTTAACTCTATTTCTAAATAATTAGGCTTTAGTTTTTTTTATTTTTAAGTTCGAAAATGTCTTTCTCGACAAATAACTATCGAATATAACAGCCTTCTTTACATTTTTGTTCAACTGTGTCTGATCGTGCCTTTACTTCAAAAGACCCCATATGGGCTCGTGCTTATTTTGTTGCTAATTTAATTATGATTGATTGAGGGATGCGAACACATCTGTTATCACAAGTATTCACAAGGGCATGGCTACCTTTCAATAATATTAAAGTTAAAATTTCAAAGCCCAACACTCCAGTCTTGGCTAGACTTTGTTTCATTTTCCTTTTTGCCTTACCTCTCCGACTTGCCTTTAAAAATGTTCCCCCTTAAGCCTCGCATATATCATACGGATGGCTACATGTGTGCGAAGAAAGTCTTTGTAATAACTCACAACCCAAGATGGAGTGAAGGCGAGAGCCTTCTACCCCTTTTGCACCCCATCCTATTCGGTGGGAATTCTCGCACAGCTCGTTTATTCCATTCTAGGGCAGTAAACACAGAAGTAAAGGGTAAATATTTCATTTTAATAGCATTTGCTTTGTGATGTCAGGCTACACAACCACGCCACATCATATCCACGCAAAAAAAGGACAAGCTACGACCGCTTTGAATTTGTTTTTCACATTCTCTAGGACGAACGTTACTGGGATTATTGTTCAACTGGTGCATGCAAGATAAAGTATTAAGGCATCGCGTAATGTTTGCCAATGAAAATAGAATAAAAAAAAATCCCAAATGTTCCCTATAACTTTCTTTCCAAGGGGGAGAATCTTGGCGTCAGGCGGCATAGCGAACATTTTCAGTGCGTTGGTGTTTAAGTTACTGCCTACCTGACCACCACCACCGAATAGCAGCAGCAGAACGGAGGAAGGCTTTAATTGGAACAAAAATGTCGCAAATTTTTTGAATGTTTCATGGTGAAAAATATTTATTCACCAAGGCGCTTGAACTGTCGAAAGACTTGGCTTTGGAAGAAAATTAACGACGAGTGCTGAAAGGTGAACAGATATTTAGGGTCTCGGTTTCATTCCATACACCATATTGGAGCACCACTCACGTTACAATTTTTGTCTTTCCATGCTGAAGATGAAGATGAAGACGAAGAGACAAAGTGTCTTCTGTATACAAAGGCCAATCTACCATCTGTTGGGTGTCAAATTGACTACCGGTTCTTGCGGTTGAATGGACGTGCTTGATATATCGCCATGAATATCGATATACAACCCCAAGCAGCTTCGTAGTTATTTGATTTGTTCTCGTCAATCGTGACCTGATACTGATACTATGCCCGTTGTAAGTGTGGAAGAGCATGGTTTAGCAGTGTCGTCTGATATCGATTACGGCAGCAGGCCATATAAATTGAATGAACTTTTGGGCACGTCGAATTAAATAAAATACTATCGTTTCGACTACCATTTTGTCTATGATGTAATTATGTAAGTGGAAAACATTATAGCAACAGGACGTTTGTGGGTTTTCTAATTGTAACTATAATGAACCCACGCGCAGTAGCCGTGGTAGCAAATGAAAAGAGCTGCCTTCGGAAGTAGATTTTACATTGAGAATTATCTATGGCAATATCTAGGAATGAGTTTTCGCAATACGTAGGAAAATAGTTATTGCTCAACTTATAGTTTCACGTACATTGCGTTCTTTTCCTGCACTCCTTAAAATGTCAATATGCCATAGTATACTTCGTTGGATTTGATGACTACTCAAAGTTAATAATTAATGGAAAAAGTTGTCATTTGAATAATACATACGCGGTTAAAAATCCTGGCGTTAATAATATTTTTGGGGTTGTATTAAGTCAACGCAGAGAAATATTTAAATTTAATATTTTGCATATACTATACAGTCGAACCTTGTTTATTGGAATCTAATTTGCCATTTATTTCAGTCTCACTTATAGTTATATTCCAGTTACCCAGTTTAACATTTATACGGGTACCTATAGAGCAAATATATACATCACTTAAGGAGGCCTTCGAAATAGAACGTGATTGGGCAAGCACATGCAAAAAATTTGTGGCGAAAAACACGATTTTTGTTGCAAGTCTGCCTATCTCACTTACAGAGATTAAATTAAATAAATTGTAAGTCTGGTCCAATTACAGAGGTTAAATTATAAAATAAAAGTTTCACTTATAGAGAAAATAGATTTGATATGATAATATTAACGGAAACGCATCTTGGATCCGAAAATGAAATAAAGGATGGGGAAATAAATGTAACATCATACAAGGCAATTAGATGTCCAACAACTTCAAAAAGAACGGGCGGTATAATAATATATTTAAAAGATAGTTATTCGTATAAATTATTAAAGAAAGTGCAAATAGATTTAAGTGTATGGATATTACTAGTGGAAGTGACAATTGATAATAACCAAACAGTGTTCCTAACATTATATAGATCACCAAGTCATTCCGTTCGAGAATTCCTGGATGAATTTGCAGAATGGATGGATGAAATCCCTGCTAATGACATAATCATTGTAGGAGACTTCAATATTGACTGGCTAGGGAACAACAATTATAAAAACGAACTTGAGTACATGTTTAGTGGACAGTTGTGTAAGCAGATGGTTGAAGTTCCCACAAGAATAGATGTAAATAGTGCGACCCTTATTGATTACGTTGTAACAAACAAAAATATGTGTTGTGTTAAAGTTCGTTATGATTTAAAACTAAGTGACCATGAGACTATAGAATTTAGCTTTTCCAAACACAAAGTGAAACTTCCGGAGACAAAATTAATTAGGTCATTGAAATACAGCAAGTTTAATTTTACGCAAGCTGTGCGAAAGAGTGCAATAAATAGTCTTAGTATAATGGTGCAATATGATCAATCAATCTGTGATATTTTTCAAAGTGAAATGCTTAGAATTATTAATAGTTTTGTAAGTGAGAAACAAGTGCAATATAAACCCCAAAACGAATGGTACAATGCTGACTTAAAAAGACAAAAAGTAAAAAAAACACAACGCTATATGAAATTTATGCTAACGAGACGAAGTGAAGATTGGTTAAGTTATAAAAAGGAACGGAATTCTTATAAAAAGAGTTTGAACATTGCAGAGGGAAACTATATTAAAAATAAAATTAATAATGCTAGTGATCAAAAACCAATGTGGAAATCCATCAAAACTTAAGTATAGGGAGAAGTGCAATCAAATAATAGATGTATTGAATTTGACTAAACAAAAATAGAGTGCAATAAATTAATATCGAACAAGTTTAACCAATATTTTATTAAAAGTGTACAAGAGATAATTAAAGATATACCGTGTTCAGTATGGATAAACTACTCCCATAATTGTGATTGTCCCTTTAATTTTAAACTATTAAACTCACTGGATGATCTTTCTAAAATAGTTGAACTAATGCCGAGTAAAAATGACTTTAACTTTATGAACAAGAATATGATTAAAGACAGTTTCAATTTCATTGGTCCTGTGTTGTTTAAAATTATTAATCAGTCCTTAGTGTCGGGAGTTTTCCCGTGCAGTTGGAAAACATCTATGATTGTCCCAGTTCAAAAAGTTCAAAATTCTATTAAATGCAAAGACTTTAGACCAGTGAATATGCTACCCTTACATGAAAAGATATTAGAAAAATACGTACAAATGCAAATTCAAGAACACATTTACAAGAACAATATACTAATAGAACACCAATCAGGATTTAGGAAAAAACATTCATGTGAATCTGCACTTAACTATGTTGTGTCAGAGTGGAAAGAGAAGATACACAACAAACAAAAGGTTGCTGCTGTTTTTTTGGATCTTAGAAGAGCATTTGAAACAGTCGATCGGAAAATACTGCTAAAGAAACTGGAGAGTTATGGCGTGAGAGCAGTTGAAAATCAATGGTTTGAATCATATCTATACAACAGACAACAGGTAGTTAGATTTAATAATGAAATATCTGAACCATTACAAATAGACTTGGGAGTACCTCAGGGATCTATTCTTGGACCAATTTTGTTTTTGATGCACATAAATGATTTGAAAAATGTTCTAAAATATTGTGAAATTGTCTTATTTGCTGATGCTGGTCTTTTGTATGTTAGTGATGATAATTTATGTAATTGTAAAAGAAAATTAATCGAAGATTTAAGAAATGTTAAAATATATCTCAATATGAATAATCTAAAATTAAATACAGACAAAACCAAAGTAATGTTTATCAACGAAAATAATGCAGGCTTTACATTTGAAGAATTTGAATGTGTATAGATGAAATAAAATACTTAGGAATAATTGTAGATAGCAAGCTAAAGTTTGAAAACCATTATAATTTCGTTATAAAAAAATTAGCCAGTAAAATCGGTTTCTTTCGAAGAATAAGAAAGAAAATTAGTATTTCTATGGCTATAAGAATATATAATACCATAATTAGACCCCATCTAGAGTATTGTCCAACAATACTGTTACTTGGATCTGTTGGTATCCATGAAAAACTGCAAAAATTGCAAAATAGAGCTATGCGGTCTATACTTAAATGTAATATATATACTCCTGTCATTTATATGTTGCAGACGCTAAATTGGTTAAATGTTAAACAGCGTATTATCATGAATTGTTTTTTATTTATATACAGAATACGAAATAATTTAATGCCTGAGTACCTTAATGAAAAATTGTCAATTAGAAGAGATGTTCAGCCTTATAATTTAAGGAATAATATGAATTTTAATCTGAAATTGTTTAGGAATAAAAAAACCCAAAACATGCTTTTTTATAAAGGGTTAAACTTATATAATAAGATACCTGATACTATTAGAAATGAGAGAAACTTTTTACAATTTAAAAGAGAAATAACAATTTATATCGAAACAAATTATTAATGAACATTATGTACTACATTACGGCTAAACTTAAACTTAAAAATGTAATGTGAAACACAAAAAATTGTTCAATTAGCTTTAATAACGCTAAATAAATATATTTAACTAACTAACTAACTAAAAAGAGGCAAGAAAAGTTTAACTTTAAGAGTTCACTAGAGTTGTTTTTAAAAAAATGAAGGTGCTCCAGAATTATGCCCACTTATAGAGGTATTCCACTTAGCCAGTTCCCAATTCGATAGATTCGACTGTATACAAACTAAATAACTAATAAAAGATTTAGATATTAATTTTAAATAATGTCTGCTATTACTAAATTTATCTGATACATTAAATCTCAATATATCCTATATATTGCAAAAGTATTTAAATTAAACCCTTATTTATATTGAAAAATTAAAGAATTTTAATACATTCGAATTAAATAAACTGCAGATTAAAATATAATGCTTTCGCTTCAAATTCAATACTTATTTGGTTTTTTATAAGTTCATGGAATCATTAAAATATAATACAGTCCTATTATATTTTAATACTTCCTTTGATTTGATTTAAATATTTATGGGATATATTTCAACACCAAAAATATTTAAAAAGAAAAAAAAGTTATCCAAAATAATACATTTGGGTTCAAAATTAATATACTGATATTATTAAAATCTAATCATTTTGATTTTGATAAATGTATTAAAATTGATAGCTTTAACAAGTTCGTACTAAAATGTAATCAGAGTAGATGCTATTTTCCAGGTCAACTACAATTTAATTATTATAAATTCGTGATTAAAATATTATTTTAATATAGATCGGGCTTGATTTTAGAACAAAAACTCTGGATTTTAATCAAGAACTTCAATGAAACAATTCTTATATTTTAATATAAAAATATTACAGAAAAAGTTTAATAAATTGGAAATAGTGAAAACTAATTTTTCTTGTATTGCATAGAGCTGTAATATTGCGGAGCGCGGAGGTATTAAAAAATACCTCCATATTTTTAACCGTGTATCTACAAAATATTTCCATATAACTGATGGATTACTTTGCTAATATATGTATCAGGCATCAAAAAACATCAATCATATTTCATATCTTGTCACTTCTTATTCGTCTTAGGTGGAGCTACAGTTCAGGTGAATTTGAGCTCATTCCCACAAACTTTCTGGTCCTTAAGTAACTAAAACCAGTGGCACACTCTGAGTCAGATCAGGTCCCATTCTACTTCAATTCAATTATTAAGTTTGTTTGCAAAGTACCTACATCTATAGTTCATTGAAGTTAAACAGCTGAAAATTAAAGTTGCCTAGACTAATTCGTTATGATGCCCAAGGTTAAAAAGCTAATATGAAGTGTAAATTAAGTTTACAAAATATAATTACATATTGGCTGAAATTTATGTAAGAATGGTTAGGTGGGGCGTTTGATATCATTAAAAGCAGTTTGTAATGACATTGGGAATCTTATCAAAGGAATTTATGTCCTAAGAAAATATTGCCACAAGACTTCGTCGATCTAAGTTAGTTCTCTATTGGTATAATCGTAATACTAGAAAACAATCACAACTTACGTAATCCGACATAAATAGGGGCAATGACAAAATTTGCATGATTTATAGGAGATTTTGGGATCGATTCAATTTTAACACAAGGTTGATAACTATATCCGAAAACTTCAGTAGTAACTGATATAAATAGGCAGAATTTCTCCAATGCCACACACCATTTTGATATCAAAATTAATTGACCGTATTTGAAATATCAGTTATTAGCCTATAAAGGCAGAATAGAATTATTTGATCACCCCGTTATTATAAAGCTTTAACCATGAACTATCAAATTATTTTTTTCTTTATAACCCCTTACGGGTGTCGCAAATGTCTTCTTCTTAAAAAGGCTAGGCTGTAACGCTGCTTTACAAATAAAATAAAATAATATCTTTTTAAATTATAAGGGCAAATACTTTATTTCGAGTTTCAAGAAACGGAGAATCAAAAATTCTTGTTTTTCTCCGAACAACTGTTTCATATAAAATATATCACACAAACAGTTTATAGGATATACCGACACAAAATGAAAAAAAAAAAAAACTGTTAAATACTTGCTTAACACATTAAAAATTGGTTCGTTCATTTTGTGCATCCAATGTTGTAAAAAATATATTTTTGATCACCCTGTGAACAATTAAATAGCCGCATACCTTAAGCTTCGTAAAATGCTTACCTATTTTTAACGTTTTTCTTTAATTCCTTTCTCTGTTAATTCCTACGCAAAATGCTCTCAAAAGAGGCAAGCGTACCTAGCTTCATCAAAATGATGGAACCTGGGCTGAAAGCAGTCAGGAAGTTCTTGAAACTCTGGTGGAGTCCCACTTCCCCGGGACTTCTGTCCCAGAGGAAATTGACGTACATAGGCACTCTGAAATCAATAGTAACCCTCTTCCGGGTGAAAAAATAACTGATCTCATAAACCGGAAATTCTAAGACATAGTTTGAAATTAGGATATATACCAATAGCTTGGAGGGAGGTAAAAGTGGTTTTTATTCCCAAAGTAGGCAAGCAGGGGCATACAGCCGCGAAGGATTTCAGACCAATCAGTCTGTCATCTTTTATGTTGAAAACCCTCGAACGCCTCCTAGAGGCACATATAAGGAGTATATGCGGCAATGGCTTCTTAAGTGAATCACAGCACGCATACATGAAGGGAAAGTCAGTAGAAACGGCTCTACACAATGTAGTAGGAAAAATAGAAAGGAGTCTACATCTAGGTGAGTTTGCTTTAGCAGCTTTCTTGGACATAGAAGGGGCTTTCAACAACGTAGAGGGCAGATCGATCGAAAGTGCAATGGTGAATGCTAACATTGAACACGGCATTCGTTTTTGGGTAAGCAACATGCTTAAAAGTAGGAAAATTAACTGCACTTTGGGGCGAAGTTCACTCAGAATGTCAGTAACCAGAGGGACCCCGCAAGGTGGAGTATTATCACCTCTTTTGTGGGTACTGGTTATTGATAGCATTTTGAAGAAACTAAGTTCTATGGGGATAAGTGTCACAGCGTATGCAGATGATGTGGTTATCACTATTCACGGAAAGTATATAAACACTCTAAGTGAAATCATTGAGGGCGCTTTAAGGATGATTAGCCAGTGGGCCAAAGGGTGTGGGCTCAATGCCAACAGAACTATTACTCTTCACCCGAAAGTACAAGATACCGCACTTCAATCTTCTGAAGCTGGAAGGAGTAGAATTGCCCCAGCCAGTGCGAAGTATCTAGGGGTCATCCTGGACAGGAAACTAAACTGGAATCTAAATGTGGGGGAGAGAATAAAAAAGGCATATAATGCTCCCTTTACTTGCAAGAAAATGGTTGGTAAGACTTGGGGTCTGAGACCTGCTATGAACTATGATGCATTGGCTATACACGGTGGCAGTCAGACCCATACTCACATATGGCGCACTTGTGTGGTGGAGGGCCATTAAAAGGAAGACAATAGTGGGCAAAATGTAGACCCACAACTAAAAGTGTCTATACTAGCAGTGTCTTTCAATCAGAAGTTTTAGCCGTTCTGAAGGCGGCAGAGCTTTTGCAGATGAGATCTATATCTGGAAGGGATATTGCCATCTACCTCGATAGCCAGGCTGCACTCAAGGCACTGGAATCGCCTAACATCAATTCCGAAATAGTCAGGGACTGTCGCACAATGCTCAAGGCATTATGCAGTCAGAACCAAGTAAGACTGTGTTGGGTGCCAGGACATTGCGGTATAGCAGGAAATGAGGAAGCTGACGAGCTTGCGAGAAAAGGAGGGGAACTAGGTACAGAAGTGGAAGCATGGCCCAAACCACCTCTGGGTATACTAAAAGGTAAAATCAAAAACCAAACCGAAATGAAGGCTGATCTAAGGTGGTCAAACATCACCGGACATAAAGTGTCCAAGGCACTCTGGCCACAACTCAACATCAAAAAGTCTAGGGAAATTCTAAAATTCGGTAGGGAACAACTCAGAAAATTGGTTGGAGTCCTGTCAGGGCACTGTCTTCTAAGAAAACATGCAAAAAGACTTAGACCGACAGACACGGACACTTGTAGATTCTGCGACGACCTGCAAGCCGATGAGGATATCAAGCACATACTGTGTGAATGCGAAGCAGTATCTCGCAGGAAGTTTTTGGGTAGGTACTTTTTCCTACAGCTGGAGGAGATTGACCACACAAATTTCAAAGGGCTACTAAATTTCTGCAAGGAGATTAATTGTTTTTCAAGGGAATTGTTTAGGTTTTGTTCACTGTTGCTTACGGCAATTGGTTCCCCAGGGATCGCGATGGGCCTTTATGGTGCCTAGTGCCGTATGAGATCTAATTATCTCATACCCCTTTTTTAACTAACCTAACCTAATTTCTTTTTCAAAGAAAATCTTATTTCTGCGTAAGATTTAGAAATACCCTATAAAGCAATTTGTAGCGGCCTGTTTTATTATTAAACCATTGTATTATTTTAACTACAGTATCCTGAATTGTAATCATTTATTATTTAAATAACATTGAGAACATAAGAGACAGAGTCCTTTTCTTGTAACACATACTTTAAACTTTTCTTGTCAAACATACTGTATTATCCCTTTTTTATAACTGTCAATGTGCGAAGTTAAATTCCAATAAGCAATAAGCATGATGACGACACTTTGTCGCATATAATTATTACAGAAATAATATATATGTATATAAATGTAAACAGTTCCAATGATGGACTTTGGACTCAGAATTGAGTATAAAAGGACATGCATTTTGCAGTCAGATTCATTCGTGTTCTGGCAGTAGGACGAAAAGGTATCTACTATTGCTTGGACCTACGTGATCTTAATTGATCCTTGGACCGGCAACAGCATTACGATACTATTTGGAACTACGTGATCTTAATTGATCCTTGTTCTGGTAGTGTTGCCGTGCTGTACCAGTGGGTGCGCTTTTGGACTATTGTCAGAAAGTTATTTTTGTTTATAACTTTTAAAACCCGCCTGAAATAAAAAATTCATTTGTAAAACGTGTTTTTTTTAGTCTCACGCCCTACAATTGGCGCCCAACTAGTGACAACAATTTTTTTTTAAGAAAAAACTTTAAACTAAATAACAACGGATCTACGTAGAAGTGAACGTATTTTAAATAGAACCTCGAATTCTTCAAGAATGGCGATGTTCACTACTGAACAATTCAACCAAATACTGGAAGCTATGTCTCGAAACAACGTGAGAGCAGGATCATTTACCAAATGTACAGCACGTTTCAACGGAGAACGAGACCCTGCCAAGGTGGAAGAATTTATAGCAGCTATAAAAGTGTACAAAGACATTGAAAAAATAAGTGATAGTGATGCGTTAAATGGTCTTCCGATTGTGCTCGAAAGTCATGCAGCTAATTGGTGGATTGGAGTTAAAACAGACGTGAAAACTTTTGCTGAAGCAATTGAACTCATTCGAAGTGCGTTTTCTCCACCAAAACCAGCATGGAGAATTTACACAGAAATTTTCTCTACAAAACAACAAAGGAATGAGCCAACGGATACTTTTATTTGTAAAAAACGAGCACTTTTCTCGCAACTTAGCGAGGAGCTAAAGGAAACAACCCAACTAAACATGGTGTATGGACTTCTTAGCATGCACATTCGAGATCGCGTACCAAAAGAAAAGTGCGTCACATTTCAAGCATTGCTTAAAGAAGCCAGAGAAGCAGAGTTGGTGATTGAAGAAAGCCATACAAGTGATCATCGTATTTTGAAGGAAGGTACAGAAAAAATAAAGTGCGCGTATTGTGGAAAACATGGTCATTCTGCAGAGACCTGTTTTAAGAAGCAGAATAAACAAAAGAACACTGCTGGTGCTGAAAATACAAAATTTGCATGCTATGGGTGTGGATCGCCTGGAGTTACTAGAGCTAACTGCCCAACATGTCGTAATAAGAATGCTGACAGCCCAACATATGTGTCGTTTAATGCACTGTCTACCACAGTACTCGGTCGAGAAGTTCCCATAGTCCGAATGGAGCTTTTCAATCTTAAAGGTGAAGCATACTTGGACTCAGCCGCAAGAACGAGTGTTGCCAGTGTGAACCTAAAGAAAATCATGACTGAAGAAATGTATTTGAAAAAATGTTTTATTTCATTAATGTCAATTGATTTTAAACACTTAAGTGATGCTGATGGACCACAACTTTCATTAGAGCAAAGGGAAGTTTTAGATAATCTTATGCAGAAGCATAATGTTGTATTTGGCGAGATTACTGAGGTTACACCGTATACTGAACATACCATTGATACCGGATCTCATAAACCAATTGCATCAGTTCCATATAAACTATCTCCCGTAAAGAAAGCTGAACTAAAAGCTGAAATTGTGAAAATGCTCCAAGACAATATTATCGAAGAATGTGAATCTCCATGGGCTGCCCCAGTGGTAATGGTTCCTAAAAAAGACGATGGTATAAGGGTATGTGTCGATTACCGGAAATTGAACTCTGTAACTACTCCGGATAGATACCCCCTACCTCGTATGGATGATTTATTGCATGCTGCAAAGAGTTCTAAGTTCATGTCAACGCTTGATTTGCAATCTGGGTATTGGCAAATTGGTATGAACACGGCGGACCGAGATAAGACAGCATTTGTGACTCCTTTTGGGATGTATAGATTCAACAGGCTACCGTTTGGTTTGAGAAACGCTCCTGCTACATTCCAGAGGCTAATCGATCGTTTCCGTTATGGTCTTAATGATGTTGTTGTACTGGCATATTTAGATGACATAATAATATGTTCATCAACTTTTGAAGAACACATCGCTGACCTGGATTCTGTTTTTAACCGACTTAAAGTATTTAAATTACGAGTCAAAAGAAAGAAATGCCGTTTCTGCTGCAGTGAGGTTAAGTATCTCGGGCACATTTTGGATTCAGATGGGATTCATGTCGATCCTGAAAAAACAAGTGCCATACGATTGAGAAAAGAACCCAAAAATGCGAAAGAGGTTATTTCCTTTCTTCAAACCTGTTCCTGGTATAGAAGATTCATCGAAAATTTTGCCCAAATTTCCAAACCACTAAGTAATCTGACCAAGAAAAACGCAGTGTGGAAGTGGGAACAAGAACAGCAAACCGCGTTTGATAAGCTCAAAGAGTTGTTAGTCGTCTCACCAATATTAAAACAAGCTCAAGATGGTATGCCTTTCCTGTTAAAAACCGACGCGAGTGGTTATGCTATAGGGGCTGTTCTACTCCAGGGGGAGGGTAAAGATGAACATCCAATTGAGTATGCAAGTCGACTCCTCAATGATGCGGAACGAAACTATTCAACGACCGAGCGTGAAGCACTTGCAATTGTGTGGAGTGTTGCAAAATTTAGAGGGTATATTGAAGGATCTGATGTTACTTTACTAACCGATCACCAACCGTTAAAGTGGTTATTGACATTAAAATGCCCAACCGGACGTCTAGCGAGATGGGCTTTGCAACTACAGCCGAATTTAGACATCGGTAGCAAAGTTTTGGTTACTACTCATGTCCTCAGTAATGCCACAAAGGGTGTTACATCAAAGTTTGTTCCAAAAAGGGATGGCCCTTATATTATTATCAAAAAGAAGGGCTCATCTAGTTTCCAGGTCGCAAAAGAAGACGATCCGAATGTACCACTAGGTACATACCATGTATCTGCCTTGACACCATATAGAGGGTCAGAATTTACTGATTCTCCTCATCCTGTCAATCCATTAAGAAGGCGAGGTCGCCCAAAGATGACATCACCCAACAGTCAGATCAACACAGCCGCAACTCAGGTTACTGACGCTCCATCGGGACGATTGTTGCGTAAGAGGGGGAGATTGTAGCGGCCTGTTTTATTATTAAACCATTGTATTATTTTAACTACAGTATCCTGAATTGTAATCATTTATTATTTAAATAACATTGAGAACATAAGAGACAGAGTCCTTTTCTTGTAACACATACTTTAAACTTTTCTTGTCAAACATACTGTATTATCCCTTTTTTATAACTGTCAATGTGCGAAGTTAAATTCCAATAAGCAATAAGCATGATGACGACACTTTGTCGCATATAATTATTACAGAAATAATATATATGTATATAAATGTAAACAGTTCCAATGATGGACTTTGGACTCAGAATTGAGTATAAAAGGACATGCATTTTGCAGTCAGATTCATTCGTGTTCTGGCAGTAGGACGAAAAGGTATCTACTATTGCTTGGACCTACGTGATCTTAATTGATCCTTGGACCGGCAACAGCATTACGATACTATTTGGAACTACGTGATCTTAATTGATCCTTGTTCTGGTAGTGTTGCCGTGCTGTACCAGTGGGTGCGCTTTTGGACTATTGTCAGAAAGTTATTTTTGTTTATAACTTTTAAAACCCGCCTGAAATAAAAAATTCATTTGTAAAACGTGTTTTTTTTAGTCTCACGCCCTACAAATTTTTATTTAAGATGAATTTCATTAAAAAAAACGTTGGCGACATCTTCATGCGTTCAAAATTTACGATTTTTGCAACAAAAAAAGTAATTTGGACCACACTGCGGCGTTGGGAAATACACCAAGTTTGTTATCACTTGCTAGAACATTTTTGATCAAACTACAATAGATCTTTTAAAGGAATTTGAAAAGTTGAAGTCATGTCCCCGATGCCGTATTTTGCCGTTTCACGCTCCACTCGCAACGAAACTGACAATTTATAGCTTAATATAATTAAAGGGATTGATACTAAAAAAAACACCCTCTTGCTAGGACACTAGATACAGACACTATAAAAACTTTTTAAAGTTAACCAGAGTTTGAAAGTTCTATGAACCGATAATTAGTCCTCCAATTATATTTTCCACTTTTCGTTATTTTTTTCTGTTTTTGTCAAAACGCTTTTGTCTCAGACATCATGTTCTCATTTCGGTAAGTGACACCTTCTCACTCAGCTTAGAGGGGCCGGCATTGACAAGTAGTGAGTGTCCTTTTGAAGTTTTTTTTGTTGGTGACCGTTGTGTAGATTGTAGAGCACTTTGATAAATATTTACCGATATTAATCAAAACACAACAGCATGATGATGTCAGATTCAAGAAGGCACATGCCCAACATGAAGCGTGCCTTGTCAAATCGTATAAAAGTTTCAAGGGGCATGTGGCAGAAAAACATAGGCCTTCAATATTTGCGCTATGTAATGAAAGTTAAGCTGCCTACGGGCGCTTTATCCTTCAGTCGGTGCGAGTGCGACACGTGTGCCACAAGAAAAACTTTTGATGCAACTTTAGACACAATACTGGTAACATTTTTCTCGTACCCTGTTGACGCACAACGCACTTAATATTATAAATGGTATATCCACTCCAAGACTTGGAATTCTGAAATTCTGTGGGCAATGCTACACCCAAAGTATGTCAAATTCTGCGGAAAGAATGGAGCCCCAATTTATGCACCCTGGGACTGGAGGTGGGTGGGGACTGTTTGCTATTAGTGTGAACGCATTCATCAGTTCGTGACTTTGCGTAATTTCGTACCATAAGGGTGGGAGCATGTGATAGTGTTTCTTTCTAAGGAACAGGACTAGGGAGCCACAAAAGTGCTTTTCTTGAAAGTTTACAAGTTTCCCCTCGCAGCTCCACCCTTAGCAATGAGAACTCATTATTTTCAAAGGGTATATTCGGTGGTTATTTTTTGTTTTTCCTGCTTTCTGCGAAAGAGGGTTATACAGTAGGTATACACTGTCTTCATGAGTCGGTAAATTGGAAAAGAAAGTTAATTTCTAGTTGATGAGCTAGTGGGGAACATGAAAATGCGCACAGATTTGTGTGTTTGGGTTTGGTGGGCTCTACTAAGTACAGCGTAAAAATATTCACAGTTCTGCCGACTATGCAGAGTTGAGTTTTAAGCAAAGTTAAATACGAATATTTTCGTATTTTAATTATGGGAATAGAATGAATTCTTCTATAATGCATGTGTGTTTGTTGAGCCAATCAAAAGTTTCGGTTACCGAGGTTATCCTTAATTACACTGAATGGAATATATGTACGAGTTAAAAGACAGATGGTTGGGATGCGTTTACTTTTCAAACTAAACTGCATATAGGTTTTGAGTTGTCTTGTTTCTGCGAGGGTTTGTTTTTAGTTCAACAACATTCATTGGCTTAGCTGTTTTTAAAGGGGAAAATGTTCAGTGACTACCGTATTAACATGTGTGGTTTGTATTAATAAATAGGGCTTTGGGGCCTATATTTATAGCATATGAAAGGGAATTACCGGCCAAGAAATACAAGGCTTCGCGTCAGGATGGGTTAGAATTTACCTTAAATATAATAATACAAGTAATAAACACATGTGTATTTTAAAGATCTTTCTACTGTTTTTTTTTGCAGATGATGTAGGAAGGTATCGCATCTGATTCCATCAGTCCTCAGTCACGTTGATATGCTTTCCGACATAACTTGGAACCTTGGCCTTCCAATAACTTGCTCTTCTTAGTCAAATTGGTTATGTAAGATTCGTTATTTCTTTCTTATGAACTATTCTCGATTTTGATGTGAGTCTTTTCAAAAGATTCAAACTTTCGTGTTTCCACTGTCAGTCGCTCTGGATCTGTTGCCCCTCCTGTTTATGGAGTCCTGAGCTCCAGTTATTAATGTTACCTCATCGAGAACGTTAGTCAATGCAAGTACTTGCGTCTTTCTTATCATAGATTCAGATTAAAGGTTGAGCTTCTCCAATCAAGTATCGAAAGTTTGAGGACATGTTTTCGTTGCACGCTCTTTTTGCGCAAAATCTGTTGACTTTTGTAATATATGAGCTTGTGAAAACTACACAATCCACGACACTTATAGTTATTTTTAGTGTCCAGACTGAATTTTTGTAAACTCACTATGGCGAAATTTTCCAAATAAAATGAGGTGAAGATTACAAATGATTACTAGTTAGGCCAAATATGACATAACTTTGCTGGAGAGGTGCCTCAGGAGCGTATAATAATAAAATACAACCACTCTTGATATAGAAATATAACGTACGCTAATTATCCCGAAAAAGTGGTATAGCCATCCGATTTATGTGTATATTGCTTAAATGTCTTGAAAATGATCTTTAAGAAATCTGGTAATCGCATCAACTTCCGATTATGGATTTAATTTATTGAATACAAGTTAAATCTATGATCCCTCTACGTATGGAAATGTAAAAAATGCTCCTGCTCGTCCGTATCGCTAAAGACTTTTGGGCAGAGACGATACTGAGACCTCCAACACATAAGCCGCTAGACTCCTCAATTTTGTTGTTCAAATTCGCCATTTTGTATTCATATAAGTGTTCTGTCAATTTAGAAGAATCCACATGACGTGCAGAAACATAGAAGAAATATAAAATCAGTGCCGCCAACCGCTGCCAACAGTATGGGAATGTGATAGAGTTCGAGAATACCACATTTTAACACAACTCAATGCTATTGATTGGTTATTTTATATCTTTAAGAGTCAAAGAATATAATTTGTTTGATAATTTTTTTAACCAAATAAATTATTACTCGCCTTTTAAAAGTATATAATAACTAGCCAATAGCATTCAGTAATGTTAAAATGAGGTATCCCAGAACTCTATCACATTCCCCCACGGTTGGCAGCATTTATTTTACATCTTTTGTCTATTTTTGCATGTCACACGGATCCTAAATTAACATAACACTGATTGGAACCCGTGATGACAGAATTGGAATTGTTTTGCCGAAATTCCCACTTCCACTTTTAATAAAAGAAAAAAAAAGTTTTCTTTTATTAACATATCTTTGTTTTTAAGTAGGTAATACAAAAGTCATGTGAATTTCAAATATAAATAAGTTATTCACTACGGTAAAAAAACAAGTCTTTACTCTTACATAAAAAGCGATAATATTGTAGTGTGGAGTGTAAAATAGGGATGTTACGGAGGTGGTTTTACCAGAGTCGGAGTCGGAAGCGTCATAGGTCATACTAACCTCCGCGGAGTCGGAGTCGAATCGGAGTCGGAGGCGGAGGTCGCACGCAGACACAAATTATCTTGTACCTTTAAACGAGCTAATCTTGTATGTATTTATGTATTTATATAAATTTATTTCTGTGATCTCGGAAACGGCTCTAACGATTTCGCTGAAATTTGGTATATGGGGGTTTTCGGGGGTAAGCAATTGATCTAGATTAGTCTTATGTTTGGGAAAACGCGTGTTTTCGAGTTTTCATGCGTTTTGAGCTTATTTTTCTGACTTTACTGCCTTTTACTCGCCATTACACAAACAATTCTTAATCAATGCAAACAAAAAAAATACGTAGGAGAGCCAACACTTTAATAGTTATTTCAAGCCATCAATCAGCTTTCTATGTCCTCTAGAAGCTGAGCTACAACCTAAAATCTAACACGAAAAAAATAAATTTATTTTCTCAAATCGAATATTATCAGCAGCCGCGGTTCTTGATCGTTGTTCTGCTTTGGGGTGGTTTTGTGGCGCACATCGCACAAGCACGTTCATATGAAACAAAAAAAAAATGTCTTTCTGAGGAAATGCGCAGATGGATGATGACGTGTGGTGTGGTGATGGACGGATGGTGGAGCAGCGTTGCCAACCAATTTTGACGAAAAAAAGCCTAACTTGAGAAAAAAAGATGCCTTTTTCAATAAAATAATGCCTAAAAAAATTTTGTATGTAAATTGGAACAATAAATCAAAAATTAAACACAAATATAACAAAATTATAAACAACAATTTTTATTTCCAAAAAAAAACTTAAATTATGTATAAATCACAGAAGAAATAGGAACAAAATTCATGACTTCAGTTTCATGAGTAGGTAGGTAAATAGCATTGAACAAAACAAACACAGTTTTAGTCCATCAGATCAAAAAATAAATAAATATTTGAAATAGAAAAAAGATGCGTTTTTGGAAACAAAAAAACCTTAAAGCCTTAGCTAATGAAATAATGCCTATAAGGCATAAAAAGCCTAGGTTGGCATCGCTGGGTGGAGGTGCTGTATATAGAAATTGAGTTCAAGGTTTTTGTTTTAATCTCATACCTTTAAACGAGCAATTCTTGTATGTATATCGTTGGTTTACAAGTCAAAAGCACTAAGTCAAAAAACATAGTTTTGAGTAATCAGTTATTTAAGATTCGTTTTCTTGTGAAAATTCAATAATAACTTTTATTTGTCAAGGAATCCCATTAAATACAAAATTGACATTATGACATTTATTTCCAATATTTGTTTTCGTTTTTGACAAGCCAATATGATAATTATTTGAGCAAAAGCAAAAAATGAGCTGACTTAGTGCGTTTTGCCTGCAATAATTTGCAAGTAGTTGTAGTAGTTGTAATGCTTATCAGACAACCACTTTTGTTTCAGTTATTTAATTATGGAAAATAGTTCTCGACATAAATGTCTTAAAATGTTAATCGTAAGAAAAACTTATTTTTAAACGGCTCTATTTTTTTCGGTATATAGATGTCGCTTTTTCGTTTATAAAAAACATAAAAATCGAAAATTGTGGTCCGTTTTTTAGTATTAGGGGAGAGGGGGCAAGAATGATTGTTGAAGCGTTATACAGGGTGTCCGCCGAGAAGGTATACTATTTTCTTTTGCCGCCATTTTGGTAAACATTAGTCTTGACAGGTCATATTTGGCAGTCATGAAGTAGACACGTGGCAAATTTATTATGGAAAAATATTCGATAAACCAACGTGTTTTAATCGTTAAAACATTTTATCAAAATCAATCATCGATTACTGTGACGATGAGAAAGTTACGTGAAATTTTTGGTAATGCCAACAATACGCACTATTTATCGTGTAGTGAATTTTTTCGAAGAAAGAGGGTCTGTAGGTGATAGGCTCAAGCATGGACCACAACGTACTGCAAGATCGGCTGAAAACATTACTGCTGCTCAAGGAAGTGTTCAGAACAATCGATCAACCGCAATTAACGGTAACTGTGAATGTTGAGCGATATCGTGATATGATTGTAAACTTTTTAACGCCACAACTTCATGCTTTGGACTTGATTAACATGTGGTATCAACAAGACGGTACCACATCGCATACAGCCAGGATTACAATGGAATTACTGCGAGACCTCTTTCCACAAGTTATTCTTGACCTCTTTCCACAAGTTACTTCAAGAATGTTGATTGGCCTCCACGGGCACCTGATTTGACTGCTCCGGACTTCTTTTTGTGGGGATATCTGAAAAGCAAGGTTTATGCAGGCAAACCAGAAACGCTTGAGCAACTCAAACAAATTCATGATGAAATTAATGAAATACCGCGTGAAATGTGTGGGAATTTAATGAAAATTGTGCTCAAAAGGGCTCGCATTTGTGAGACTAACAGAGGCGGACATTTACCTGATATGTATTATATTCCATACATAATTGCCGACATTAAATAAAACATTTTATCAATATAAGATCCATTCTCTTTGATTTAGTCAAAAATTATAAACAAACAAAGTAGTATACCTTCCCGGCGAACACCCTGTATAACAATCATTATTTCTTAAAAGCAATAAAACAAAACAACTTAGGGGGAGATGGGGTACATTGATACATGGGGCACATAGATACAACCGGCATTATTTGAAAACAAGGCACATCAGACCACTCAACGAAGCACACAGCGCAACGTGTCCTTGTCGCTCTGGACCTAACATGCACAAACGTGTTTCGTACGTCTTCAAGTAAATTTTTTGTCATTTTTTTCGACTGAGTTTTTTTTAAATAGGATGTATGTTAATAGTTTCATATGAAGTTATTTGGTGAATATAATTATGTCCTTCGTAATTTGATATTTACTAAAAATGTTGTTATAAAACATTGCTTTTACTGCATTTAATATATATATTTTTTTAAGTCAGTTGGGGCACATTGATACATACGACCCTGGGGTAGTTTGATGAGTATCAATGCACCTGCAGAACAGCTTCCCTATTTAATTTTAAAATCAGTTGTTGTCCTTACAACAAAAGGACTATAAATACCAAGTTCCTTGTTTTGAGTTAACTAATTTAAACTTAGGTTAACATGAATTATCAAATACCAAAACACTGTTTGTATTGTTATTTGTTATTAAAATACTAAATAATATTTTAATAATTGAAGTTTTTCAATAATAATACTGATTAAATTGCTATGAATCCAAGTGACTCGGACGTGTACCAATGTACCCCGTGAGTGGGGCAGTTTGATACAAATTTCATTATTTTTAAATAGGTTCTTATATTTTTTGTGAATGGATTTTAGAGTAAATTCGTCTGATATTGGCTAGTTATAAGGACACTCAACACATGCTGTCTTTTATTTGAGTCTCAAGCAAAATCGTATCAATGTGCCCTAACTCCCCCTACCCAATGTAATATTTTGTTTATTCTTTTTAGCTTATTGAAGAATTCCCCACGAACGAGAATTCTTATTCATTTTTAAAAGATTTATGATTTATAGCAAATTCAGGGCGTCTTTACTCTCTTAATGAAACATACAATTTGTCAAAACCTTTTGGAATTCGACCGCTCTTTTCATACAATTAAACTTCGGCCTCCTGCGTAAGTCATTTTTCAAATTCAAAGGTGTAATTTGGATAACAGGCAAAAGGCATTAAGTCTTGTTAATGCTTTCTTCCTGTAAACAGATAGTCATTTAATTTGTCTTGCGTTACTGGTAAATCGCACTAAGTCAACTTAGTGCCTTCTTCCAGTATTAAGAATGTTGTTTCTGACTTCGTGCAAAGTGAAACCTTAAATAATTCATTAGGGATGTCTAATATGACTTAGTGTGTTATTCCAGTACATAGTTATCATCGTTCTGAACCGTTTTGCATTTAAGTCTAAAATTCTCAAAAATATGACTTAGTGCCTTTGGCTTGTAAACCAACGATATATGCATACTCTGAACTCTGAAGCGTGAGCGGTACCCTCGCACCTTTGAGTATCCAATGCTTTTATTAGCGTTGGAAGTCGCATAAGTAAGTAATAAGTCCGCGTCATAGTAAAAGGCATCTACCGGCATTCAGGAGACTTAAATTTTTTTATATGTTCAAGTTTATATAGGTATATTTTCTTTAATTTTTATTGTTTTTAAAATTACAATAAATAGTAATAACCGAGCAAAGCTCGGTCACCCAGATATTTTAAATATAAAATTTGAAAATATAAAACTGACGAACGAACTCTCAACTTCATTGCAAATCTCGCCTATATAGCTACGTAAAATACATAAAAGAGTGAAAAGACAGTCGTATTGTAAGATGTCGCAAATCTATAATTCTTTGTTGTTCATGTTCATCGGTCGCCTCGTCACCGATGGTGCTCCGAAAAACCTCCGATGTGATTATATCGGAACCGAAGCCGGATTCGGAGGTGCAATTTAAACCGGAAGCTCCGACATATCGGATTCGGAGTCGAAGCTCCGTATCATCCCTAGTGTAAAATGGTGAAATGAAAAACAACCCCTGCGAACACTAAACAAGTTCAACATTCCACTTCCAGTCTTAATTGGAAACGCAAATCCGTCAAATGTCAATGCCATCTGTCATCTGTTAGGTGTAACTCACCACACTTCAACAACTTTCTAGTTTATTCTAGAACCACTCTCTATAGCTAATTGTAGAACCATCCAGATAATAGGTAGCAGAGCGGATATAAAATGGCATGTTTGAGAAGAGAGAGACACAGTTACCTCTGGAAAACTATATGGTCACACATTTCCAGAAAATACTCAGGAATACCTCCAGTCATCCAAACCCCCTAGTCCGAAGAATTGCGGACCTGCCACACATCTGAGAGCATCGGTACCTTCATGTACTGTCTCTGCTTAACGAGGATTTATTCCCAAGCGACACAGACAGGACAGCCCTGCCCTTCTACGAATCGACCGAGACAACCCACTATCGAGTATAGTACCAAGATGACCAACCATCTCAAAACACAAGAACATCAACACCCGGACTTGAACACCCTGAGGACAACCCTGACAAAGATGCATTCTACGAGTATGAGTCCGATAAGACAAAGACGATATATGAAACAAACATTGTATACCGTTGGGCCCCTGTTGTTGAGCCAACACCTTTAAATATTATATATTCACCGCCATTTGTTACCTAGCCTCAAGTCAAATTGTATAAACAAAAAGTTTGATAAAAGCAAAATGTAAATGTAAATGAGAGAGACACAGTCGATTTTTAGTCAGTGGTTGGTAAAGTACGAAATAATAATCGGTTGTGAGATAAATAAGTGTAAAGTAATACAGTGAATTAAGTGATTGGATTGAAACACTTAAGAATTGTTTTATTGATATTATGTGATATTGTTTTGGATACTTAATATTTACAAAGTGTAAATAAAAATAAATAGTTGGGGCAACAGGCTTCTCAGCTTCTCACAACCATTCGTTTTGTGTGAGTTTTTGATTTTTGGAACGAATGGAAGGGATCTACAATTTTGTGCCGACTCCAAACGGCTAATTGAGAAGCTCTTTTAGGACAGTTATGCTCTCGGATGTTTGTCAGACGTTCGCGAGAGGTGGCGCAGTGGAAAAAAACCCTAAGTTGGAATTTTGGTTTTTGCGGGATTCGAACCTCGACCCCTCGCTTAGCAGTCCAACACACTAACCACTAAGCCACCTGCACCTAGAAAGTGTTAATAAAGTGATTTTATTAGAAAAGTTAAACAGAATAGTGTTTTATCTTTTCGAATCTCAGCCCGAATATCTTCTATATATATAAAAATGAACCCCTATTTCCCTTGGTCCCAGCATCACGCACAAACGGCTGGACCGATTTCGTTAATTCTTTTTTTGTTGTGTTTGTTATTGTCAGGAGAAAAATGTTATGAAAGAAAAAATTAAGAAAATTGCGCGGAAAATTAGAAAATTAAAGTTTGAATGGGGAAATACACTTTGAAACTGGATAGAAATCGAGTAGTGACACTTCAAATAAAAAAAAAAATATTTTGAATTTTAAAAGCAATTGTTGTTGTCAATTATTTTAATTATTTTCCAAGCAAATTGTTGTTGTCAACAATTTTGAAGTTTTTTTTTTTTTTAAATATAGGTAGATATACCCAAAAAGTTTGTTCTAATAAATTATGTTTATGTTTATGATGATATAACTCGATAACCACTGGGTCAATTTTTATGATTCTTCTTTTGTTTTGTTCGTATTGTTGTATTTCAGGTTAACGCAAACTTAAAAGATAGGATTTTTGACCCGCTATATGGCGTTGTAATCGATCTCCGAAACCACTCACCCGATTTCAATGAAATTTTATAGATTTATATTCTTCGTTCCCGCTTGAAGGATAGGATACTTTTGGACCTGACATATAAAAGAGACTGACGTCCGTATGTGCACTCATAACTCGGGGACGGATCGTTCGATTTTTATAATTTTTGGTTGGAAGGAAGGAAATTATGTTTCCTTACCTCTACATAATTCGGATTTGAAAGTTGGTTCAGTTAAAATTTTGTTGCGAAACATCAATATACCGAAACTTTACAACGGATCGCATTTGTTTTATGGTGAAGGATCTCACATCAAATATCATACAAGTAATGATTTTAAGGGGAAAATTCAAAGGCAAACACCCTTATTCCGCAGATTTCGCTTATTAAGAACGATTTACCATTCGTGCGACTTCAATTTCCCGTGCGTCTCGCTTTCACTATGACCAATAATTTATTGCAAGGATAATCGATGGATGTTTGTCAATTTAGTGAAAAAGTGGAAGGTTGGACGACACGTCAAAATCATTGCGGTTTGATTGAAAAAAAATCAACATTGCTATTCATCATTTATTTCTATTGCATTTAATATAACTTTTGAATAAAGAATTTTAGATGGTCGAATTACATAAACTAGCAAGTGCTTGGTGCATGCTCGGAATTTATTAACAAATTAACAAATTTGGGCGAAACAAGGTTTGCCGGGTCAGCTAGTAACAATATAATAATAAATGAATATAGAAATATGGACTAAGTAATTAAAATCTAATATTACAGGTACATTATTCAAAATGCATTAGAAAAGCAATATTATAATACATAATTCATAAGACACAGTGTCATATATGGTTGTAGTTCTATAGATACGAAGAAGGTAATAAATAAATATTAAAAATAAAGAAGTAACGTTGGTAAATAAAAAACAAATTACATTCAAAGACTGAGTTTAAAATTCTTTGAATTCAAGCTAGGTATTCTAAGAACTCATATAAAATAAATGAAATTAAAAGCTTATATTGCAGGTAGGTTGAATAGATCTAAAAACCAAAATAGGTAATTCATAAAAAAAGAGCCTTATTATAAATATTTGTAGTTTACGAGGCAGGTTGAAAGTACTCGTCATTAATAATAAATCTAAAGTTAGGTACATAAAGAAAACAATAGATATTTTATAAATAAAAAAAAAATATTTAAGGTATTTCAGTTAAATTTACATTTGCCGAATGAAACGGCGAGCTTCACAACTGATATTGAATTTGCAAAAGGGTTGCAGCTAGTGAACTCAATGTGAAAATGACACATGTGAGTAAAGGTGGTGTCCAGTTAGAAATGCATTTGGAGCTAAATCGCTTCGATTCTATAAACGCGGTACCTAATGTTTTTATGTTCGAGATTTATTTGAAAGTTACCTACAGGAGTAGGTAGGCGAGGAGTGACTCAACAATCCCGTCTGACTCGGATTCAAGATCCGTGGATGCGTCTGTTTCGGACACAGAATTTAGGCAACGGAAAGTTGCACCGACGTTTGGCTGGCTGCAAGACACAAATTGGCCGCAGTCCTGGCGAAACCAGATAGTTCCTGGGATCAAAAGGACATCAGGGACACGATTCGTTGGGCTGGCGAGGTGCTGCAAGGAGACGCTATTCAACCTGCTACGGGTAGTCAGCATCCCTCCACCAGCAGCGCCACCCAACCGTCCTTACCTCCAAACGGCCCTTGTAAGTCCAACCCTAACAAGAGACCCCTTCGCAGGGAAGGACTTACAAAACCCTCAACTCCTGCTTCAGGAGTCCCTGCACAAGTTAGTTAAATGGACTGAGACGGTTGGACTTGACGTCAATCCATCAAAGACAGATACAAAATTCCTAGCATAGCTCCTCCAAAACTTAAAAATAAAGAGCTAAAATTTACTAATCACGCAAAATATCTAGGTCTAATTCTAGACAGCAAGCTTAATTGGAAGCTAAACATTCAGGATCGTACAAGAAAGGCCGCGGTCGCTATACATACCTGTAGGAATGCCCTAGGTCCAAGATGGGGCCTTCAGCCCAAGGTAACAAATTGGCTCTATACTGCGGTGGTCAGACCTATTCTGTTCTACGGAATCCTGGTTTGGTGGCCGGCACTAGAGAAAAAATGCAACTCCAGATCTCTGGAACGTATACAAAGATCAGCCAGCATGTGTATCACAGGGGCACTCAGATCCACACCTTCGGCTGCCTTAGACACAATCTTATACCTCTTCCCGTCGATATATACGGGAAAATGATTGCGTCCATGGCAGCTTTAAGACTTAGAGAATGTCAGAAATGGACCAACTCTTTGACGGGCCATACGAATATTCTTCCTAGCATAATCCCAAACAAAACGGATTACACCATTCCTTTCGAGGACTTTTATATTAAATACAAAGCAATAATCCCAGAACGTTCTGAATGGGAAAATGGCACAATCGATAAAAACTATGCACTTGAAATCTATACAGATGGATCAAAAATGGCGGAAGGCACGGGAGCGGGAGTCTTCTCTCAATCACCCGAGTTGAACATTGCCTTGCGTCTCCCAGACCACTGTAGCGTCTTTCAAGCTGAAATAATGGCTATACGCGAGGCAGCCTGCAGACTTGCCTTATTGGCGATAAACGGTAAAGCTATCGCCCTCTACATAGACAGTCAGGCAGCTATAAAAGCCCTGAATACACCAACAACCAGATCAAAGTTGGTAAAACAATGCCGGGAATCTCTCAATGAGATTGCGGACAGATGTTCAGTAACCCTGTGCTGGGTTCCAGGTCACAGTGACATTCCGGGCAACTGCAAAGCGGATGAACTAGCCAGACAAGGAAGCAACCTTCACTCAAACAACATTAGTGAACCGCGCGCTCCTATGCAATCTATCAAATTCCTCCTATTCAAAGAGGCAATAAAGGCCGCAAATAATAGGTGGAACAGCATTGATACCTGCGTCATATCCAAGCAAATCTGGCCAAAACTAGACGCTAAAAGGACTCAAAGACTTCTCTCTGTAGGCAGAAACAGAATCAGCTCCGTTGTGGGGGCATTAACAGGACACTGCTTAATAGGTAGGCACGCCCGTAGACTGGGTACACCCTACAATGACTTTTGTAGGAGCTGCATGGATGAGGAGGAGGAGGAGACCGTTCTTCATCTTCTCTGCAACTGTCCAGCCCTTGCAAATTTGCGCAGGGCAAACTTAGGAGACTACTTCTTCGATGACCTCAGCGACTTGTCTAACACAGACATATGCTGTATCAGCAAATACATTACAAAGGGTGCCGTGAAATAAGGCCAAGCGAAATAAGGCCAAATCTGAAAATTTGGCCTTATTTCACTTTAAAATAGTGAAATAAAGCCATATTCCAAGATTTGGCATTACTTCACTTTGGTAAAGTGAAATAAGGCCAAATTGGCATTATTGCGCCTTGAACTCGTTTGGCCTTATTTCACATTTTGGAAGTGAAACAAAGCCAAACATGTTTGTGATTTTGAATAAAATAATATTACATCTTTCATGCAGTTTATAATTTTGATAAGTTATCCGTGATTGCTTTTGTGTACAATGTGTACTTTATCCCAAAATGTTTAATATCGTTAGTAAAAAGCAAATGGAACAAGCAGTATGATGACCAATTTTTATTAACAAAATACATAATGTCCAGTCATGTAATTTTAGCAATAAATCCGTGTGCTATTCTTAACAATTTGTTTACAATTTGGGCACAGAATTGGATTGTTGTCTTTTATGTACTTCTCCAAAATTTGTGTAAAACAATCTAAACACAGTTTAAAGTGGTTACACTTTACACAGTTGGAGAAGAATAGAGTGTTTCTACTTAGATACATTTATACGGTGCAAGTCCCTCAGTGGACTTATTTCCCACCTAATGTGAAATTAAACCACTTTCGTGAAGTGAACTTAGTTCCCATGTAAGGTGGGAAATAAGTAAAATTAAAGAGTCAAGTTGGAACTTTGCAATTTTTATCAACTTAAGAGAAATTAAATTTTAACTGAGGCAGAGTAATACAAATAAAAAATTCAAAATCGAAATTCGGTTTACAAGACTCTTAAAGTAATCAAAGAAAAATCGAAGCACACCAAGACCGGTCGTGCGAATTTTTTACTTTTATATTCTCAAATTTTTGAAAGCTAAAACAAAAAAGTTGTTTCAGAAAATAAATTGCCATTTTTAGCCTTCGAAAATTTGAGAAAATAAAAGTAAAAAATTCGCGCGAATTTTTGACTTTTATTTTCTCAAATTTCGAAAGCTAAATTAAAAAGTTATTTGAGATAATAAATTGGTATAGCATTGAGAATTCGAGTTAATTTTTTCCTCTTATTTTTATTTCAGTGAGAATGGCGCGAATTTGTTGATATTAGTTTTATTTCTTAGTTTTTCTTCTTTGTTGATATTATTCGTATTTCTTAGTTTTTCTTCATACCTGGCATATTCATTTAAGTATGTATTTAATGTTTCGAAATGTTTCAGTATACAATTTTAAAATATTTAATACATTACATAATGTTAATATAGGTACATCTATGCATAGTCAAAAATCGAAAAACCTCAATGCAAAATTTAAATAAAAACGTAATTAAACATAACAAATAGAGTCTTTTATTACATACATGTTCATCACGTTCGCAAGATGGAACAACACTAAAAGTGTCATCTAATAAATAAATACATATCTCTATAAGTAATGAAATGTTTTAAAGTACAGCTTCGTATTTCATCTATCAGCAATTGGCCTTATTTTGCTTTGCATAGTGAAATATGGCCATATTTTTTCTATATGGCTTTATTTCATTTCGTTAAGCGAAATAAGACCATATTTGGTCTTATTTCACAAACAGATTAGGCCTTATTTCACTTTACTAAAGCGAAATAATGCCAAATGTTGAAATATGGCTTTATTTCACTATTGTAAAGTGAAACAAGGCCAAATTTTCAAATTTGGCCTTATTTCGCTTGGCCTTATTTCACGGCACCTTACAAAGACCACATGGCTTCAATGATCTCACATATCATCTATTCTCTCTTAGACGGGCTGTCTGTGGATTGCTACCGAGGGGCAGACTGTTTCGATCGTCCCTTTTCGCACATCCGAAACAAACCGTCACTCGGTCAAACTCACCTTTTGACCAAGCTGCAATACCCCCGCAGCATGCATTTGTAGGCTGATGGCTATAATCACCACAAATACCGCGCTTTTTGCTGCATCCGCCCTATTCGATAAGTTGCCAGAGGACACAAGCGAGGGTTGTACTGATACGGTCACCACTCGCCTATCCGAGGGCATACTGTCGACCGGTCACCTACTCCTTGACCAGCCTTAACAAATCTCCCAAGTAAGGGACACAATGAAAGGGCCGATTTATTAATCACCAATGGCGCATTCGGCTGCGCCACCATGGCGAGACGTTATAGGATTACAGGCGAAGGGTACACTGTTTCGGCTTACCCGGCGCTTGTATCCGAAGACATATCGTCCGGTTAGTTATCCCCAATCTCCCCCTTCAAGGAGTTGTCTGAGGATTATAGGCGAGGGGACGACTGTTTCGGTCACCCCTCCCCTATCCGAGGTCAAACTGCCCCAACTCTCTACAAGAGACTTAAGAATTGTTCTTTTTGGACAAAGAAGACAAAAGTCACAGGCACAAAAAAAGCATTTACGCCCACTAGTATGTCCGGCCTAGAACACTCTGGCCTTACCCCCCCCCCCCCCCATTCCCTTAACTCATGTGGTATCACAAAGGGCCGAAATTTTATGCGGCCTAAGTGTGTCTTTCTAGACAGCCACCTTACCTAACCTAACCTAACCTACCTACAGGAGTTTTATTTTTAAATTATACTAAAATTAATAAACATGCGTGCGTTTTTCCCCATTTTAATAGCACACTCCCCATTTTCCCCAATGGGCCGTTCAAGTATTACCTAAGCAAATTTATTACGATTAATCCGCCTTGTCAGCAAAAGTAAGCAGAGCTCTTACCCCCTCCCCCCATGCTTACGTAAACATTTTTCAATTAATGTATTATATGTTTAATATTATAATGTTATAAAAAATAAGCAAATATATTTAGGATAGAGATTAGATTTTACTGATACGGTTTACGGTATTCAACATAGAGTAAGCTATTTAGACAAGCCTACTCGGCGAGTGCCTAAACATAACATGCATAATGCCCAATTCACAATTCGGCGTTGCACGCGTGCGGCATCGCTGATTGGAACACAATATGGCAAGAGGATTGCGAGTTGGGGGTCTCAGTATACTGTCTCTGAATATAACAAAAACAGAGGCACGTCTAGGTTTTGGATCTCTAACAAATGAGTCCACTTTTTGCGGCCTCAGTACTGCAACATGATGACTTAATTGATGATTTTGATGTCAAAAACATTTAAAAAAGACGACGCACTCTCTATCATCTGACTTCCAAAACATCGTCCTAGTGAACATTGAGCAAAACCCACAGACCAACATACATCCCATATACCATCTTCTAAAAATCTGTTCAACTCCTTGCCGAACATATTGACTTTATTGGTGCGACACAGCCAGCTGCCACGTCTGCGTTTGCGAGTAAAGAATTGGATGCGACTTAAATCGTCGCTACAACGCAGAACTAGACTAAGTCCTTAAAAAAAATTCAGTAGAACGTTTTTTAAATTTGAAAATATATTTACTCCTAAACAATTTTATGAAACACCTTGGCGTGAAAGACATTAGGTACATTATTTATTTGAGCTCTATTTTAACGGCACTAGATTTTTGAACAAGCATTTTTACTTTGGCTTATTTCTTATGTAAAACTCGCAAATTTCGAAATTTTGGACTTAGACTAGTTCTGCATTGTAGCGACGAAATGCTTTAACCAGTTAACGGAGTCAAAATTAATTAATACTGCCAAGCAGAAGCGACACCCAACATCAAAGAATCGAACAGCTGCACGAGACAGTCTTCTGCCAGTGATAGAGTTTTTCTATCTCCGCTAATATTATATCTAAGGCGACATAAAATCAAATTAGGTAGACTGGCTATGAAGACACTTGAATTCCCTTAAAACCCAAAATATCCTCTTGACCACAGGCCGAAATAGTAGATAGATATTAGGCATCCACTTCACAATATGCGGGCAAAATGAACAAAGGCATTTCTCAGTAGGTAAGCACAAAACTGATTGTTTATCAGAATCGATATCGCTTAACATTATGTACCCCAAACCTAAACCAGAAAACCTCTACTGTATATAAAACTCACCGACAACTACCACTACAAAGCCATTTATATAGAATTTTCTCCCACAGCCATCACCGGAGAACTCATTTATTCTTCACACCGGTTTTGTCAACAAGTGGACAGATTAATTAAGCTAAAAGCCCAAAAACAATATGTCAGATAGGAAATTTGTAGTATGCCATGTCATGACTTTGCTCCAGATTATCGATGGCATTTCACGCAGTTATTGTGCTGTCCTGTTCCGATCCTATTTTTACTCAATTCTCGGTTGAGGAGCGCTTAGGTCAATAAACCTTGCGCAATTGAATAGTTTTCCACTACCTTGGTGTGGGGCGCTACCGCCCGGAGAAAATAATTGAAATATTATGTCCGTACCTACACAATCCAATCAAATCCGATATTAGTTTCCGTATTTCCGTACTCAGCGCAGGACACACCGGCGGCATTCGCAACTAATGGAATTCCTTGGTGGGTATGCCGTCAAAAGGACCATTAAATAACTGTTTACACAAGTGTAGCCTATTTTGCTACCCTCTTGAGATTGACGAGATTGGATTTCTTTTCGACTTTGTCATTAGATGCCCAGATTGATTTTTTTTCTTTTAGCCATCACGGATATCTTTGGTTCCGCGAAATTGATACTTCTAAAGACTAAACAAGAAGGATCCGAAAGCAGTTTCCTCTAAAAATGATGAAGTGGTTTGGGGGAAGATTTATTCAATAAAATACACTGCGGCAATGGATTCGTCTATGATGGAGATTATTTCTTGAAGAGCGCTGAGGAGCAGATTCCAAAGATGTCCTTAGCTTCGTTATTCCAATTTAGAAGAGAAATTTCTTCATTTTTTCACCCATACCCCATTGAGACGCGTTTTCTTCGTAAACTCGTTGAAATAATTAGAATTCTTGACATCAGTCTGTCATGGCTCATGGGGAGATGCAACTTGCAGGAGACTTGTTTTCCCTCTTATACTTTTGTATAGGTAGTTGTGCGTTCTCGAACAGCAATTTCAAAGGACATTAATAATAACCAAGTGGAAGAGAATACGGGTGTTGCATTCGAAATTGAATGCTTTTAAAATATTGAAAATGAAGTGCAGCTGGTGTTCCACTTTTGCCTGAGGTGCGAGCTGCGAGACAATGAAACAGGGAAGTGTCACCCTAGTTGCGGGTACATAGAGGGAAACGTACGAGAAATGCAACAGCCCGGGACATTTGTTTTCCGTGTTTGTAATTAAGACAGGTTAAAAAATTGCTTTTGTATGATTTTTAACGTTCGAAACGTTTAGTGAGTTTGCTGGTAAAGGGGAACTTGCAAATGTTTAAAGCTTTACAAAAACGAGTGTCAATATTACTCGAAGGGCGTTTCAATTCTACCCAGATGTGAGTGAGTGGATGCAGTCTGCAGTGATAAAAGTGGTATATATCCATTGTGGCCAGTTTGGGGGTTTTCCCCCAGATTTAGGGTTTTTTTTTTTATTTCTGAGGGAAAAATTGTTGAAATTTTACTTTACTTATTTTTCGAGCACGTTTGCATTCGGAAAACCAAACTTATGTTCGCGTTTCAAATTCGAAATTTCTTCTTTTCGTACAAGAACATTTTAAAAAGTAATGTCAAAAGTTGAGTTTTTTTTTGCAAAAAGTTGTCTTTTCTGGGGGTTTTCCAGAGTAATCTGGGGGAAAATATTTTTACCGTCTGGCAACGCTGTATATATCAATATTGCCACCGGAGGTGCAGTGAACTCAACTTACATGCTGCGGGTGTAGGAGCAGCAGGTTTAGAATCACCTAGAAGATAAAACCGTAAAAGTTTTTAATCTTGATTGATTTTTTATGGAACTTCCTCGCTGATATGAAACTCTGTCATTCGATTGACGCCAATTGCAACACAATAATGTTAGAAAAGAAATGTTCCGATTTGACACTCATTACGAATACTAAGAAGAGTCTTGACAAAGAGCGCAGAATGTCAGATGGCTGTTTATTTTCCGATCATAGACGAATTCTTTTCACTCTTAACTTAAATAAAGATAGGCTCAAACCTTTCTGAAGCTCACAAAATATCCAGTTAAGAAATGTCTTAAAACTTGTTGACACGAAGCTTGCCCTCTTCAGGCACATCAGTCACATCACATCACATCACATCACATCACATCACATCACATCACATCACATCACATCACATCACATCAAATCACATCACAGCACATCACATTCACATTCACATCACATTACATCATCACATCACATCACACTATTATATAAAGAGGTAATGTTTGTTTGTGGGCGGTAATCTCCGGAACTACCAAACCGATTTCAAAAATTCTTTTACTAATAGAAAGTTACGGGATAGAGTATTGCTATAGGCTACTATTTTTTTTTTTTTTTTTTAATTTTTCCATTTTAGATTATTTTGATTTTCTATTTTGACTTTTCTGTATCAAAAATTAATTAGAAAACTACATACCTACTATGTGCGGATTTTTTTTTTTAAAGTAGATTGATAAAATCGAGATAAATTTAATGTAATATACGTTAGTAAACAGTGATCGCTCAAACAAAGCCAAATTACAGAAGAAAGCGAAAAGTGGGACATCGCATGGCATAAGACCAGATCAACAGTCAAGAAAATTGAGATTGCAAGTAATGAGAACTGCGTCAAATCCTACTGCTGCTGGGACGGGAACAAGAACGATTTCAATATACACAATTCCGATTGGCTTCGCCATTCTGAGCAGACAACACCCGAAGGAAGGTATGTTAGGATTTTCGCTGAGATTAACAGCCTAACTCAGCTTGTAGACGAGCCTACACGGATTCCGGATGCTGCAGATCATGCTGCTATAACACATTGGACTTGTTCCTCACCTCTCATCCAGATAAATACTCTATTGACGTAACGTCGCCTCTAGGTTCGTCGGACCATTGTGTCATTTCAGCTAACTTCTCATACACAAACTACACAATTAAAGAACAAGCTCCCAAAAAAACGAAATGGCATTATGAGAAAGCCAATTGGGACGGCCTTAACCTCATTTTTTGGGAGCTTTAACTGGTCACTATGCTTCCTCGATAGTGACGTGGATGCCGCCGCTGAAATAGTAACAAACATCATTCTCCTGGGTACGAGATCCTTTATTCCCAACAGAAAAGAGTATTCTACCTAAGGAGAGTGCTTGGTGCGACTCGAGCTGCAAAGAGGCTATCAGGTTGAGAGAGTTGAACTTTCGGGCTTATAAAGCAACCCCAACCGAGTAAGACCGAAAAGAGTTTCGACGAATCTGAAATGACTGCAACTCATTTTCTCATGACCAAAACTTACGACAAAAAGTACTGCACTGTCCCAGTGGTAGTAAACAGTTTTGGTCTTTCGTGAAAAATATTAAGAACTCCAGCACGTCGTCAATCCCCACACTTGTTTACAATGACATTCCAGCTGTCAGCTCTTTGGACAAAGCAAATCTGCTGGCTGCGCAATTCCCCGCAAGCTCCAACATTCCAGATTGCATCATGTCTCCACCTGTGCTCGAGAGCGTCGAATATTTCATGGGACAAATACACTTCCGCACTCGCACAGTAGCAAGAGTATTAAAAGATCTTAACATTCACAAATCCGCTGGTCCAGATGGTATATCCCCCAATTCTGAAGAGGTGTTCTTCAACGCTGGCAAAACCACTGCGTAAGCTTTTCCACTTGTCCTACTCTTCTGGACTCTTTCCGAGTAGATGGAAAACTGCATTCGTACAGCCCGTTCCTAAAAAAGGCGATTCTTCTTCACCCACCAACTACCGACCCATTGCACTTACGTCCATTCTTTCCAAGGTCATGGAAACGCTGATAAACCGTCAGCTTATGAAATATCTTGAATCACGAAAACTTCTCAATGACCGGCAATACGTTTTTCGTAGCAGCAGGTCCACTGGTGATTTGATGACTTATCTCACTGAAAAGTGGAACCAATCTCTCCACCACTCTGGTGAAACGAAGATTGTTGCGCTTGATATTTCGAAAGCATTTGACAGAGTTTGGCACCAAGCTCTTTTGTCGAAAATGCGTGCCTATGGGATCGACGAGTCTCTTCTTCAATGGATTAGACCTTTCTGGCCGTTCAATTCAAGTTGTGTTGGACGGTTTCAAGTCTGCAATTCACCATATAAATGCTGGTGTTCCCCAAGGCTCTGTTTTGTCTCCGACACTCTTTCTCATATTCATCAATGATCTCTTTTCTGTTAATTCTAATCCAATACATTCTTTCGCTGATGGTAGAACCCTCAGTTTTTCATATTCGTTCGCTGACTCACGTCCCTGCTCTTCGGCCGTGGATCTGGAACGGCGACGTATGCTAAACACATTAAATTCCGATCTTGACAGCATTATAAAATGGGGTACAATCAATAGAGTGGCATTTAATGCTTCCAAAACACAATGCTGCCTTCTATCATTAAAGCGAAACCTGAACCCTCACCCATTATCCATGAATGGGACTTGCATCGACGAAACCGAATGACTTTCCATACTTGGTATATGTGTCAACGACAAACTCCGTTGGAATGACAACATATACGAAGTCGCCAAAAACGCAGCGAAATGTCTAGGTTTCTTAAATCGATGTAAGAAGTACTTTACACCCTCTGACTTAGCTACAATATACAAGGCCTTTATTCGGCCTAAGCTTGAGTACAACGCTCATATCTGGTCAGGTGCACCAAAAACTTCATTGCACCTACTAGACAGAATTCAAAAGCGCGCGATAAAACTTATAGGTGATAGAAATATAGCGGAGTCTATTGCCCCGCTCGAACATCGCAGAAATGTTTCTTGCCTTTCCTTATTTTATTGATATTTTCACCACCGATGCTCTGATGAAATAGCTAACTGCATTCCGCCCCTTCAACAATTCTCTCGCAACACCCGTTACACATCGAATGCACATCAGTTCACCCTTAAGCCTACCGTCGGACGTACCGTAAAATATAGAGATTCTTTTGTGAGCCGAACAACACGCATGTGGAATGCATTGCCTCACACGGTTTCCCCTCTCATTACAGCCCACAATTGTTTTAGACCAATGTGCACCAGTACCTCTTCTCTATCCTCCCTATTAACCCTTCCACTCGTGCTGTGCATTAGTATTATAAGGGAACAAAAACCCCTTGAGCACTATACTCTGTCCAAGAAAAATTGTCAGTACAGGCCTTATGGGAAGCTCTTTTTTCTACCAGTGGTGCCTGTAGTACTCTCACGGCACTCAAACACAAGATTTGCCACTGAAATAAAAACGAAACCACTGGCATTCCAAAGGATTTTGTTGTTGTAATTTTCCTGAAATTCGCATACATCCCTCCACAACCACTCTGCCACACAATCGCGGGCAGAATGAGCACGATCGCTTGTGTTCGCTTGCTATTATCATCAACCAAAATAAGCAGTGTGAGTGACTGAAGCACATAAGAGAAGTGTTACCATATGGCAATGTTAGCATATCATTAAGGGTTTTTCTTTGAATTTTGTCAAAGAACTTTCGGTTTTGGTGCTTTTTGGAGCTTTCTGGAGCTTTTGAGAGCGACATATTATGTGGGGTGCTGCCATTCGGTTTTAATTATTTGTATTTCTGAAAGATCCAATAATATTCAGTTAAAACATATTTCTGAAAGTTGTCTTGTAGAAATAATGTTTATTCGTGAGGTGTTTTAATGCATTCATTTCACTAACGCAACAAGTGATCATATGTGCGTTGTAGAGATATTGCAATAAATTAATAGTGATTACTAGGGCAACTCAACCGGATTCATGCAAAAGCATGGTATTTTAAAGGATAAAATTTGACTAAATATTTTATTATAGAAAACTAAGTACAAATTTTCAGCCTTATTCGTAAGGGCATATTTCTGCATTTTTTGGTAGGTATAAATTCATATTTCACTTTGTAGAGCATATTTTTCACACTGAAATATCAAAATGATGAAGCAGGTAGACCTATACTGTTTATTTTCGGTCGTTGGGTTTTACCACATCCGGTCACTCCTCTCCAGTAAAGCAAATGCCTTGAAAGGATTTTATGATCCTTTTTTTGCTACTGTTTCCGCGAAGTTCTGCATTGACGGGTAATCATTTTTTTACAAATATGTAATCTAGGTATATATTATGTCTATATTAAAAAATGTATGTAGAGCTGCACAAGTGCAGTCCTTTTACCATCTGTTTAGGTATATGACATTGCGTCGTGGTTATATAATTTTTTTCTAATTGCCTGTTTGTGTATATAAAAACAATAGTTGTTATCTCAAGCAAGTGGTTAACTTTATTGTGCATATGAATAAACAGAAACATAGCTACAAAGTCTTCAAAGGATCTAAGTGTAGAAAAGAAACAACAAATTGTTGATGCAACTGAAAAATTGTATGACCTTTTCAAAAGTAAATCGAAAGCCGTAGGAAATGCGGCTACTGTTTTTTTCTGTTACGGAACGAACTGTATACAGGCTTTTAAGGGAAAAAGCAATCAAAGGCCACAATTCACCACCAAAGAAGAAAAATTATTCCGGTATCAAGAGCAAGGTGGATGATTTTGACAAATGTGCGACTAGGCGGATAGTCCATCAGTTTTTTATGGATAATGACCTTCCAACGCTAGACAAGATATTATTGGAAGTACAAAAAAGTGAAAATATAACAAAACTAAGCAGATCAACTTTGTAAACAATATTGCAAAAAGATCTCGGACTTAAATTCGTCAAACGTCAGCGAAAGAATTTGTTGTTGGAAAGAAGTGACATTATTTCTTGGAGACGAAGATATTTACGCGAATTAAAAAAAATTATAGAAAAGAAAAGAAAGATTTATTTTACTGATGCGACCTGGCTAAATTGGAAGATGGTAACCCAAACAGTATTGCTCTCTGAGCTATGGCGATTTATCATACACACTACGGCAACCCTGTGAGAGCTTTAAAAAGGGACCGATTTATGTAAGTCATTGCAACCAGACTGAGAGACAAACATCCTATCTTCCCTGTACTGACAATTTTTCTTGGACAGAGTATAGTGAATTATAAAAAAAAAATCGGTGCGACTGTGTTCAACGTCCCGAAATACGTGGATGTGTAAACACCGTGCGTGCGGTATGTGTGTGGCTTGATACACGTCATTGAGAAAAGAGGGAATTGTAATAACCGTATTCTTGATATATTATGAAATAATAATAATTTATTCGTTCTCTGCTAGTTTCGGTAGAATAGATACAATCGGATTGTGGTAGCTGAAGTACAACAACTGTTTTCGTATGACTTCATTGGGAACAAAAATCATTCAAAAAACCGGTTTCATACCGACTGGCAGGGCAATATTTTCTCTTATACGTCATGCAAACACACATTTTCTAACAATGGCACGGGATTCTACGCCGCAAAATTCGGATTAACAGATTAATGGCCAAATTTACCATCGGATGGATGCCTTCTTGCCAGTTAATGAAGACGTATAGCAATATTCGCAGGGGTACTTCATTTTATCGGGGGATGATCAAGTCGATAGCCTGTACAGAGAGCAAACGGGAGTGACAAAAAACGTCATTCGACAATTGCAACCATTATAAATGCAATCAACGCTTTCATTACAATGTTTAAAACGGCGATAGAGAAAATGAACTTAGAAGATCGCAGATTTGTTTTCAAACCTGATAATAGAACTGCGCTTTGGAAAAAAAAGAATGGATAGGAAACGGGTAGTGTCACTTCCAATACAAGAAAAATTATTTAAAATTTTTAGTTTCTTAATTCGGATGTTCCGGACATACCGCTTCACAATTTGAAATTAAAAGTCGGCTCAATTATCATTTTGTTGAGCAAACTTAATGCACCGAAACTTTGTATCAGATCGCGTTTGATATGATTGTGAAGAATCTCAAATCAAATGTCATGCAAGGACGATTTTGAGTTTAAAAGGAAAACATTGTCATATCACGGACTCCGCTTATCAGAACGATTTGGCATTTAAACGTCTATGACAAATAATAAGTCGCAAGGATAATCGCTGGATGGCATGCGCTGTGCATGCTTGGAAATATTATTTTCATTGGGGCATATTCATAGTTATTCAATAAACCTGGGTCTAACTAAACTCGAATCTAAAGTTAACCCACAGGTTAAACAGAATTGCTATTCATAAAGAAATTGGCAGCTCTGTTTAATTAGATCCGAGTCTAACGCGTATTCTACTACAAATCTATTACATAAATGCTTTCTGACAGCAAAAAGCCAAAAGGATTTAAAACTTGTAATTTGCGTTTTGTTGTGGTTCTGCTTGGTTCTGGAGTTTTTTGTAAACAAAAATAAGGAATGCATTTTTGTGCAAACATAATTATGTGTTGTGATATGAACAAGAATTATAAAATTGCAGATGAGCGGCAAAGAAAACAATAAAAGAGCAAGAGAACAAAACTGGTCGGAAGCAGAAAAGGAAATGCTGCGTGAGTTGGTCCGAAGGCATTTAATTGTTGTGGATGATAAAAGAAACGATATAAAAATGATTTCAAAAAAAAAAAGCTGCTTTATTCAAATAAATATGAAAGCTGCTGGATATAACAGGGAAATCCCGAAGCTAAAAGACCAGTGGCATCGGATGAAGAACTCAGCACGGAAAAGTGTAAGCCAAATGCGAGTAGCACAAAGAGCAACTGGTAATGTAGTTGTTATAAAGGAACCTACGCAAGACGAATTTATGATAAGAGATATGATAACTGAGGACTTTTTAGAAGATGAAATATTAATAGATAGCAATACTGGCGAAGATATTATAGATGTATCACCATCACCAGATACGGCAATGGATCCAGTATTGCAGCCGCTGTTAGAGGAAAATTTTGAATATGACGAAGTGGACGAAGAAGAACTTGTTGCTAAGGAAACCCCAATCCAAAGACTAAAAAAGTTACCGTATCTTTGTCGAATCGATATCTTTCGTAGAATTCTTCATAAGTCAATGATTGAAACGGATCTATGCGGGTTCTGTAGCGCTTCAGTCTTCTAGTTGATGGTACTGATAGCGATTTAGCAAAAAAAAAAAGAAGAAAAAAAAACAATTAATTCTTAATCGTTATAATATTTATTTCTAATCGCATCAACTCAACAATGATGTTTCGCGCTTGGTGGTTGCTAATAGAAAGAAATTTGCAGAAAACAAGTGCCAACGCAAGTGGTGTATGGCAAAGCCAGAAGGGCCAACCGGTATTCCTCTCTCACGCAAGTGCCGCTGGTCGGTTGCATCATATATACACCATGAAGGCAAACGGGCACCGGCACTATGTATGTGAGTGCAACCGCAGAACAAATTTGATTTACATAATTTAATGAGATCATAGGGTAATTATCAAAATGTTTGGTAATATACAACACAATTAACAATAAAAAGGGAACAAGTAATTATAACATTCTTCAACATGCCGCCCCCGCTGAAGTAATTTCAGGAACACGGTAAGATAGCCAACTTGGTGATGGGTCGCTTAAATACACCGCTGGTAGTCTTGACGGAGACGACTCGTACATGGCCGTCATGTCCGGGATGAATACCTTCAACACGTCCTAGAGACCATTTGGATGGTGGCAAATTTTGCTCCTTTACCACGACCAAGTCACCAACTTTGAAGTCCCGAGATATTTGTCGCCATTTGGGGCGCTGTTGAAGCGACGTCAGATAGTCCAGGTGCCATCTATGCCAAAACCCTTGCATCATGTTTTGCACGAGCTCCCATCGTCCCAATCGATTTGCGGGGATATCCATATAGTTCGGTTCAGGCAGCGCTGTATACGGTCGTCCTATAAGGAAATGAGATGGGGTTAAAGGGTTTAAATCTGAATCGGAAAGTGCACAAAGGGGCCTAGAATTTAACAACGCTTCGATTTGGGCTAACAAAGTGGAAATTTCTTCGAAGGTTAATATGTTATTTCCCACAACGCGGCGAAGGTGCTGTTTAACGCATTTTACCCCCGATTCCCAAAGTCCTCCAAAATGGGGACTATGTGGGGGAATAAATTCCCATTTAATATTTTCTGCTGCTAACGCTGTGACAACCTGCTCGTTGTGCTCCCTTGATCGTACCAATTTATACATCTCGGAAAGTAACCTCGCAGCCCCATGGAAATTGGTTCCATTATCCGTGTATATAACACTGCATTTTCCACGTCTAGATATAAATCTTCGAAGAGCTGCCATGAACGCCTCCGTTGTGAGGTCACTGACCACTTCCAAGTGCAAAGCTTTGGTAGCCATGCAGACAAAGAGTGCAAGATATCCTTTTGTTAGCTTTGGTTTTCTTCCCTTAGAATGTCGAAGTGTTATCGGTCCGGCGTAGTCACATCCCGTATGGACGAAGGCATAAGATGGTGAAAGTCTTGAAGATGGCAGGTCTCCCATTAGTTGCGTAGATGTATGCTGACGTTGGCGAAAACATGGCAGACAGTCATTTACAATTTTCCTTATTAAGTTCCGACATCCAATGATCCAAAATTCTTGCCTGACCAAACTGAATAAAAGCGAAATACCAGCATGCAGGAATTTAACATGAGCGTCTAAAAGGATAAGTTTTGTTAATGGATTATGCTTTGGGAGAATAATAGGATGTTTAATGCTAAAAGGAACATCAACAGCATTAGCGATTCTTCCCCCTACACGCAGCAATCCTACTTCATCAACAAATGGCGATAAGGAACATAATTTTGAACGAGTGGGTACCTGTTGACCAGAGTTAAGAGCATGGATTTCTTCATGGAACATGCCTTGGATCCATTGAAGACAAAAATGCTTCGCCATATTTACCTCAGAGCACGAAAGGTAACTCTTTACCCGATGTTCACTATGCATTCTGCAATTCTTAACAAAACGTTGTACAAACGCCACAATCCTTAGCAATCTCGACCATGAAGATACATTATTCGCCAGATCTTCCATAAAATGTACAGTGTGACATGATAATGTACTTGCAGCTACCTGTAGCTTTCTCTCTTCTGGCACCTCTTCTGCTTCAAGCTTATCGACCAGGGGCCAGTGACTGAAGTCCAAGCACATCCAATCAGGGCCTTTCCACCATAAATCCAACCCCAACAACTTACTAGGCTCCACACCTCGCGAAGCAGAATCGGCAGGATTTTCTCCAGAACGGACATAGTTCCAGATCGACCGCGGCAGAGTGTCTAAAATTTCAGACGTCCGATTTGCAACAAATGTATTCCACCGACGGGGAGGGGATGAGAGCCATGCTAGCACTATCTGCGAATCACTAAAAGCGAATGTTTGAACGGGTTTTACATCGATTGAAGAGCAAATGAGTTTAATTAACCGACTTAAGAGAAGGGCTCCACACAGCTCAAGTCTAGGAACGGAGAGCTGCTTCACTGGTGCGACACGAGTTTTGGCAGCGAAGAGTTGAATTTCTACGACCCCATATTTACTAACACTTCGGGCATAAACTACAGCACCATAGGCCTTTTCAGAGGCGTCACAAAATCCTATTAGGTGAAAACATTTCGAATTCCAAGTGCATCTTCGCTGAATTCTGAGGTTTTCGAAACAGGGTAGATCCTTTCGGTACGATTTCCATTTCTCAGCTACGTCTGTTGGCAATAAATCGTCCCAGCCTATTTTTTTTGTATGTGTCCATAGCTCCTGAAATAATATCTTAAGCAAGATAGTAGAGGGAGCCAGGAAACCAATAGGATCGAAAATCTTTGCTACCTCCGATAAAAGTTTTCTTTTTGTTGGGGTCTGCTGATCCTCCAAAGATATTGTAAAAGTGAAACTGTCACTATATGGATTCCACACCAGACCAAGAACCTTCTTCCATTGCGTCGAACTGTCTGGGTCAAGAGAAATCGATCGATTGCAGTCGATATCGCTTAAGATAGCCCAACAGTTCGAGCTCCATTTGCTCAACTGCAAACCTCCGCACGACAAAAGCTCAACTAATTGTTGCTTCAACTCCAAGACTTCGGAAAGAGAATCAGAACCGGACATGATATCATCTACATAAAAATCATGCAATATCGAATGCGATGCTATGGGGAACTGATGCTGGTAATCGATCGCCAATTGTCTGAGAACTCTCATAGCTAAATAGGGAGCAGGTGAAGTACCATAAGTTACGGTGCATAACCGAAAATGGGAAATTGGTTCATCCGTACTTCCTCTCCACACGATACGTTGGAAGTCGCGATGATTAGCATTAACCCAAATTTGGCGAAACATTTTAACAATGTCCGCGCAAAATACAAATTTGTGCAACCGAAATCGTAAACACACGTTGATCAGATTACGCTGAAGTGGAGGTCCGATATGCAGCGTCTCGTTCAAACTGAGTCCATTCGAATCTTTATGGGACCCATCAAAAACAACCCTTATTTTATTGGTAACGACGGCGTGATGAGGCAAGTAAAAGACCTTCCCAGAAGTTGGTTCAATTTCGTTGTCTGGAATCCGTTCCATATGGCCCAACTCCTCATAAACGTTCATAAAGTTGCAGTACTCAGAGCGAAGATCTTCGCAACGAGTGAAACGACGTTCCATTGATGATAATCGAGAAAGAGCACCCGAGAGAGTATTACCAAACCTAACATCACTTTGTCGAAATGGTAGTTCAACCATGTATTTACTATCTGGTGTTCGAGAGAATGTGCTGGCGAAATGAGCATCAACGAGCTCCTCGTTGCAATTTGTGGAGAAATGAGGACCAACTTCTTCGATTTCCCAAAAGGATTTTAACAAGACGTCCAAGTCAAGTCCAACATGCAGCGAAACAACCCTTTTGTCGAGCATACTACCCGTAATCACCCAACCGAAGGCCGTGTTTTGGGCAATTACTTGTCCGTCTTTAGCCGATCGATGACCATCACGCAAAATACTCCATGCTTTGTCTGATCCGAGCAAAATATCGATGGGTCCTGGTTTGTTAAATCCGGGGTCAGCCCACGGTAGGTTTTCAAGGCTATCAATTTCGAAAGAACGAAGGGGTGTTTGCGAAGTAATGTTATTTAAGATATATGCCTCAAGTTCCATGTCAAACGATTTAATACAAGACTGCATCTGAAGTGTTACAGCCCCACGGGTAACACCAGCTTCGATGGATGAAATACCAGCAATCGGTAAGCGGGCATGGCGACGATGAAGGCCTAACCTCTTTACCAAAGACTCGGAAACGAATGAAACTTGGGAGCCAGTATCGAGCAGCAACCGACAAAGATGAGTATTTCCCAGAGCATCCAATACCTTAACAACGACCGTAGGTAAAATGCCCGATGGGCGAATTTCATTTTGTATGTGATGACTCACAATAAATGTAGGATCTACCGCAGCAGACGACGAAGAACTTTCTTCATTCGACAATTCATTAACCTGGTTTGCGTCCGAAGACCGATTTTGAACATCCAAATGCACTAAGCTATGATGGCGGGTATTGCAATAAGAACAGCGAGCCCGGACTCGGCATCGGGACGAGGAATGTTGCGTTCCGAGGCAGTTGTAACATAACCTCTGATCCCTAACAAAGCTACGACGGGAATGAATTGGCATACTCACAAACTGTGGACATTGGGGAAGAAGATGATTGTCTTTGCATTTAGGGCACGAAACTCTAGATACCGCTAAACTTCTCACGTTACCCGAAGAATTTACTGACCGCGGAGCATTGCTAGTACCACGACCTTTACTTTCACTGGCTTCTAAAGCATCGCACCTCTCTTCTAAAAACACGATAAGCTCTTTGATAGTGGATTCTTCAGAACTTCTAGTCTCCAATGCCCATGCTTTACGCGTCTCGGTATCGGTTTTATTGAGCAAAAGATAAATCAACCACGGATCTCTACCTTCTGCTTTAATTGACTTAAGACCGCGAATAACCTCATCGGCATTGTCCACCAATTTACGTAAATGAGCACCATCGACGTGAGTAACGGTTGGCAGCTTCATAAAGCTTTCAATATACGCGTTGATAATATATAAAGGCTTATCATATCGATGCTCGAGCTTTTCCCAAGCCTGCTCATAGTTCGAATCAGAAATGTTAATATGATTCAGCAACTTTGCTGCATCATCCCGTAGAAAAGATTTCAAATACCGTAATTTTTGCGAGCCCGAAAGATTACTTTTGCAGTCTATACTTCCCAGAAACATATCACGAAATCCCGGCCACTCACGATAATCACCCGAAAACGGCGGTAGTTTAATTGGTGGTAATTCGATCTCAGGGGATTTGCGGGGGTTCACGGAACTAGAGGACGAGGGCACCGATGTATTGTCTTTAACCGTCTCATTTGCGTTAACCGTCGCACGAATTGCTTTAATCAAAGCAGCTTTGGTCGCGATATATTTCCCCTCGGTCACATCGAAATCTACTTCAGGATCACCGTACCCTTCTGCTGCGTGATATTTGAAAAGTTCATTTTGGTTATGGCAAAAGTCTTTCCACGTGTCATTTAAACGGTCTAACCGCGCTTCCAAAACTTCAACCTCAATATCGTCGCCCATTTCCAACGAAAAATTATGCGCTTTTGTTATAGCGCCCTTTAAATGGCCACGTGATTGTTTTAAAACATCCATTTTATAAAAATGTCTACAGGCTCAAACAACGATAAGGCGATTAACCGAACACGCGCTACACGAAAAGTTTCCAAACAGACAGCAGCAACTTTTTCGACCAAAAAACAATGCACCCAAGCAGCGAGGAGAATCAGGAACAAGACAGCAAGCGAAATCCCAAGCAGAGCACCACAAATTACTTAATATGCTTGATACGTGTGTTACCTTCCAGATGACGAAATTTGACTCTCCACAATGACGAAAATATATTTGCTAGCAACCACCCAGAAAACGAAAAAATATTCGCGAACAATAAACGATTTATGCAATTTTTACAATTTAACAATTTGTGCCTTTATCCGGCTCCTCGAAGGACCAACTTTGATAGCGATTTAGCAAAAAAAAAAGAAGAAAAAAAAACAATTAATTCTTAATCGTTATAATATTTATTTCTAATCGCATCAACTCAACAATGATGTTTCGCGCTTGGTGGTTGCTAATAGAAAAAAATTTGCAGAAAACAAGTGCCAACGCAAGTGGTGTATGGCAAAGCCAGAAGGGCCAACCGGTATTCCTCTCTCACGCAAGTGCCGCTGGTCGGTTGCATCATATATACACCATGAAGGCAAACGGGCACCGGCACTATGTATGTGAGTGCAACCGCAGAACAAATTTGATTTACATAATTTAATGAGATCATAGGGTAATTATCAAAATGTTTGGTAATATACAACACAATTAACAATAAAAAGGGAACAAGTAATTATAACATTCTTCAACAGGTACCATAGCAATATCCTCCAAAATTTCAAAATCTTCCACAATGTTGTAATCTACCGACATCTTCCCTTTACTTTCTTTTAGTAATTTATTTTCGCGATACGTTATTGTATTTATTGGAAACCAAAAGTCACAAAATTTGCAAAATTCTTATATTTTCTGTTTGTCTTTTGACGTTTAATGGAGTTAAAAACAACTTAAACATAGGTTCTGTCGTGTTTAATGTTAGACCCGAGTTTTTCGTTTAGACATGAGTTTAAATTGTCTATGAATAACATAAACCCCGGTTTAGTTTAGTTATAACATAGTAATAGCTTATCAAAGATCTATGAATATGCCCCATTACATTTATGAATTTGCGCGAAACGGAGTTCGCCGGGTCAGTTAGTTAATAATATTTACGGTGGACTTTTGCTTAAATATCTGCAGACGTACATATGCTCTGCAATTATTTTTGTTAAGAGACAAATAATAGGAGTATTTCAAAGTCTAGCTATCTAAAAGTGGCTACAGATTTGTGTCTAGTCTAGACTTAAATGCCTTGATTGACGACCGACTCGATTGTCAAACAATTGCCATTTTTAGTTTTCGTTTTTTAACTAAATGCATTTTTATATCTGATCTGAAACTGTAATACACCATACGCTATTGACGTGTTCCTAAAGCACTTTATAACCGACATTGGATACGACAATGAAAGTATCAAAGCAGTGAATTACTCTTAAAGTATTGAAATTTAAGAAAACATCATATAAAAAGAGCTTCGCATAGGGCCATAGGGGATAACCACATCGTCAATAGGGGTTGCGATTTCTAAATGAACTTGAATAAAAGTTTTTACCCCATAAGCCGAGCAAAAAATAAAACACTTCGTCGTGCTGAATAAGCTCTTTTAATATTCGAACTCATTTAGGGGTGGTTAGTGGTTTCGATAAATGTAAATTTCCCCTGACTTTATTTTATGGATTTTATGGGGTGGTTCTCGTCTTCCATCAGATTTTAGTACATGAGTGTGTGAACTAAATGTCGGAACCAGTAAAATACACCTTGGCAGAGCAGTGGAAACATTTTCCACTAGTTGTCACTCTCGGCGTTATAATGAACGGAATCATAGATGTCCTTGTTTAGAATGTTATTAACATAATACAGTCTGTTACTATGTTCGAAATGTGCTTAGTGCAGACACTTTTTCTAGACACCTTCTAGTAAATTCTGGTAGAGTTCACTGCAGTAGGCAGATACCATAAAATCAGAATAATGTCTACTCGTACAATACTCTAGCGATGATAAGAACCACATTCCATAAAAATGTAAAACATAAATACTTACATAAATACCGGAAAGTCCGCCATTTAAATTGATTTTGTGATTGCATGTAAAAAATAATACTTTCCTTACGTGGCACTACAGTAAGGAGTCGGATTGGAGTTTCTTCTCTTAATAGGCCATCAACTATATTCAAAATAAGTTAATTATCCCTACATTTTTGCGGCATCGAAGACAAAACTTTAAACCTTACTAATAATAATTTTTAATCTTTACACTATATTTTGTAGGTCACAATTACAAATCTGTTTATGCAAAATTTCCATTGTGAGTTCGTAAAATCTAGGCTGGCCTACACTAAATTTTATGATGATAAGTACCTCGCAGCGTAGTAGGTACCTAACTTCTTTCGAAGGTAAAAGTCACAGTTGTTCTTCCTCATTCGTATTTATTCGAAAATGGGAGCATCCTTTTCAAGCTTATTTTCTACAAACAAAGCTTTCAGTGCTTTTACATTAGTGGTTTCTCAATTGAAGAAAAGGCTACGATTAATTGCTTTTGTGTATGTAGATGGATCTGTGCTTAATTTCAAGCACTTTTTACATGAAAGCGATTGTTGGACTATTGTGATATTAATATTATGTGGATTGTAAACAATATGTTGCGAACCAAAAGGACATTATATCCCTAGGTATGGACTCTCAACAATCTCCCATCTGCCATTTCTATTGCAAAATTTAAATTGTTATTTTTTTTTTTTTTTTTTAAGATTTTTAAAGAAATGTTCCCAAGATATTAATATTTTTTAAAGTCCACGAAATGTTTAAAGATGTAGGTTTTTTAAGAAAAACAGAGGAATATAAAACCCGAGCAAACCCTTTTGAAGATTTTGATGACGAAGGGTTTTGTGTTCCCGCTATAGATTCAATAAAAAAACTTTCCAATTCTTGATCAAAAATTTTAATATTCAAGAGCCTGTTACAAATCATTCCTGCATTTTTGCAAGTTGAAGTTACTCTTAATTTTTTGTTACTTTTAACTTTTTTTCTTTGTCTCAGTTCACTAAAATTCGTTTAAAGAGAATTCCCCAAACTGTTTTTGGTTTATCAAACTTTCTATTCTTGGGTCTGTTTGACAACAATTTGCGTCGCGCCCACTCTTAAATTGGTACTAAAGGGTGATTTTTTAGCTGGTTTGGTTTTGGCAACACTAGTTTTGACAGCTGACGTGTGTTTAGTACCTTGTGTCACTGTCAAGCAGCTTCAGTTTGGTTTGCAATTTAACCATGGATCGTCTTACAAATGAACAACGCTTGCAGGTTATTGAATTTTACTATCAAAATTCGTGCTCGGTTCGAAATGTCATCGCGCGCTGCTTCCATTTTATGATCGGCATTCTCGACCTTCTGAGCAGTCTATTCGGAAGATTGTGACCAAATTTCGCGCCAAATTTACTTTGTTGGACATTAAACCACCAACACGTTTACGTACTGTGCGTAGTGAAGAAAATATTGCGGCCGTATCAGCTAGTGTGACAGAAGACCGCGAAATGTCGATTCGGCGCCGTTCCCAGCAGTTAGGCCTTTGTTACAGCACTACGTGGAAAATTTTGAGGAAGGATTTGTGCGTAAAGCCTTTTAAGATACAGCTTGTGCAAGAACTAAAGCCAGCCGACCTACCACAACGCCGAATTTTTGGTGAATGGGCTCTTGAAAAGCTGGCCGAGGATCCGCTTTTTTATCGAAAAATTGTGTTCAGCGATGAGGCTCATTTTTGGTTGAATGGAATGGGTACGTAAATAAGCAAAATTGCCGCATTTGGAGTGAAGATCAGCCAGAAGCATTGCAACAGCTACCAATGCATCCCGAAAAAGCCACTGTTTGGTGCGGTTTATGGGCCGGCGGCATTATTGGGCCATATTTCTTCAAAGATGATGCGAATCGCAGCGTTACTGTCAATGGTGAACGCTACCGAGCGATGATAACAAACTTTTTTTTGCCCGAAATGGAAGTTCTTGACTTGCATGATATGTGGTTTCAACAAGACGGTGCCACATGCCACACAGCACGCGAAACAATGGCGCAATTGCGAGGCGAGTTTGGTGAACAGTTAATTTTAATTGGACTCAGCGGATGGACTACCTGAGACGCAGCCGCGGTCAACATTTGCATGAAATTATCTTTAAACATTAAATTGCAAGGTTCAAACTATCGATTCAAATAAATATTTCATTCATTTTTTTGAATTTTTTGTGTGTTTTTTTTTTTAAAAAAGTTCTAAGCCTCTTAAAAAATCACCCGTTACTATGTGGATTGTAAACAATATGTTGCGAACCAAAAGGACATTATATCCCTAGGTATGGACTCTCAACAGTCTCCCATCTGCCATTTCTATTGCAAAATTTAAATTGTTTATTTTTTTTTTTTAAGATTCTTAAAGCAATGTTCCCAAGATATTAATATTTTTAAAGATCACGAAATGTTTAAAGATGTAGGGTTTTTAAGAAAAACAGAGGAATATAAAACCCGAGCAAACCCTTTTGAAGATTTTGATGACGAAGCATTTTTTTGATGCCGGACCCAATTTTGTAGATCACATTAGTTCACTTTTTGTAGTGTACATATTCAAGGATTTATTCACCAGTAACCCGTATAACTTGACACAGAATTGGGCCCTAAGGACACGATTCACGAGATTTCTCCCCAAATTGAGATAAAAAAAAAAACAGAGATATCAACAAGCACTTTATCAAACGCTTGCACAATTTCAGACTGGATTGGAGGAAGTGACACTACTTATTGTACCTTACTTTCGCTGAGATAGGATGTTTATTTTAAGTCCTACAACAAAAACAAACAAAAATGAACCAATTTTCAGAATTTTATATTTCTGTCGGTATAGCGGTGGGAATCTTTATTTTTGCATGGACCGAAGTGGAAAAAACAGCCCCCCAGTCCAATAAAAATAAAAACTCCGGATTAACGTAAGTTTTATCGTCTTCACAGGAAAATGGTGAACACCCTGGCGAATCGGGCCTAACACTCCACAAGACCGCGATTGCGAATACATCAGAAAGTAATTTATTCCACAATTCAGTGTATTCCATCTCTAGACATTTCTCACTGTGTGACAATAAATTATTTTTTGTTAGTTTTTTTTTTTTTTAATTTATATTTTTATAATTATTTGTTTAGCCTATGACACTCCGGGGAAGAACACGAATCTAGTGACACCTCACTCTTTAAAATCGGTCAAGCCGTTTAGGCTACAGGAGGTCACGTAGGAACGTACATAGGATACGCGCAAAACACATAACCCTCTCTGTGTACAGTCGGGTAAAAAGTAAGGCTCCGGCTTTGAAGCAAGAGTGTTGTTGGTAAGTATCTACTAATCTTTCCTAATACATGATCTACCTTACTGATAATCAAGAACTTATGTCGACAATTAGTTGGCTGCCAGCTGTAGTAAGAATGTACAAGATTTGCGAAACGGTAGATACCATAATAAACAATTAGCCCTCCACATTTCCTAGTGCGACAACTTTTTTAGAATCTATTACATTTGTTGTCATCGCCAGAAATCAAATTTCATAATTTATTTTCGTGAAAAACAAGATCACAATGAGGATTTTAATAAAAAAAAAAAAAAAATTTATAAATTGCAATTAAATTTGCCCAACAGATGGGTACCTCTTTCAAAAGCTCTTTGATTCTTATTTAAAGCAAAAAAACAAAACACAAAATAAGAAATGCACAAAATATCCGGTGATCTGTCAAATTTCAATTATCATATGCAAATCAGTAATGCCCTATCGTTCATTTGGGCACTATTGCCGGTACTCTTTATTTTACGCTTTCCATTGTTTTCTTATACTACTTCACAAATGTTTTATAAGTGCATTTGTATCGTAATAAAAACCCTTTCAAATTATTCAATAAACAGTTTATTCGTAGTCTGATGATGCAAATCAAAACTTATCGGTGATCTAAAGATAACAACACAATCTTTAGCAAGTGTATATTTTTGAAAAAAGCAATATTAACCTCTTAACTCTTTTCAGAATAAATTAAAATCTCACGTAGGAAGCTATAAGCGTTTTAAGAACCTTTCGCTTCAGTTTTTGAAAATAAATACAATTTGATCTTTCAGAAATTGTATGGCTTTTATATTATATTTACCTTATTCGGGAAATATAAAAGCCGACAAAAGTTTAAATTCTTGCAGAAAAATATAAAAACATGGCGCACATTTTTATTCACGAAAGCTGTCATGTTCCCTCCTCTATGAATTCACACAAAGGTACCTACTACCTGTTAGCTGATAATTCTCCATAAGTTCTTAAATTCGTTATTTTACGTAAATTTTGCTGAATACCGAGAATAATTCGACTCTTATATCTAGATCTCCGCGAAGTCAACCTTTTCACGCAAACTATTGTCTCATTACAGATTCTCTTTCTCTGTATTCAAACTCCTTTTTCAAAGAGTTTGATAGGGGTACGGTTCCAGCCAAATAGCTACCTGCTACCTGACGGTACTGAGAATTGTTGAAAAAAGTAAGTCTTCAGGTTTGAGCCGTCGAAACTTAAATGAACAGTTTATTCTCTTTGCGATGACTTGTTTCGGTAAAATCAAAAACTTATACAAAATCTCATTGCTTGCAAACTATTGGAAAGGACAACCAATCAAAAAGCAGGCACTAGTGACTAAACAAGATAAAGTATCAAATCATTAACCATTTCATTGAATCAAAAGTGTAGACAGAAAAGAAAAATGCAATATGCAAATGCTGAGAAGACAACCACAATATTATGTAAAAAAGAGTTGAGAAAAAAAAAAAATTCTATACCGTTAGGCCCCTCTTGTTGAGCCAACACCTTTAAATTGTCAAAGTCAAATTGTATAATATACAAAAAGTTTAATAAAAGCAAATGTAAATGTAAGAAAAAAACGTGGCTTTTTCAACATTAATATTTGACCCTACAGTTAGCGATATTCTGGCAACTATATTTAGTCGCAGTAGCTTAGTGGTTAGTGTGTTGGACTGCTATGCGGGGGTTCAAGGTTCGAATCCCGCAAAAACCCAATTCCGCCTTTGTAGGGTTTTTTCCGCTGCGCTACCTCTCGCGAACGTCTGACAAACATCCGAGAGTATAAATGTCTTGTAAGAGCTTCTCAATTAGCCGTTTGGAGTCGGCATAAAACTGTAGATCCCTTCCATTCGTTCCAAAAATGAAAAACTCACACAAAACGAATGGTTGTGAGAAGCTAGGCCTAGGGTCTCTCCGGACCTGTTGCGCCAACTATTTATTTTATTTATTTTATATTTATTTATTGGTATAAAGGGATTTTGAAAAGTGTTGAGTCTTTGCATAAGCTACTAGATTAAACTTGATTATTGGTAAAGCCGAATGAACGAATGAATTGGTTTGTTTTGTTAAAAATCTATGTAAGCATCTTACGCTTATATAGGTTATACAGTTATAGTTTGCACTTAAGTCACTTACATATTGTTACATTCAGGCTGGGTTTCGAAAAGATAAAACACTAGGTACTCTATTCAACTTTTCTTATAAAATCACTTTTTTAACTATTTTTAAATAATTTTCTCAAACGATTCACTGTATGACGCAATGTCATATACCTCAACAGATGGCAAAAGGACTGCACTTGTGCAGCTCTACATACATTCTTTAATATAGGCATATATACCTAGATTACATATTTGTTAACAAATTATTACCCGTCAATGCAGAACTTCGCGGAAACAGTAGCAAAAAAAGGATCATAAAATCCTTTTAAGGCATTTGCTTTACTGGAGAGGAGTGACCGGATGTGGTAAAACCCAACGACCGAAAATAAACAGTATAGGTCTACCTGCTTCATCATTTTGATATTTCAGTGTGAAAAATATGAATTTATACCTACCAAAACATGCAGAAATATGACCTAACGAATAAGGCTGAAAATTTGTACTTAGTTCTCTATATTAAAATATTTAATCAAATTTTATCCCAAAAAATACCATGCTTTTGCATGAATCCGGTTGAGTTGCCCTAGTAATCTCTATTAATTAAATTATATTAATGAAATGAATGCATTAAAACACCTCACGAATAAACCTTATTTCTAAAAGACAACATTCAAAAATATGTTTTAACTAAATATTATTGGATGTTTCAGAAACACAAACAAACTAAAACCGAATGGCAGCACCCCACATAATATGCCGCTCTCAAAAGCTCCAAAAAGCACCAAAACCGAAAGTTCTTTGACAAAATTCAAAGAAAAACCCTTAATGATATGCTTTCTTTGATATATGGTAACACTTCGCTCATGTGCTTCAGTCACTCTCACTGCTTATTTTGGTTGATGATAATAGCAAGCGAACGCAAGACGATCGAGCTCATTCTGCCCGCGGCTGTGGGGCAGACTGGTTGTGGTGGGATGTATGCAAATTTTAGGAAAATTACAACAAAAAAATTCTTTGGAATGCCAGTGGTTTCGTTTTTATTTCAGTGGCAAATCTTGTGTTTGAGTGCCGTGAGAGTAGCTACAGGCACCACTGGTAGAAAAAAAGCTCCTCCATAAGGCCTGTACTGACAAGTTTTCTTAGACAAAGTATAGTGTGTTCTAACTATTTTGAATGGTTCTAGAATTAGCTTTGTTACACATTGACAGATGACATTGAAATTTGACAGATTCGATTCCAATTGGAAGTGGAACATTTCACTCTTTTAGGTTCTACGCTACATTCTACACCACAATATCTACTAATACGAAACGTTCAACAACACGACAAAGCAAATTTTAGTTTCTTAAAGAAGTTTCTCTATTGATGGGTTAGTTATCCGATGGACATGATCTATTCTTATCGGCTTTCAAGCCCGTATTCAGTAATAAGACGTTTCGCATTGAGTTACTCTCCTCCTTTTGCTGCTTTTAAGCTTGTGTAAACCTCGAAAAATACGCAAATCCATAAAAATGGTTAGTTAGTTGTCGGTTGCTTTTATTTATCATATCACTTTCATTATAGTCGTCGAATACTATAGGTAAGATTATAGGTAAATGGGTTGGCGAGACTGTCTCGGATCGAGGCTCATGATAAACTTCTACACGCCACACTTAGGCCCCAGTTATAGCAATCCGTAAAACCAAACCGTAAAAATTTTCTTTTGCTTTTTTTGACCACTTAAACCTGGTGGTTTAACTCAATCTTGGTCTTAAAATGTTCCTTATGAATTATAAAATTAGATTATCAAAAAAAAGTATATAAATGATCTTTAAATTTTCTAGAAAAATAATTTATTCATTTTTACGTACGAAAAACTTTTACTGATCAACTTCTCAATCAATTCCACAAAAGAAAACCGAATCATTCCACTGAAGTATTTCATTTCTTTACTGTTCCATCTGTCAGGAACTTTTTTTCTGATGGAATCCAAACAGTGGGGGTTGGTTTGTTGTAGGTAATTGTTTTAGGCCCGGTTTCTTCAATCTTGGTTATCTTTAATCATCGGCTATTCCAGCTGGTAACCATTGAATGTGTTTGTTCAGCAAAATATTAACCAGAGAATCAGTAGTTTGGTTAGTTAACCAGTGAAGTCGATAACCAGCCGATTTTGAGTGGTTTATGAGATTTAACCACTGATTATCTGTAATTTCGTTTGTTCAAGATTTTTTAAGGACTACGTAGGTATTTTAACGTAACTGATATACCTACAAAAACTTTTGAACAAAAAGAAAAATGTAAATAATAGAACAAAGGCATATTTAACGCAAGATGGAGTGAACCAAAAAAATCTTTCACATCGATTTCGTTGAGGTTTTCAACTGACACATTATATTGTATACACAACACGCCAAAATAAAGGATGCAAAAGGTGAAGTAAGATTATTTTCAACATTTTTTTGGCCGATGGCAGTTCTCATAAATTGAGATAAAGCACACGCGCTAGGAAAAATATTGAGATAACGAGAAAATTGCGATTGTCTTTGAATAAATTAACATGAGGCCTGTTAATTTGGTAGGGTTTGGTGACAGAAGTGAAATAAAAACGATCAACAGATACTCATTGGTTATCACAGGTTTATAATCATGGGTAAACCTAAATCTGTGGTAAACTAACCAAGGCTTTAACCGGCTGTGAACAGACGGGCCTTTTATAGGGAAAATTTTTTCAGACAGATTTCTCGCTATGACCGCCGAAACGAAAAAAAACTAATTTTCATACTGTTCCAACTTTTTCGGTTGCATTTTACGTATGGCTATAACTGGGGCCTTAGATGAATGCAGATCCTTTGTGATGTCCTTGGGGTTTATGAAAACCACACTATGGATGTGCGCTGGTAGCTTACAAGATGTGGAGCTCGATGCCTTACCTCATAGAGGGTGATGAAGGGTCAGAGACAGACGTTTGCTTAGAGTACTACAAAAAAAAAATCTTACATTAAATGTTAAAACTATTTTGAAGTTATCGAATTAGTAATGAGTAAGAATTATGTGTTTTTCACATGAACAATGGGAATACTTGAATTCTAAAGGATTAAGCAATTCACATAATATTGTCTCCGGCACTATACAAATTAATATTACTTAATATTTTATAAGCAGCTCCATAGAAAACATTAAAACTAAAAACATATTTCTTATCAAAGTAGGGTAAAGGCACTAGTATCCGGACAGTTAACGTATTTGGTAACTTTGATTTCCAACAGTTCGGTCAATTTTAAAGCTACCGCAAAAAAATAAAATGTTTGTAAAAGTGGCGATATTTATCAATAATAATACATAAACATTTTTTTCGAATTTTACGTTCTGAATATTTATAAAAAATAAATTCAAAAAAGTTCGATTTGCACTAGTATCCGGACAGCAGAATTTAGTTTCCGGACACTTTTTTTTTAGTATCCGGACAGAAAAGTTTATATGAAGTGTAAGTCGTTTTTTGCCTTTATTTAATTAAAAAAAAAATATTTTTTTATAAAATATAGGTACTTTAACTATAAATATATGTACCCACATTAAAATGATAACTTCTAAAACGATATTGGTATCAACTCCAACATTTCTTAATTGTTCTGACAATGCCTCAATCACATCGGCAGCAATCTTTAATTTTGATGTTTTAGTCGATTGTTCTTCATCGAATAATTCTGGAGTTTGAGTTTGAGCTATTCTTAATCTCTCCACATTGTTTTTTAGCGCATTTCGTATAATAAATAGCTGATGGGTCAAAGGAATACAAGCCACATCTTTTAATGCATTTTGTATGGTAGCAACCGTATCTTTATTTTTGACAATAGCATCATTCAAAAGGGGACAGAAGTTTCTATTTGTTAAAGCCCGTCTCAAATTTTTGGATTCCCATTCACGATTGTTTTTTTTTCAATTGGACTTCAAAGGCTTAAAAACACTAACGTCAGCCAGTTGCATGATGTGGGTGGTATTCGGTGGCAACGCATATAAACAATTATTTGGTTGTTGGTAAACTAACTGATTTCGCAGGGTTAGATGCGACTTGTGCCCATCTACGAACAATATTACAGGTCGTTCCACGTTCTTAATCAGCAAAAACCATGGTTTTGGCATGCTGTCAACAATGTCTTTTGGAGGACGCAAGTATGGAAACAGTTAGGTTAGGGGTTAGGTTTATGGGTGGATACGGCAGAGCGAGCCCTACCGCACCCCACTTAGGTCCATGTGGACCCATTGTGATGGCCTTGAAGGGGGTTAGCCGATGTTGTTGGCGGTGATGAGTGTTACTTCACAGTTACTCGACCTTGTCCAGCCATCCCGATGTCCTCAGAAACCTGTTAAGATCAGATAGTGAGACATGAGAAAGTTCATGTACGTCATGGAAGTAATAGTTCCAAGTGTTCTGTTCCTCAAGTGACAGAGACTCGGGCAATGACAAAGGAAGTGAGGTGTGTCCTCGTGTACTTCCTCGTCAGCCCCTGCATATATCGTCATTCTTGAGTTTCAATTTCATTGTGTGGTTTCTTAGGAAGTTGTAACCTGTTAATCAGGATCAAACCGCACAAGCTTGCTAGTCCGACTAGGATTATATTCCGGCCATAGCTTCCGTGTTATTTCCCAAGTGGTTAAATCTTTCCACCTGTTATTGGCTTTCATTCGGATCTTATTTTTCAATCTCTCTCTGAGATTGCAAAGTGGTGGTTTGATGGACTTAATCGCCCAATCTTGATCCATAGCAGAACCATTTCTTGTTAGTTCATCGGCCATCTCATTGCCGGTTTTCTCCCTGTGTCCAGGGATCCAGCAGATGCGAATGGTGTGCTGCGAGCAGAGAACCTTAAGCTCTTCACGGCAGCGGCGAACTAGCTTCGATTTTATTTCAATAGCAGACACTGCTTTTATAGCCGCCTGGCTGTCAATGAATATGGTAATATCTGTATTTGGTATTGCTAAATGGAAACAGTAATATGGGTTCAAAAAAAGTTCCGTCTGCTGAAAAAACAATTAGCACCGTTAACGTCTCTTTTTCATTTCTAGCAGCAATTTGGTATGTTTTTGTAATCTTTTGGGGCTATAACCTTGCCAGTTTTTGGACAGATGCTTTCGTTACTATTTAAATTTAATTCGTTTAGGCTCATTTATGATTTGCTCCAGACCAATGCTTTTCAAATATTCAATTAGTTCCCTAACATTTTAATATGGGTTCTGGGTGACTGCTGCCCTAACCTTGCTGATGTTTAACAGATCGTTGTAAAGATCGGCACACCACTGAGCAATCCGTTCCTGCTCTTCATTTGTCAAATAAGGATCTTATCCCATTTTCGTAGCTTTTTCACCAATCTTTTGCCCTTTAACCGGTCATGTAATGTTGAACGGCATAAACCAGCTTTACACGAATGATTAACTGATTTGTCCCTAGGTATATCGTCTAAGGCATTAGCTATACTTTCTGCAACCACTTCTTAAAAAATGAGTTAAAATAAAATGCCTATTACGATAATTAGAGCTTTGAAAACCGAAAATAACATTCAAAACAATAAGTTGTCCGGAAACTGAAACTAATTTTTCAGTATCCGGACAGATATATTCTCACTTAGTATACCCTGTCCGAATACTGAAAACCTGCGAGAAAAACACAATTCCTTTTCTCTCTCTCATTAGAAACACACATAAGTATGTTTTAGGAGCATATAAACGAGGATTTGTATTTCCTCTCAAATTTTCAGTATCCGGACAGGTTGTCCGGATACCGAAAATGCTCTTTAATTTTAGTTTTAGTATCCGGACACTAAAAAATAGACCAAAAAAATAATTTTATTAAATTTTTTTTTTTTAATTATGAAAGTGGGTTCTATTTAAAGGAAAACAGAGTACTTTCCAGAAGAATACGTTAAAAAATACTCTTTGAATAACTTACTTTTTGTAAATGCTCGCACTATTTTTTTGGTATGCAAAATGACAATAAAACCAAACTCTCGGAGCTCAGCCACAACACTGCCGCTTAACTCTTACATTATGCATCTGATTGATTTCAACCTTCGTATGGATATGAGTGACACATAAAGGATTATATTATTGTTAATATTTGAGACTATTTATGTGTGATATTCCTATTTTTATCAAATAAACAACATAGTGTCCGGACACTAACACTGTCCGGATACTAGTGCCTCTACCCTATTTCCTTTTACAAACGTCATTTCTGTATGGGACTTAATTGGTTCTTATACAAAGTTCAAGCTGTGCACCTACCCTACCAACTTTTCTACTACCAACAACTGATTTATTAAATCGTATTATAACTAGCTCAATTCATAAAGAAAACATTTATTAGGTAAATGATGCCGATTCCCTTTCCTATGGAAGTAGTCTTTCATCACAGATGTGCTGCAGAGTATGCGCTTGGTTGAAAAAAAAAAAAAAAAATTAAATAAATAAACGTATTTAATAAACGATATCAGTTCCATTTAAAACTACTTCAAACGACATGCGAATGAGAGATGAATAAAGTAATCATATATGCAGGGCCGGCCTTAACGATCTATGCGCCCCGGGCGAGTCATGCGTTTGGCGCCCTTTTATATTTCATTAATTAAAAATAATAATTTATTTTCAATTAGGCAACATATTCTATTCATATTATATTATGTGTACGTTAGTCATGAAACATTTAATGCATAATAAGACTGTCAAAATCTAGGTTGCCTGCAATTTGATTTTCAATAGAAAGTGAGCCCAAACTAGTTAATCTTGTTTGGGACATTATATTGGTACCGCTCGTACGTTTTTATCAACTTTAGAAAAACAGCGTTCGCCACTTTTACCGGTCACTGGTAGGTATTGTTAACAAAATGCAGCGATATCCAGATGTTGGGATATAACTTTTGAGGATTGTGCTATTTGATAAAATTTAATGTACCGATAGGTGTTGTCAGATTGTCCATCAATATGAAGTTTAAAGTTGGGCGTTAACTTTTCTTGCAGTGTGTTAAGGCAAAGTAAAATAATTGTTCGGACTTAACAAAAATCGAAAATAATATCACGGTCACTTTAATTTTTGAATGTGTAGTAATAAAACATACCTACTTTAGTTTTAATATTTAGTTTAGTCCAAAGTCTTATAATTTCGTTGAAGTTAATTACAGTAGGTATCACCACTTAGTACTCACTACGTAAGATTGGTGGGCTGGAGGCGAGTGTTCCGTACCTACTTAAGGTCAAAATTGACCCATTTTGATGTGGTGATCTTACTACGTTACTAAGTACTGAACCGTGCTAACCAATATTTACGATGCAAATGTAAAAACATAGACTATTGTCAATTCATTCACGTCAGAAAAATAACTATTGGGCCTTCTCCCCAAATAAAAAATCTCATGTGCTCCGGATGTATTGTTACCCGTTATTCTAAGCTCATTGAATCTATAGTGACTTCTCTGAGCACAAAATATAAAAGGGCTTTTGGAACTAGACTAAATGGACTCCATTGTCGCTCAGTGGCCTCTCTTTCGCCCTCATAAGTTAGGGATACGACAAAACAAACAACAAAATGACACTCACTCAAACAAGATAAGTTCATAAAATTTAATACGCTGAATTAAGTTTTTCTCTGTAACGATAGAAATAGCTATTCAAATTCAGTGAAGTTGAGCTGGCTCGCGCAGTGATAGCGCCATCCAGATGCCGACGCCCTGGGCGACCGCCCTGTTAGCCTCACCCTAAAGCCGGCACTGCATATATGGATACAAATAAGAAGAGCTGCGAACTGTAAAGTATGCTGATTCTATTTGTATATTCATATATTGATACTGAATAAGAAGTGTAGATATAACTAGAGCTCTTCAGGAGTGATGTTGATGGGCAAAGCTTCAAGGATTTGGAGGGCTAAAGCATTTTTTTCAAGAAGGCAAATCTGGGGTAGAATCGCCACTTCCGTGAACGTGCTACCCGTTCACGGAATTAAGTTGGTTTTACATGTGAAACAAAAACAAATTCCGTCACGAAATGCTCGATCACGGAGGTCGCGATTCGACCCCAGCTTGTGTGTTAGAATTGACAACTGAAATAACAATTGCGAAATATTATACGCAATGCTCTAAAATTTTTAACACCATTTCCATAGAGGTAGGCGCAGTGGCTTAGTGGTTAGTGTGTTGGACTACTACGCTAGGGGTCGAGGTTCGAATCCCGCAAAAACCCGAATTCCAACTTAGGGTTTTTTTCACTGCGCCACCTCTCGCGAACGTCTGACAAACATCCGAGAGGATAACTGTCTTGAAAGAGCTTCTCAATTAGCCGTTTGGAGGCGGCAAAAAATTGTAGATTCCTTCCATTCGTTTCAAAAATGAAAAACTCACACAGAACGAATGGTTGTGAGAAGCTAGGCCTAGGGTCCCTCCGGACCTTTTGCGCCGACTACTTATTTAAGCGAACTTTCGGTGGAGCAATAATCTTGCCATCATGCGATTTTCGTCAAACGCTGCCTATCATTTCGAGATCAACTCCGACAGATGAATTGAATGCTTGCCTGAAGGCGTCTGCTTTATGGCGATACGTCAAGAAATTTAATTTGACAACAAACATGCGAGTTTCTTTACAAAATGACCAGTCCGCTACAGAGTTCTCCAGGCAATTGTTGGCGATGGGCAATGGTGTGATTCCAGCAAACTTAATCACCGGCCTGATTGAGTTCCCACATTTTTTTGCAACTTTACAACGACACCGGAAGAACTACCTAATCATGAATGTTTTCCCGAATATCGCTCAGAATTATATTGACCATGATTGGCTGAGTTTAAGAGTGATTTTGGCTTCGAAAAACAAGAACGTCGATCATTTGAATTTCGCCATTCAAAACCAAATCGATGGTGAGTTGCATTCATACGAATCAGTCGACTCCGTGATGGATGAAAACGAAGCCACCAAGACCAACTACGGAATTTTTAACCTTTTGGATGTTTCTGGCTTGTCTCCACACAATTTGAAACTAAAAATCGGCTCAGTAATAATTTTGTTGCGCAACCTAAATGAACCAAAACTTTATAACGGTACGCGTTTAATTGTGAAGAATATAATATCAAATATTATTCAAGCAACGATTTTTATTGGAAAATTCAAAGGCGAAGATGTTCTTATTCCGCGAATTCCACTTATTCAGAACGATTTGTCGTTCGTATTTAAGCGTCTTCAATTTCCCGTACGTCTCGATTTTGCTATGACAATTAATAAGTCGCAAGGACAATCGCTGGATGTTTGTGGCATAAATCTTGAATTTCACGTGTCGGCAAAGCTCTCGCTTTGTACGTGTACGCACCCGATAATAGAACAAAAAATGTTGTGTACAATAAAGCACTTCAGTGAAAGAGCGGTAGGTTGGCCAACAAGTATTTGATTTTATTTATTTTTTTAATTTTAATATATCTTTTGAATAAAAAATTTGAATTGACCGAATTACATGAAGCAGAATGAAGCGAAAGCTCGGAATTATTAATTTCATTAGCTACATAAATGAATTTGGGCAGAACGAGGTTCGCCGGGTCAGCTAGTATATATATTATATATATTTTTATGTGTAAAGATATCGATCTATCACGAACAATACTTCCAATCATAGACAACTTAAGCCAGCGTCTATATTCCAGTCAAAAAGAAAGTCATTCCCTAACAGATCAAAAATGAGAAACTCCTACTATGCTTATTTACATAGCATTGATTCTCACATTCTCAGATCTTTACCTACCTATCTAATAAAATAAAAAAACAACCAACAAAACTTTTGATAAAGGAGAAAGTTTTGTTCGACCCAGTCGTGTACTTTATTTCTTTAGCAACAGTGAGAGTTTTATATTTTCAAATTATACAGCTACAGTTATTACGCGTCGTATACCTATGCAGAATATTTTTAAATGTTTATATGACAATGACAGGTAAAAGGACAGTAAATATTTTTCCAAGCACCCTTTCGTATAAATAAAATACATATTTGCACAGACGAAATTACCTTACTTTAAGAAAGTAGCAAAAACACACAGATTAACGCGCAGTACCAGCCTCCATGGAATCTTTGTTGTGGCACGTATCAAGACTTACGATAAGCAATTACTAAAAGCGGTGTCTGGCGTATAAACACATCTACAGCGTCATCCTCACATGAATGCCGATTAAGAAAATGCTGGTAAGAATTAGCCTAATTTCAGTGTGCCATTTAAAACTCGACTTTCAATATGATCTAGAGATATCGAGGATATATCTTTTACATGGAATAACAATTAGCAGCCCAAATTCCAAAACCATTGGTAGGTATGCTATTTCCTACATAACTAAAGAGAATCCATTTTCAATCCATTACTTCACAAACAATGCCTCGGCTTTCACCCTAATAATATCATGTGCGAACGATATTGCAAGGTATTTTTAGGGTTTCAGGAAACACGCAGAACCACCTCAGGATATTGGGTAGGATCTGAGAAGCCAGTTCAAATTCCAACTGTCGGCTGTCTTTGAATTCAAATATGCAGGGATGGGGGAATACAATTTTCTTTGGCCTATCCCGTCTTTCGGATTTTTGTTAAAGTTGCTTTAATAAGATATCGTAATAATTTATTTAATTTAATTTTGTGAAAGGGTTGTGGCGTGCAAAAAAAAAAAAAAACACAAACCCGTCTGGCAATTGAAAAGAAATGCCAAAGTTGCTGTCAGAGTTGAAGGACTTTTCTCGAAAGTTCATGCACGGCTTTGGTTATGTGGCATGGCAATGTAATTCGCATCAAAAAACATTTTTTTTTAAAACAAACACCCTTGCAAAGCAATTTAAACGTTAAATATTAACACTTTTTGGAGTGCATGGCTGACAGGCAACCGACAATGATTGATGGTGAATGAAATCATGATGCCGGTTAGCTGACAGCAGACTTATTGCGAATGTAGGCCTTAGGCTTTGGAATGGAAACAAAATCCCTAACAAATACTTGAGACTGTCTAAAGTCAGACAAATTTTGATTAATAAATAAAACTTAAAAAGAATACTATTTCAATTAGCGTGAAAAATTAGAAACACAATGCTAAAAGTATACACAATTTAATTGCGAGTAAGATTAAGTAGCAAACAGATTGTTGCGTTGAAATAACCCTTCATAATTCGGATGGAGTTTTCAACAGGCTTATGGAAATTTGAAGTAAGTTTCACCGCCTCATTTATCTTAACTATTCGAGTATTATAATTATGGTGACCATTCGTCCCCATTTTGAGACAGTCCTCTTTTTCGCTTCTGTGTGATTTCTGATTTGTTTACTAAAAGCAAATAAGACAGTGTCCTCTTTTTACTCAACTGGACTTCTAAATGTCTTTTTTTACCTCCTAAAAAAGCATCTTACGATAACAGTAGGTATTTTCTCAATTATTACATAGGTCAAGTTAGATGGTATCTTGATGTATTGATTTTCAATTACTTAAAATAAACTTTTTAATTTTGATGATAATAATGAGTTATTTTTACTTATAAAAAAAGTGTCCTCTTTTATGTGACTTCAAAAAGTGGTCAGCGTAATTATAATTCATTTGCAGAATGTGGAATGTCATTCTTTTTCGGCGAAAGCAATCAAATTATATTTTTAACTTTCTCGATTACATATAGTAACAGAAAGGTAATAGATATGTAAAAAAGTGAGTCGCAAAATTCTGTCCGTCTGTCTGTCCATTTTTTTGCACTGTAATCTCAATACCTACCTAGTAATGATAGTTCCCGTATAGGGTATAGGTATAGACATTTTATACCGCAAAACACCCTAACATTGACCAAAAATCAACTTAGTGTATAGACTGTCCTCACGACATCCCTGTCCTAGGTATGTGAATTTCTTACCTCACATATCATATCTGTTTACGGACAAGTGGTACAAAAAAAAAAGTGGAACCATTCAGCAGTCAGATTTAAATTTAACTGCCGATAACGTACGGAAGTATTTGGACGTGTAGTGCTGGCAAAATTGTTTCTGTTCACCCAGATCAGTGTTTATTTTGTGAATGTAACCAAACAAGTAAGTAGTTTACTTTATTTTCAATCGAATAGCATTGAAATTGGCTTTATTTCTTTATTCTTAAGTTATTTAAAGAGTAAAAATGAAAAAAAAAAAAAAATGCTTCATACAGATCATGAGTTTTCCTAACTTTAACCATGGAGATCCCAACTTTGACCGCCCGGTCAATGTTGGGAACCGCTTAAAAATCGGGGGTTTCTTACATTGACCAACCCCATGTTTTGTTGCATTTAGAGAGATATGAAACGATTTCCTTGCTGGGTTTAACTAAACTTCGTAGTGAAACGCTCTACAAACTGATTATTTTGATATAGATATAAGTATGCCTCCTAAGCAAGAAAACGAGCCTCGAAGACGATATAAAAGTGTATCTGACGAATTAATTAATGAAGTTATTGGTAAAATTCAAAGAAAGGAGCTATCAATTACAAAAGCTTTGAAGGAGTTCAATATTGCTAAAGGGACTTTAATAAACAAACTAAAAAATCGTCACAATAAAACTGTTGGACCTCCTACTATTTTTAGCGAAACAGAGGAGAAATGTTTAGCTCAAGCGCAAGTTACTGTCAGCGAGTGGGGTTTTCCTTTTTCGGCGGCGAGTACCAGAAACTTGGCTAAAAATTATTTGGACAATATCGGAAGAAAGGTTCCAGCTTTTGGTGATTTTAATTTGCCTGGTAAAAAGTAACTTCGAGGGTTTTTGGAAAGAAACAAATCCATTTTAACATTACGGACTTGTCAAAATTTAAAGGTTTCAAAGGCCAAACTTACCCAAGCTGAAATGAAAATATATTTCGAAAATTTAAAAAATACTCTGGCAGATGAGAATGGTCAGTTGCTTCCTGCTGAAAGAATTTTTAATTATGATGAGACGAATTTGTCAGATGATCCAGGAAGTATTAGGTGCGTTTTCAAGAGAGGTGTATAATATCCTGAGCGAATAAGAGATAGCACGAAATCCAGTATTTCAATTATGTTCTGCGGTTTAGCATCTGGTACAATGATACCACCATACGTAGTCTATAAATCGGAACATTAATGGGAAACCTGGAGTGGGATTCTGTAAGATGAAAACGTTCTATCGTTTTCGTTTGCACGAACGGTTTGCTTCATATAACTACAAAAACGAAAGGATTTTTCGTTTGCACGAAAGCAAAAAAACGAAAGCCATTTCGTTTACGTTTTCGTTTATTTTGCTTCATGTAACTCTAAAAACGAATGACATTTTCGTACAGTGCGAAAAGAAAATAACGACAGCTTATTCATTGACGTTTCTCATTTTCTTTGATTGCTAAATTGGTGGTTGTTATTATTTATTCGATACAAAATATGCTGGCGAATGGCAGGTGATAGTGATGATGCGATGTAGAAGATCAAAATCTAAGAAAAATCCGAAAACGTCTTCGGGATTATTCCAATCCTCTTACGCTGTCCAATGAATTGTTTTATTGATGTGTATTGAAGAATAAGTTTACATGTTCTTACTTTTTGTTTGGTTTTCTTCAACGTTTTCGGTTGAATAAAAGCGCTTTTAGGTATGTGCTGGACAACATTTGCCTTCGTACAGGAACACGAAACACATAGGTACGTCCTTTCTAGTTATTTTAAGGCTGTGTTAAGCGCTTGAGGTAATGGCTGGTGGTGATAACCAGTGGATGGTTGGCAACGATTTTGCTTCTCCTCTCGCACAGAGTACTTTGTCGAAAATACTACACGAAAACGTTCTGTGTCCTCAATGGATAAAATGGCCATCAGAAGTGGAAGAAAATGTTTCTAAGAGTTACTTTTTCCAAAAATTTAAAATACCCGGCGATAAGTGCCAGCTTTTCAATTGTATTGTAGTTTCTGTAAAACGATGTTTATTGCTTTAGTCATTAGCTGTATTGATGTACCACATTTATGTTAGCTTGATTCGTCTCATTTCGAACGAAGAAATGTTTTTTTTTTTTAACAGAAAAGGCCATCACAGCATTAATACTATGATCGTAAGTAAAATTTCATTTGATATAAAAAACAATACATCATTATATAATATTTTGTTACAGATTGCGGACCACAAGTACCGGATAATAGCTGTTTGTCCTCAATATGGCGGTGCAGCTCATGACTCCTTCGTATCCAGTCAAACAATATATTTTGCTGTGTGTCTTTTGATTTATTCAAATAAATAGTATGTGTGTCGGTAATTATGTATTGTACTTACATTATTATTTACAATGTTGACCTTATTGACTCAAACCAAAATATCAACAAATAAATTATTTGAATCTGTCAGCAGCTGTTGGCTTTCCTATGCTCATTATGATACATTCAGCTTCTCAAACTTTAATTTCTTTGTCCCACTGTTTCTTAAACCCATGCGAAAGAGAAAAAGAAAACGAAAGGAGTTACATGAAGCAAACTTTCGCTTTCGCGTGATTTCTATCGTTTTTTGAAAAACGAAAGCGTTTTTCGTTTCGTTTTTTACAGAATTCCACCCCTGGATGGAAGGAGGTCCACCGAACACACAGTATAATAGAAGTAAGTCTGGTTGGTTGATGGAATTTTATTTAAAGATTGGTTCCAAAACCACTTTATTCCATATACAAGACGACATAAAGGTGAAAAGGTAATTTTAGGTGATAACCTATCAAGTCATTTTTCTCCGCAAATAATTGGGTCAGCAGTGGAAAACAATATTCGGTTTGCATGCTTTCTACCAAATTCAACCCACCTTTGTCAGCCTCTAGACGTCGCATTTTATGGTCCGTTAAAAAAACAGTGGCGAAAAGTTCTAGATGTGTGGAAACAATCCAGAGGCAAAAAATCTGTCCAAAAGCCTGTCCAAAGAAGCGTTTCGATTTTTATTAAACAAGCTGGTCGCTGAAAGTGTTATTAAGGTGGGTAGGTCGAATAACTTAATTGCGGGGTTCAAGAAATGTGGTATGGTCCCATTCAATCCAGACATGGTCTTGTCCAGAATGCCTGTAGAAGTTTAGAATTCATCATCAGATGTCGGAACTAATATTTCCTCAGCAGTTATTACTTTATTATCCGAAATGCGTTATGGAAAAGAAAGCACACAACCAAGAAAAAAAAGAACTAAAGTCAATGTACAGCAGGGAAAAGGTATAACCATGGTTGATTTTGGTGGATCGCCATCAACATCAGTAACAGCATCTCGAATAACACCGGAACTCGAATAGGTGGCTGAAATAGATCAGTTATCAGAAACCTCTTTAGACGACATTGAAGAAATGTATCAACAGGTTTTACAAGAGCAGCAACTTGAAGATCCACTTTCAGATCAATCCGTAGAAGACCTTTTCAATCTGTTCTAAGTTCAAAATAAAACAAAAAAAAAAAATTGGAGGTTTCTAAGATGTACGTTCTTTTAAAAATGTATCTATTACGTTAATGTATACATGTTTTTATTGATTAAGTATTGTTTTGAAAAAGTTTGTGTTCCCTTTCCAGCTTTTTAACATTTTTCTAAATTAAAGTCATTTACAGATGAATTTAGATGAATTTAGTGATGAATTTTTATTTTTTTTAAACTAATATTTTCTAAAACATTCATTAAACCTAAAAGTATTTATTTTTATTTCGTTTAATTATTTTTATTATTTATTTTATACAGAACTGAGTAATATGTGATTTTGTGTTTTAAAGACTGAATTAAGAAGTACCTATTTTTTTTTACTTTATTTATTTAGTGTTTATATTATATTTGTTACTTAAAAATGCCAGTAATATGTGATTTTAGATTTATTTTAAAAATCTGAATTAAAAAGTATTTGTGTTTGTTCATGTACCTATTTCTTTTTTTATAATAATAATAAAAACATAAAACAAATAATTTTTTGGTTTGCAGACTGTCATGAACCCCAGTCTATGTTGGGGTAATAGGTGCTTTACTTTGACCGCTTACTTATTTAACAAAAACTTTGTTAACGAAAATAAACAACGCCGTGGATTTAAACATATTAATACTGGATCGCGGTCCCCGTAGTACAGAAAGTACTAGTAGTCAAAAGTGGTCAATGTTTTTTACGTGTTTTACGGTACCAGTTTGAATTGTTCGAAAAAGGCTCCAACGATTTAAACCAAAATTGGTATTTAAACTTCCGTAGGTGAGTTAAAATGACTTCGTACTCAGTTTTTCGCTAAAAAATCGAATAATGGTACTTTTGAAATTTAGACATTATCTCGAAAATGGTCCATACGTTTGTAAACAAATTCATTTCTAAGGTAATATGGTCATCTCTGACCTAACAGCGAATTCAGTTTTTCTCTATATTAACATACAATGCATTTTTGAAAAAATTTAAGAATTTTTTAAAAATTTAGTTTTCCTTAGTTTACCTGAAAACAGCACTAAAGATTTTGACTAAATTTTATACTTAGAGTAAAATTTATGTTTTCAAAGTTACTGTTTCCTTAATTTTCAATTCGATTCCCCGAAAACGCTGATTTTAAAAAACTGCTGATATCTCGAAAAGTCCAATTTCGATTTCGACAAAACATTAAAAACTAAACAATTGCTTCATCCCGAACAATAACTTATATTTTAGGTATTTAGTTAAGCAATAGTATTTTTCAAACCAAACATTGCAATATTTGTTCAAGTTCTGGTTCGAAAATGATCGGGGTATTTGACAACCGAAACCAGTATTCTCTCTAAGTGTCTATGTGTGAGTGGTTGGCGAGCTCCATTTTATATCCGGGTTTCCCTATCTGGGATCAATCTTTCTTTTCTGAGTCGACTGATCCGACAGAACGCATCTCGCTGTAAAATTAATTTAAAAATACCCTCAACGTAATTCACCATAATGTCTTTAAAGACGACCTACACAATTACAAAGCGTTTTTTTTTTTTTTTTTTTTGTAGCGGTAAGATCGGCTATTTTACATTTTTTTTTTTCTGTTAAAACCCAGTCAAATATTTGCTAATTATAGCAACTTTTCGCGTGCAACTATTAATTTTATTGTTACACAAATGAATTATATAAACAAAAACAAACTACCTATAGCACTAGCTTCCAGAGCCTTAGGCTGGAAACTATTAATTTAGGGTTACCTACGATATCTCGAATTAAAAAAATCTCGAAACCATAATCTCGAATAACAAAAATCTCGAAAAAAAAAATCTCGAATTATTAATTAATTTTTGAGACAATGGTAAAAATTTGCGCAAATTTATACCATTGTCTCAAAAATTAATTAATAATTCGAGATTATGTACCTACTACAATTATTAAGTGTTTTGTTTTATTTTCCCCAGGTGATCTATTTCTATATAATCATTGGTTGCATGCAATACAACAACTGTACATGAACCCGTATTTGTTCTAATGCATGAAAATCAATGATCTATATATACATCATCTGAGTAAAATAAAAAAACGCCTATTCTCTTGACAACAAGTACCTACATTGTCCATGATGGTCGCTAGATGTCAGATGACAAGGCATTTAACTGAATTTAGTATTGTTTTAGACGGTCTGTAAGCACAACGTGAAATTATAAAAATTAATAATTTAAAATGAAAGTGAACGAAATTGTTACAAACAAAGGCTTTATACAAATTGAAATCGATGGATTTATTTACCATCGAAATAAGTGCGTAAAAAACAAGTTTTATTGGCCTTGCGAGCTAAATAAATCACATCATTGTCGTGCTAGAGTAAATACAGTTAAAATTTACCCCCTTCGGGTAGGGGTTAGAATATACCCGAGGTAGGCATGCCTGTCGTAAAAGGCGACTAAAATCCAACCTCCGTATACCGAGCGAAATGGTGTATACAAAAAATGCAATGAACAAAACGAAAAGATTAACTACCCCAGGTGGCAGTCCAGCTTTACTGGAAAATCCACCCTCTTCGGAGGTCGGCTCTACGGATTCTGGGGAGAGCCGCTTATTGCAATCTATTAACCCTTTTATTAAAAGCTCAAGGGTATCTCGATCTCCTCCAACAAGATCGAATAACGCCGGGAAAAGAAGTCCGCCGGGAGCGCTAGCGCGTGAAAAACAGGACTCAGTGAAAGATAAAAGTCTTGAGGAAGAAAATAAAGAACTCCGAATCAAGCTTAAGGAAATGGATCTACTCTATCAAGATCTTAAGAAAGAGATAGAACTGTTAAAAGAACAAAATAAGGTTCTAAGGAACACTCATTTGCAGAAAGAACGCGAATGTACTCCACCACGCTTGGCTAGTCGGGAATACCACACCGACGAAGAAGAGCTAGCGCGCGAAACGAATTGGGTCACTAAAAAAAGACCTAGTAAGAAAAGGAGAGCCGGTTCTTCGCCTGAAGTCGAGCCCTTAAAAGAACAAACGCGTAAAGTACCGCAAGAAAAACAACTCCGAGGGCATATTCGCGCACCACCTCCAATAAACGTCGTTGGGGTAACGGAGTATAATAAATTGCACAGCCTCCTTAAAGGAACGATAATATCGAAATTTAAGGTTACATCTTTGAGGAATAATGCGTGGAAAATTAACGTCGATAACCACGAAGACTACCGGGCAGTGTCCCAAAAGCTAAATACCGAGAAGATCCAGTGGTATACTTTCGAAATAAAGTCAGAAAGGCCACATCGTGTTGTAGCAAGGGGACTTCACCCCTCATGCAAAAAAGAAGAGGTTATAAATGACCTCAAAGCCAAAGGGTTTAAAATTCTTGATGCTGTTAATATCATCAAGAAGGAGAAACAACAAACGGAAGAAGATAAGGATATCGTGGTAAGGCGTGGACTCCCGCTCTTTATGCTTACCTTCGATAGGTCTGACAATATCGAAGATATCTACCGAATTAAAACCATAGTAAATATCGTGGTTAAAATCGAGCCGATGCGCAGAAATTTGAAAATAATTCCACAGTGCAAACGTTGCCAGGAATTTAATCACACACAAATGTATTGCAAAAAAGAGCCGCGATGTGTGAAATGCGCCGGAAATCATTTCTCCCAAGACTGTGGAGCAAATAAACAATCCTCCGCTACTTGCGCTAATTGTAAGGGAAAGCACCCTGCAAATTATAGAGGTTGTGAAGTAGCTAAGGAGTTGCAAAAACGGAGAGATGCGCTCCTCAAGCCTCAAAATAAAAAAACAAAGCCGCTAACGAATACAAAGCGTAAGACCGCCCAGGAGGTAGCAGGCAACATAAAAACTCCGGTTCCAGAGCGTAATAATGTCAGAGAAAGAGAGACAACAGAAAAGCCCTCGAACTCTGTTGCCAAAAGAAACGCTACTGAAAAGTTACCATCAGTAAAGCCATCGAATAGTGGCCCTCGGCCAGCCAGAGTACTGCAGACCTACGCTCAGGCCGCGGCATACGACGGAGCAAGAAACGTTGAAACTTCGCCGGACCCTGCTTCACATGTTTTCTCAGTTATTCTCCAGAAACTTGAAGAACAAAGCAAAATAAATAAAATTATTCTCGATCGCTTGGTTACGCTCGAAAATAATTCACGGAAAACGCGTACATCAAATAAAATATGAATGAAGAACCAATGTTAAAAATATGCACTTGGAATGCAAACGGACTTTTGCAAAAACTCGACGAATTGGAAATATTCATACGCGAGAAAGATCTTGACATTTGCTTGATTTCTGAAACTCACGTGAAAAGGGGATCGAGCTTAAAAATAAAAGGCTATAATGACTTCCACGCTTGTCACCCTTCGGGAAACGCGAGAGGTGGATCTTCATTGTTTATTAAAGACTGCATTGAACAATACGAAGACCTGAAGATAGAACTTGAAACTATGCAACTGTGCACGATTCGAGTGAAAAATAGTCAACGTACTCTTAGAATTTCATCTATCTACTGTCCACCGCGTTCCGCACTTGAAAAAACTGATTATACTAACTTGCTTAAATCGCTCAAACCAAACTTCATTATTGGCGGCGATTTTAATGCAAAACACACGTTCTGGGGTTCTAGATATATCTCGCGAAAAGGAAGAATGCTATATGGGGCAGGTATGGAGTATAGTTGTGATTTCCACTCGACGGGCAAACCGACCTACTGGCCAACTGATACTTCAAAAACACCTGACCTGATCGATTTTTTCGTCGTGAAAGGAATATCTACCAACCACATTAAAGTTGAAGAGAGCTTTGATCTGTCATCTGATCATTCACCGGTTATTTTAACATTGAGCGTAAAACTAGTAAATAACCTTGAGCCAGCGAGATTAACTGGTAGAACAACTAACTGGGAAGGCTTTAGGAACGAAATTGAAGAGAATGTTGAACTTAGCGTTCCACTTACGACACCCTATGAACTTGAGGTGGAAGTAGATCGCTTCGTTGAGATCGTACAGCTCGCTTCCTGGAATAATACGCCTAATCCAAGGAAAACGCCGGCCAAATACGGTCTACGATATCCTCCCGAAATAAAAGAATTGGTCAACGAAAAAAGGAAGGCGCGTAAAAAATGGCAACAGAGTCGCGCCCCACAACATAAAACACATTTGAATTATTTGTGCAATTTGTTGAAGACAGCTATCAAGGACTTTAAAAATCGTGCGATAGGTTCTTACCTTGAAAGCTTAACGGCTAAAAAAGATTCCAATTATTCACTTTGGAAAGCTGTAAAAGGCACCAAAAGGCCCAAAATCCCCGCGCCGCCAATTAAAATAAATCAAAATGAATGGGCAAGGGAAGATAAGGAAAAAGCGGACGTTTTTGCCGCCTATTTAGAAGAAACCTTTAAACCGTACGATGGTCGGGCGGTACACGACAGTGTTATTGGGACGGAATTACAATCCGACGATTCATTACTCACAAGTGCAACGCTAAGGGAACTAAAACGTGAAATTGAATCCCTAAAACCTAAGAAAGCTCCTGGTTATGATTTGATCACGGGAGAAGTTCTCAAAGTTCTACCAAGAAAAGCATTAATTAAGCTTCTTCATATAATAAATGCCGCGCTCAGACTAAAACACGTACCGAGCCAATGGAAAGTTGCGGAGGTCATAATGGTTTTAAAACCAGGAAAACCGCCAAATGAAGTAAAGTCGTATAGACCAATTTCCCTTCTTCCAGTCGTATCCAAAGTTTTCGAGAGAATCTTACTAACGCGCCTACAACCGGTTATAGAAAACAATAATCTTATCCCTGACCACCAGTTTGGGTTCAGAACCAAGCATTCGACGATTGATCAAGTGCATAGAATTACTGACGTAATTGAGAAAGCATTTGAAGAAAAAAAGATATGCTCAAGCGTATTCCTTGACGTCTCACAAGCCTTTGATAAGGTGTGGCATGACGGATTAAAGTTTAAATTACGACAAGTTCTTCCCATACACCTATATGATGTTTTAGAATCATATCTCGGGAATAGACTCTTCCGTGTTAGACATGGAAACGAATACTCTGAGCTTAAGGAAATTTCGGCCGGCGTGCCGCAAGGAAGTGTCCTAGGGCCCCTTCTCTATCTGCTATATACTCGCGATATACCAAGAGAAGATGGCACTACTCTCGCTACGTTCGCCGACGACACCGCTATCCTAGCAGTAGGTAACACTATTGAAGAAACGACTGCAAAAGCTGAAATGGAATTCGCACGTGAAAATGAAACGTAAAGAACTCGATATCAAATATAGAGAAATTTACTGGCTCCTCGGAAAATATTCCCAGCTCAGTATTGAAAACAAACTGCTTCTATACAAGCAAGTGCTAAAGCCGGTGTGGACCTACGGTATACAACTCTGGGGTTGTACCAAGAAAACAAATGTCAATATTCTACAAACTTTTCAAAATAAAGTACTTAGAGAAATTGTACAAGCACCATGGTATATTAGAAACGACGATATCCACAGAGATCTCGGAATTCCAATAATTGAAGCTGAAACAAAAAGCTTCGCGAGAAAGCATAGAAACCGACTAATCGGACATGTCAACAATTCAGTCCGACAAATTTTGAACGAGAACAATTTATTGCGCCGACTACAAAGAACGAAACCGTTCGACTTGGCAAGATAGGATTAACCGCGTCTAAATTGCGGAACATGCAGGATCTTTCATTGGAAAGTAGCCTGTCAAAAGTTTTTATTTTGTTATAGAAAAATTGCTTGATAAGTTACATCTTAGTTGCAGTATCTAACAATTCTTCGAAGGGTGGTGTTTTTAGTCAGTAAAAATCTGACACTACTATGAGCACGCGCTTGCTTTTCTCATAGTGTCTTTGGAAGATTTTCACCAACCCTCGGTAAAAAAAAAAAAAAAAAAAAAAAAAAAAAAAAAAAAAAAAAAAATTAAAATTAACAAAAAACATAGTGTAGTCAAAATTCCAACCGATCACGTTCATACACCATTCGCATTTAAAAAACATGTGTATATATGTAACTCAGTGGTAAAATCAAAAGGAAAGGCAACATGTGATCCACCTTCTCAAATTGTTCTAGGGGCAAAAGTAAAAACCCCAGCTGAGTGTAGAGTATATTTACCAACCGATTTCGCACAAAAAAGGAAAGTTGGACGAGCTAGAAATTGTAATGTAAAGGAGCCCACTCAAATAAGTGAAATACATATTCCACAGCGATTACGGTAAATATTATATATTTGTTACAAAAAAATGTATGTTCGTAGTTATATACATATTTGTTGTATACCTTCCCGTTTATAATTGAAGAAAATATGCGTTTGTGTATAAAAACGTTGTGTGTACCTAATATCTAGTTGTTTTTTGTCTGTGATTAATGTTAAATAGAAAGAAATATTTTATTTATTTAATAATAATAATAAAAAAAAAATGATTTCAGGTACATCGATGGAAATCTTTTTGTGTTGTCTGAAAAATATTATGATGGAAACAAACTCATAATTTTGGGAACAGTGGATAGCATTCGATTGCTCGCGCCTTCGAAAGTCTGGTTAATGGACGGAACTTTTGAAGTAGTTCCATCCATTATGCGACAGCTTTTTTCTGTGCATTGCAAAGTGAAGGATAAAGTTGTTCCAGTAGTGTTCTGTATAATGAGTACAAAGTCTAGGGCTTCGTACGACATTTTCTTTTCAGAACTTATAAAATGTTGTAACGAATACACTATCACTCTTGACCCTTCTTTAATTATTTCGGACTTTGAAAAGGCAAGCTACAAGTCGGCGCAGTTTTTTTTTTTTTCCTGAAGCTAATTGTAAGGGGTGCTATTTCCATTTGGGTCAAATTATTTATCGCATAATTCAAAAGGAAGGATTAGCCAAAAAATATGGAAAAAACGAAAAATTCAGCATTCAAATGCGAATGCTAAAATGTTTAGCTTTTGTGCCTGTGGAAGAAATTCGTGACTACTTCAATGCATTGAGTAATCAATTCTGCGAAAGTAGTCAAAAAATTGGAAAATGGTTCGAAAAAAATTATATTTCTATGTATTTCCCGTCTTTTTGGTCATGTGCTGACCAAGTAAAACAAAGCTTACCCAGAACTCAAAACAGAGTTGAGTCTTGGCATAGGAGGCTAAAAGTTTTAGTTGGAAGACCGCACATTGGGCTATATAAATTAATAGAAGTTTTGGCTAAAGAGTCAATTCAAGCTACTTGCCTAGTACGCAAAATTGAGATGGGTGAAAAAACTAAAATAAGGCGAGAATATTTAAAAAAAGAACAACAACTTTTGAAAATTTTTGACGAAAAGGAAGAAAAGAGCTTTGTGGGCTACCTTAAAAGCCTTGCATACAATTCAAATTTGTAATTTGTTTTTCTGTTTTTTTTTTGATAAGTTTTTTGTTTTATTACTTAGTTGTATTTATGTTGATATTATGAATTTGTTATAATGAATTATCTGTTATTTTTGTTTTGTTAAATTTTGATATTTTTAGTTGTTTTCTCAATATAAATAAATTATTTGACAAACAGAACATATTTTATGTTTTATTCGAATTTTTAGCTTTCAAACTAGATACAAAAAAAAATCTCGAATTTACTTTTTATTTTCGAGATTTTTTCGAGATATAGTCTTTCGAGATTTTTGTAAATTCGAGATTTTTGTACATTCGAGATTTTTGCATTCGAGATTACGTCATGATCCCATCCAATAATTTATAGAATTTGGCCAAAGCAACGAATATTTGTATTATATACCAAACATTTGTGCATTCTACAAATTCTCGCTGTTCGTAATTTTACAAAGATGTCATTTGTATTTTTATACTACCTACATAATTATTTTTTGAGTGTACCTCCTTCAAATAATTGCGATGCAAAAACAAATTCAAAATAAAAGCCAACCCTTACAGGTAGTGCACATCTGCACATACATGACACAGACATGTCGTTGCAAACCAATATATATGTCTCTATCAGTGTCGTGTGTATCCTGTCTATCCTTTGCAGCGACCGTTTGCGTGAATTCAAAACTTTATTGAATTTTCATTGAACTGCAACGACATGTCTGCGTCGTGTATGGCCCCTATTACTGAATTCTGAACTATTTCATAAGCTAGGCAACTTTTAATTCTAATTGCCATATTGAGTTCGATACTTTCGAAGCCAATGAATTGCATTCAAAAATCAGTATCAATTCTAATGCGTTGAGAAAATATAATACATACTCAAGGATACAAGAAGGAAATCCAATTCAAACAGACCTCTGCGTGCCAATTCTCTATCGCTATACTTATAATCCGATTTCAACAAACTAAACACAAATGAAAAGCTCTTGAGACAATTTGAAAACACATTCTCAAAGGATACGGAATCAGTCGTGCTCACAATTATACAAGCGCAGAAGATTGATAGGGATAAAGAAGCTCTTGCAAACGGCGGGCGGCGGTAACAACATTTACGGGAAATCGCAGACACAAACAACTTGTAGCTTTGCCACAGTACCGTTTCAGTTTTGAGTGATTGGAGAGTTTTCTCCTTGCCAAATGCCAAGGTGGCAGCGGCGAATTGAATTTCCCCAGCTGCCTGTTGGATGCGAATATCTCAGCTGTGCAATTATATTTAAATATGAAAAAGCTCTGCTCTTACAAGTGCTGTCGGTGGAACGTTGTGACAAGAAAATTTAAAGCTGGTTTAGGATTCGGCTATAACATACCTACCTAATGTATTTTTAGGAAAGGTAGGTACATACATTATAAAACCCACCAAAGCCTAGTCAATATTTTAACTGACCGTGACTGTGACCAGTTTGGAAGGCATACACTTTAGAAAAATCTTTTAGGCGCCACGGTCGAAACCAAAGTTTGATTTGCATAAGAAAATTCTAAATTGGTCACGGTCGTTGACGTCTAAAAAACTCTTCTAAAGATTGCAGTCGAAAATGGTCATTTGCCATTGCCTAAGCTTCTATAGGTTCGGAACTAGAAGTAATTTTTAAGAGCCCAGGGTAAATTTTGCTGAATAACAGTGGCTAAGTCTTCGATATGAAATTATTTGTTGTGCCCCAAATTTTTGTACCCTATCTAAGCTGATGGTTAAAAATAATTTTTAGAAATGCCCAATGTGACTTAGAATGTTGAACGCGGACTCGCAGCATTGCCTGCTTTTCGTACAAAGTACACATGCAGAAAAGAGTTGCAACTCTTTTGGACTACTAAGCAAGGGGTCTCAGGTTCGATTCACGTGTCAAGGTTGTATGCGGTGTGCCACGTCTCAAAAACATCTAACAATCAACCAAGAGTAGAACACTGTTCTAAGGAAGCTTCTCAATTCAGACGTTTTAACTCGTAAGGCTATAGTTCCTTTCTATCCGTCCTAAAATTGAAAATGTCACATACAAATGGTTGTACTAGGGTTCTATGTGGACTTGATGGTATATCAATAGCAATAAGTGGAAATAGCCCCTTTATAAGCTATTTGATTTTCGATGCTAACTATTGTGCTCCGGTTATGCTAGGTTTATCAAACCTTTTTGATGTGTAAACATCTAAGCGCGCGTTATTTTAATCTGGTGGAGTAATTCCACACATTTAACTTGCGGGGACGGAAATGCGTCCCGGAAATACGTCACTGTGTTTTATCATTGCATACATTTTTTTGAATCTGGTGGAGTAATTCCACACATTAAACTTGCGGGGACAGAACATGCGTCACTGTGTTTTAAATTGCATACATTTTATCATTGCATACGGTTTTATTATTGCATACATTTATGAGCTGGGGCATACTAATTTCAGCTTTTTGTTGATGTGAAATAAAGCATGTTTTTCATATAAATGATGGTCTCACATTTCTTCCCTGTGACGGATATCTCGAGGAAATTCGGTGTCAAATCTTTCGTGAATTACCAGGCACGGAGAAATCACAGCTGGGCAACAACTAACAAAAATGTCGTTGACCAGCACCTCTACAATATGCAATGCAAGCCGAATGAAATTCCAATGACACTTTCATTTACTGTGTAACAGTTGATGTCATTTAACTTGCGGGGATGGAAATGCAAACGGGTATTTGTTATTTCATAATATATAAAGAATACGGTTCTCAATGACGTGTATCAAGCCACACACATACTGCACGCACGGTGTTTACACATACACACATTTCGGGACTGTTGGATACAGTCGCACCAATTTTTTTTCATATGGGACGTTCTAAAGCTATTATATGCAATGGCGGGAAGTAGTTTTCTGCCCTTTCTATAATACTATGGGGAATATTTGTTGAAATTTGTTTATAAAAGCTTTTCGCAGGGGTCAGTTAAAGTATAGGGGTTACGTATCTTGCAACCAGAGGTTGAGCGTGCCTTCGGTTTCTATTTTTAGAAGCATAAGTGGTGCGTGGAAAGCAACATGCTTCAGCACCTTGGATTAGCGTCCCCTTTTCCTACAATAGAAGAATCAACAGATGCTAATTGTTGTAGGTGCCGTTCCGCTGATAAGTGGGTGTTATATCTCTCTGTGTTTACTTTTTCTAACACATATTTTCTTTTCGTATTTAAACTTGAAGATGTATGTATATTTCTATTGGAAAGCTTTTTTATGTAGATAATATATAGGAAAGTTAGATTGGCCTATGCTTAACTAGTTGGTATTACCCATTGGACATTGGCTTACATACAAGCACGCAAAAGGATTAAAATTTGTTTTATTTTTTCCAAAAGCTCTATGGACATATGGTATACAACTCCCGACTGTTTTCCGAAAACGAGAACTCCATGTGGAAGCTTTATATTGTAACATCTTAACGACGTAACAAATGCAGAACTAAGACGTCTCATATGTTTCAAGGGAAGTTCAAATTATTTAAACGAGTATGTGAAGAACCTGTTAAACTTTGCAAATAAAAGGCGACCGACTTCTCGGAAATAAAAGTGAAAACTGTATAGCTTTTAATGAGAATTGTATAGTCTTAGCGATATGTATATGCAAAAATGTTATAAATTCCAACGAGAGACGGAGTTGAGTTAAATTAGTTAAATATAAGACAAAAAAAAAAAAAAAATATTTTACAGTACATATATTTTTTGAACCGTTTTTTGTAAAAAAAAAGTATACAAACATACGTTTTCCGATTGTAACCAAACGCCACAAAAATCATATATAGATACGGTGACCATCTGTTTGAATTCCAAATAATGAACAAAACAAAAAATTAAGCCCAGTTCTTAATTATTATTTTTTGATTTAAAAAAAAACCTCAATAAAAAAAAATATAACAAGGATTCAGTCTTTGCTTTATTCAGTTAAAATAAATATTACAGAAGGAACTCTTAATTTGTACCTATGTTAGGCAAAATAAATAAATAAATAAAATCCAGTCTTTAATTTAACTAATTGTTGTAAAATAAACGCTTAAAAACTGAATAAGTATTATTTAAAATAAGGACCTAATATTGTTCTATGTCAAGTTTTCCATGGTTGGCAATAGAGAATGTGGCCATGAACTTGTGTTGCATTTCACATCGCCTTCTCTTGTTTTTTTTTAAGAATTTATATTCTTTTTGTAGTTAAGACATTTTCTTCTGGGTGGCATCAGTGCACTTGAAGATAATTATTAATGTTTAATTAGGTATATTTTAATTAAAAATATGAAATAAGATTCACCAATTTTAAAAAGCTTTTGAATTGATTATTATCTGAATAATGCTCGATTTTGACGTTTTGACATAAGGTGAGTTCCGAGAATGATGTAGGGAGTGTTCTGAAATCAAAGACTTGCACTACATTACCATTTTTGCACATTCAGTAAATTAGGGCACGTTTGAATTATCATTTTGTTTAAAGAATTTCGGTTTCGTTAGTTTTTCGTCTTTGTTTCAACAAAATTGAATAAATACTGGGCACTCATTCCGTAACTCTGAGAGCGATAATCGTCCGCGCGATAGTAGTCAACGATCTCGTTATTAATTTGCTTCACATAACTCTTCTACTATCGTGTCGTCCATCGTTTATTTTACCCAAAGTTTGAGAACTTTCGGTATCTCCCAGAAGCTCACAAACTGTAATTGGAATTCTCGCAAGACGTCATCGTAATTGTCATAAATGACATTTCTTAAACGATTTCGGTTTTTGTGTTTGGTGCCAGCGAATTGATCCATAAATTGCAAAATGTAAGTAAAAAATTAATCTTTGTTAATTTTGGATCAATAACAATAAACGTCTAACATATTTTTATTAAGGTCAGCTACGCCGAAGCAAATAGCAACTTTAATTGAATTTATAGAGCTTCATCCGGACTTGGCAAAGGGATACAAACCCAATTCTGTGCAAGGGAAGCACGAGATAAATAAAATGTGGGATGAGTTGGCGGCAATTTAAAATGCCGATAGCCTGCCCACAAAAAGCGTGACTGCTTGGAGAAAGGTATTTGGAAAAACTTATTGTTGTTTCGTTTGGTATTAATGACTTCATGTCTATTATTTTAAGGTATGGACTGACTACAAGTACAGGGCCAAAAGAAAGTACAGTCAAAATTTGCTGTCCATACAAAAAACAGGGGTGGACCTGCTGAAGTCATCTACATTTGTGAACAAGAAGAAAAAGTGATACAGATAACTTCACTCCGTTCAGCAGTTTCGGGCAGCTCGTCGAACATTTTTTGTGCTCCAGCTTACTTTTCAAAGTGACACAAAGCATTTAATCAAATTACACTCACATACAAAGTGCTCACGGAATATGTCAAAAAAATTAGCTCATTATAATAAACAAAATTTATGATTTTAAATGTCGGATATATTACATATATAATGTATTTGGAATCATTGAAACAAGTACGAAGTCAATTGTTCACAATAAAATTCATGAAATTCGATAAAAAAATCTTTAGCAAAACACACAAATCAATGCAAAACGACACCTCATTAGGTATCGCTCAAATTGTATCGTCTGGGCGATAGCGTTTCGACGATTATTGACTTACGTGAGGCAAATGTTCAATTGTCAAAACGATATCGTCTGGAAGATAAACGATTATTAAAGTTACGTGAAGCAAAGCTATCTTCGAAACGCTATCGTCTGGCGATAATCGACATACGGAATGAGTACCCTGAACAAATAATGAACAGCTTTTGAAATAATGAACATTTTTATGTTTTTGAATACAAAATAATTCATAATGAACATCAACTTCAAATAATGAACAGTTCATTATAATAATGAACGGATGGTCATCAGATATATAGACCAATATCACAGATGTGTGAAAGTTGAGTTAAAATCGGTAGGTAAATGAGCTTAGTCGTGAATCGGCGACAAACGAACATAATTTTAAGGCTCAATTTTTATATATATAGATAGATTGTTATTTATGTTTATACGACACAATTTGACTTTGTATTAAAAGCAAATTAATTATTATGCATTTAATAAATATATATCCGGAACAAATTGCAAAAGACAACGCGCAAATTTTTCAAATGCTGTTATTTCGTGCAAAAGTTCTGAATTTGCACAATAACCTTAGCAATGGCAACCTCTTTTCTCATTGGGCCTTTTTCTTGCGACTTTTCAGAATCCTGCAGCGGTCATCATCATCATGTATATGAAATCTGAACACAGAAAAAAAAATATATATTCGTCAGTAACGTCTCTTTTCCTAAGTCAGCTACATTATATGCGAACTATCAACTTAGTATTTTTTTTTTCTTTTACGATCTATTGATGTATTTCTGTCATAGATCTAAATAATTAAATACTTAATACAAGTACTCACACTCAGCCATGAATTTCTTAACTAGATTTTTCCGCTTTCCTTCCATAAACGTCAACTGAAAAAGATGTTCCTGTGAACGATCAAAACTGAGATACAGCGAGTCAGCCAGCTGTTGGACATACTAAACTAGATATACAGATCTTAAGTGGAACTTAAATCGCTATTAGTATAATTGAGTAGCATCAGCAAACGGGCCTCAATGTTTTCACAGCTCTTTACTTTTATCAAACGCAGCAGTGGTTTTTTTGTTACCGCCGGTATTGATGTATGGATATGCTCTCTTTTTACGGCTACCAGTACATTCCATCACAAAGTCTATTAGACTATCGCTGTATTAGAAAAGATGAACTCTATATTTTGATAGTGAAACTGCCATCAAGATCGATTTTAGTGTTGTGCTAAAGTGTTGTGTTCTAAATATTCAGGGCGAAAATCGGATTTGTCGTATTTTCTAATTGTACGAGTACAAAAAATGCGTTTAAGAGCGTTGAGGTCATATTGTATATTTGAATAGTGAGATATCGGGCAGTTTGAACTTTATATAAGACACTTTTGTATTGTAACTATTTCTGAGTTTCAAGCTCAGAATTCTTGTGGCTAATCGAACATAAGAACGTCACTTGCTCTTTTTTTTGTTGATATTCATGCGATTGAAATATGGATATATATAGCCTTCGAAGACTTTCTAAGTGTTTTCCATTCCCCGGTTAAGTTTTATATTAAACAAATCGAAATTTGCGCTCACCTTGATGTCTAAACATTTGCTGTTAAAAAAGTCCAGAACAACGTAAGCAAACTCCACTAGTTGTCAAACTCAAACGCATTTGTATTGGTAAAACAGAAGCAACTCTGTGATTCGCAAAAGTGCTCTGAAATCGGAAAAATATTGCTTCATTTGTACCAATAGAAAATATAAAGTGACCTTGAGCAAAAAAAATATTACTCTGAGAGTGCCCAACCGAATAACACAGCAGTCAAACGACGCTAAGCTACATTGAAATTCTATCACCATTTAAAAATGGGCATGCATGCACAAGCACATCTCTTTGATAAAAGGTTAAGAATGGTTTTAAATTTTACCAAATTTTAACATATTGACAAATCAGTATTTCAGCTCTATTTGATAAGTAATTAAATAACATAATACAAGTTAAAATGCTAATATATAATTCTAGTATCTAGTATATTCTTAGTATCTACGCAGCACGAGCTAAACTATATTTTATCTGGTCTCCAAATTTTCTCTCCAAACATCAACTAAAGTCATAGCTAAATTGGCATAGAGAGCGATGTGGATAAATGTCTCAAAATACTGCTGTTCCTTGAAAATAACTTCCTTCAACAATTCAATTCACGTGAGCAAAAATTTAAATTTTATAAATATTAATAGGTATGGACACAAATGAAATTGAAGAAGACTTTATTTTTTTGGAGCTGCGCAAGTTATTGCAGTAGCTGCAGTAAAACAACAAAAAATTCTACGGTATATATCTGTAAGGCTCCATATCGATGGATGTTGCTCCACCAGCATCGCCATCTTTTTTTCTCCTCCATGATAAAAATCGTTTTATTTTTAGGTTTCTTTATTTTCTTATTGAATTCCGAGGACTTCTCATTTATTTCAATGGAATACTCTAGCTCTAAATACTCACCGTCCATAATATTCATTAAAATCAGTAATCTTTTGAAGATAATAAACAACAGAGTAGAGCGATCTGTCAAATTTTCGCTTGAGAAAATGTTCCGACCCATTAAATGGGCGCGCTCAATTTCGACAAATACATGAACGACATTCTGAAACAAAAGTTGGATTATTTAGATTATCCAGCTGTGTACCACTAAGCTAAATGGGTTCGCTTGGATTTAGCTCAGCTAAATTTTGGAGAGAATTTTATTATGGAGCGAAAATTTAGCTCGAGCAGCGTACTAACTAATCGATGCCGGATAGTTGCAAAGGGATATGTTGCGAAGGTAAAAATATCGGAAAAAATCGGATAAAATATTTACGAAATCGTAGAAAATGGGTCCAAAAGACCAAAAATCGGAGCGTCGTATTAACCTTCGAAAATCGTAAGATTTACGATAAATACGATCACATAACAACGCTGCTTGGCCAAAGCGCATCAAAGTGCTCTCTGTCTTTGCACTCTGCCTTCTCATTTAGTATTAGTCTATTCCATTACACTTTGTAGAATCCAATACCGGCACTAGATTTTCTCCGTAGCAAATTTTCCTTCTAAGTGTTCATATTATTTGAGTATGCTGCAAGGCTACGAGAATGTAAGTAAAAAGTTTAGTCAATATTGTAAGCTCTTAGCCATCTTCCTCATCGGTCAAAATAAGCTCATTAATTTTCATTACAAATGCGAGCAATCTATATCACGTTCATTCTTCTTTAAAAAATATTACGTAGTACCTGCTCGGCTTCTTTATTTTACACTCCTGGCTCCTGCGTCCATTTTCAACCGCATTCATTAAAAGATTTTAATTTCTACACCTGTTCAAATTTTCGCTTCCAAGAAAGTCCCCCAACCAGTAGGAAATACGTATAATTATTCTACTTATCTTATTTATTATGTGCCTGCGGCCGTAGAGATTACGAACGAAACCCATTAGTTTACGTTTGGCTAATGATAAAACGCTTGCACCGTAGCGGCTATTAGTAGATGGTCCAGCGCATATACTCGCAGATATGCCGTGACTGTGATCTGCTGTAATTTGTAATTTGGTCAGAGGGATTGTTGATTCTTAAAAAAAAAATAAAAACTTTTTCATTGTCTCCTTTTATTGTGTAACTTTTTTAAATTAGATGAATTGGGTTCTCCTACTTTTCGACTAAAATGTTAATTTGCATTTAAATTTTTGTGCCATTGTGTGCTTTGAACATCGAAAGACATTGTCCCGAAATCGTACACCTACATCTTGTAGATATGATCCTATGGAAGTCTTGAATAGCTGTATACATGTTATTTACACTGACGAGTTTTGACTTAAAATACAATTTTCCATTGAATCATTATACCAAGCTCCATTTATGATGCTTTTCTTTTGACACAAATGTTGACAATAAAAAATTACCTCTCTTGGGCTAATGCTATTTCATTGTTATTGTTTTCTTATTTTTTAAAGGTTATCCTCACCCATTTTTCGTTGCTTAAAAAAGTGCAAACAGTAAAAAGCTTTGTGTTATATTTATAAGCGTGCGGTCGTAAAATTGGACAAGACAGGCACCAGGCGACATTGTACATTTTACCTTTCAAGTCGGTTAATTTAATTTTATCTTATGCCAATAGATTTTTTCACACCCCTCGTTGGTACGTTGTTAGTTGCTGTAAGTATGTGTTGTGATCATTTTTTAGCTGCTTTTTGGTGTAAAGTTTTCAAAATTGAATATTAATTCGCATTGTTCAAATAAGGCACTTTGCGAAATGGGAGCAGGGCTTAATATGAATGACAAGGCCCACGGGCAAAGCCGGACGAATGCAGCTAGTTGTAAAAAAAATAATAAAAAAAAAAAACCGACTGACTGTAAAAAAGATTTGAAAAGATTAAAACAAGGCACTTTCAAGTATAGCAAATGGGCATTTGGAGGTTGCGAATATTTTTGTCAGATTGTGTAGGTTATCTCCGATTGCCAATTATTTATACTTGAAATTGTCTTTTTTTATCATTTTAAATCTAAATTTAAAGTTTAATTAGATATATAGGTAAAGATCTGCGAAGCAATTTTAGATAAAAGAAACGGTTCATAAAATAGAAGAAAACGAATAGTGTTAAATAAAATGCTGGGTTATACATATGAGACGAAGAACATAATCAAATAACAATGTGAGTTTTAAAAGGTTGAAACAGGCAATTGTCGCAAGTTCTGTTTAGAGAGTTATAAGCGTATTGTGTTTTTTTAGGCTCTTACACTTTACAAGATTTGTGAGTACAAGGACAAGCGTAGCAGGAGTTTCTGTTTTGAGATCTGTTAGGGCATGTAACTTGTAACTTTTGTTGCAAGTAGTGCTCGTGATGGATCGATATATTTACAAAAGAAGATGTCGGTAATATTTGCTAAAAATAAGTTTTACGTTACTGCATTACTGCATTAATGGAAGCGCGGTTGTTGAGTTTAAAAAAATATATGAGAAAAATTAAGTATGGAATCTTAATTAGAATAATTTTACTATGCTAAAAATGTATCTTGATCAAAATCGTTAGAGTGGCTTTGTTAAATTACGCAGACAGCACAATAAGGAATTTTGCAACATTAAGTTTAATAAATACTATTACTTATCTTTGTATCTAAAAACTGTGTGCAAGTTATTGTTCGGGATGGAAGCATTACTTAGTTTTTAAAGTTTTACCGAAATCGAAAATGGGGTTTCGAGATATGAACAGTTTTTTAAGTTAGCGTTTTCCGTGATTCGAATTGAAAATTAAGAACACAATCATTTTGGAAACATTAATTTTTTTCTAAGTATGCATTTTGGTCAAAATTGCTATTTCCGTTTTCAGGTAAACTAAAGAAAACTAAATTTTTCAAAAATGTTTTTTTTTTTTTTCAAAAATCCATTGTTGTCGTTGTCAAAAATAGAGAAAAACAGAGTTGGCTATTAAGTTAGAAATGAACAAATTAGCTCAGAAATTAATATTTGTTACAAGTCGTATGTACCGTTTTCGATATTTATGTATGTATAAATTTCAAAAGTACCTACCGGTATTCCTTTTTGCATAAAACTGAGTATGCAGTCATGTTAACCTCAACTACTTAAGCTTAAGTATCAATTTAGTTTTAAATCGTTAGAGCCATTTTCGAACAAATCAAACTGGTACGGAAATGTTATATGGGAAGTACCAAATACCATAACGGGCAGCCGTTAAGGCTATAGGCCTCGGCACAGACGGATAGAAATTTGCGACGCACTTTCTTGAGTTCGTCTATCATCGTAATGTCAGAATTGATTAACATCTCGAGTTCCAAAAATTTCATCTGAGCATGTGCAGCTGAACTTATTAATCCTTCTCTCGCTTTTAGGCTGCGTCTACTAGGAAATGTCATTTGAATTTAAGAGAGGGATTCTTACTGATCACCGTCAATATGAATAATAAAATGCCGTTGACATAATTCATGGCATTTGAAAAATCGTTTGTGAATTTCAATAGCTGAATACTGACAAAATTTCTAAAATCATTTTGCTGTAACAAACTATCCAAAGCACATGAGTGCTCTTCGTAACAGGCCTGCTATCTTAGCATCTCCTATATGCTCACCAGTGGGAACATTGAACCCTTTTATTTTTGATTTCGAAGCAGTGCGATGGAGAAAATGTAAAATAAAATGTACAAACAATAAATTATTACCATGGGTATTATTTTTATTAAGAACCACAAGACAGCTGTACCTTTACCTTCGCACTTATGGCCTTTACCAAATCCATCTACTTACCCAATTCATCTTGGTACTATCAACATAAAAGGGACCACAATATCTCCATCTGACAGCATATATAAGGACTCACCTCAAAAACCGTGTATACAAACGCTCAAATAATGTTTACACTCAAGACATTATCATAACATCGAGTAGCTCATGTGGTGTTTACACATGAAAAGCATTCGCAAACATCGTCCAATATACATCAAAGCTGCCTAATTGAATTTCCGCAGTTGAATTTAATAATTTTAAAACGATATAAAAATGTTGCAAGATGCTTCCACTTACCGGAGCTTTAAGTGTTTTCAACATACAGCCAGCTCTACATCGTATAGGTACTCGTATATGCTGCGCGAAAATGGTATTCAAATATTTTCTGCACCTTTCTTTGTTGAAGGAGAATATTTTCAAATTTACAGCAGCATCACGAAGGGGTACTTCTTGGAAGTGCAAATTATGATTTTGTTTTTTACTTACTGACAGTAAACCATAGACTTCACACTTCACTCCATTTCCATAGGTACTTGATTGAATTTTCTGTAGTACCGCCCAGTAACGGGTGAAGCTCTATTGTATTCGTGCATACAATTTCTCAAATCTGAGGTATTACGTGCTCAGATTTGTGTATTCCCAAATTCAATTTTGAAGCAAAAGGTAGGAAAGACGGGATTTATCTTAGCCAATAGAGCGTGTAAGGATATCTTTTGCATTGTATTATTGAGGGTGCTAGAGGAAGAATAAGTAGTTATGTGGTGATGGAAATGATATTGAAATCGTTGACACTTTGTGCTGACGCAATATCATTTATGATGTATTTTTAAGCCTGCAAAGCTCTTGCCTATAGAGTTGGTTGGAATGTATACCTAGGACAGAATAGACGTGTTTTCTCCGGCGGGCAATTTGTATCAAGTTAAAATCAATTAATCTGAAGTCAAATCACTTATTACAGTAAAAATAAAAGTAAACGCGGAAAAGATCCAAGCTATCTTCTTTACAAGAAAAAGAAAGTCTTGTTTCTTACCGTCGAACCATTTATTAATAAATGGTAATCAGATAAATTGGGTACCGGTGGTTAAATATTTAGGCGTTCATCTTGATAGTAAACTAACCTTTAAGGAACATACTGCAAGGACATTACATAAAATAGGTATTGCTATTAAGATGCTGTATCCTTTTGTTAATAGGAATTCTTTATTGTCAAACGAGAATAAAATGTTGATACACAAAGTTATATTCCAGGCAATTTTGTTATACGGCTGTCAAGTTTGGGGAAAATGTGCTGATTGCCATATTAAAAAATTGCAGATTCAGCAAAATAAGTTATTAAAAATGATATTGAACCTCCCTTGGCACTACTCCACATCTGCTCTACATAACAGAGCTAATGTTGAATTGATCTCCGATAGAATTCGAAAACTTGTCGGAACGTTCTTGATCAGATGCAACTTCTCTGATAATCCTCTAATAAATGATTTGAATAACAATTACCAATAATAAGACTGACTTACCCATGTTCTTTTCCAGATATCTTAATTTTTTATTTGTGTATCTTTGTTAATTTTTTTATTCGTTAAATTATTTATTTATTTGTTTTTATTTATTTATCTATTTATTTATTTATTTATTTGTTAATTTATATAGATATTTGTTAAATTTTCGTTAATCTACTTATTTATCCTTGTTAATTTCTTATTCGTTAATTTATATACTTTTTCGTTAAATTATTTATTTATTTTTATTGTTTTATTTATCTATTTATTTGTATATTTATTTATATATTTATTTATTTATTTATTAAATTATTTATTTATTTATTGATTTGTTAATTTATATACATATTTGTTGAATTTTTGTGAATTTATTTATTTATTTGTTAGTTTACCTAAATGTGAATTGAATAACTTACTTGCTACCTAGTATTAGATATTAAATTTTCAAAATTACCAATTAAAATTTTCTTTATTTTTTCTTTATTTATTTATTTAATTTTTTTATTTTTTTATTTTAATTTTTTTTTTCTTCTAAATGTAGGGTTTTCTAGTTGTTTCCCTTCAAAAAAAAAATTGAATTTATAAAATTGTACTTAAAATATTTAAGATTATTTCAGTTGAAAGATATACAACCCAACATATCATATATCTGTACTTTCAATTGTGTGATGGCTCTCCTTTGTAATTTTATAACTGTAAAAATAAATACTAAAAAAAAAAAAAAAAATACTAAATTAGCATTGGTGTTGTTGAAATCGATTTATATATGGTTTTACGTTTTTCAATTTAATATTCCTCTTTTGCTTTGTGGTTGGTATCGAACAGTGTCAAACATAATAAAAAAAAAAAAAAAAAATAGTTGGCGCAACAGGTCCGAAGGGACCCTAGGCCTAGCTTCTCACAACCATTCGTTTTGTGTGAGTTTTCATTTTTGGAAGGAATGGAAGGGGGATCTACAATTTCATGCCGACTCCAAACGGCTAATTGAGAAGCTCTTTCAAGACAGTCATACTCTCGGATGTTTGTCAGACGTTCGCGAGAGGTGGCGCAGTGAAAAAAAACCATAAGTTGGAATTTGGGTTTTTGCGGGATTCGAACCTGAGACCCCTCGCTTAGTAGTCCAACACACTAACACTAAGCTACTGTGACTATTACTTCCATTATATTAAATTGTTACTTTCTTAGTTAAGGAGGTCATAATGGTTTTAAAACCTGGAAAACCAAATTGACCTCTTCCGAAACTAAATTCGAAAGAATTATAAATTCCTAACGATACTAAAAATCGACAAACTTTAAATAGAGTGAATAGCGTAAATTACGATAAATTCGAAATGATAGTTTTAAGGAGCCAAATTGGAAATAAATAGCCAGTGCTGGTTCGAGAAGACAAGGAAGACCGGACATCCATTTCAAAATCAAGCCATCACGGACGCCAGAGCGCTTGGTCTGTACAACTAGAAGCAGTGTAGATCCAGGATCGTAGGGGATGGAAGGGTGCAGTATCTCAGGCAGAGACTCTCGATGGGTCGGGAGCCCGTTAAGTAAGTAATAAGCTGCCTTTTCGCAGACGTTTTGCTGTCCATTTGGAGACCACGGGAAAATTTCGTTTCGGAAGAGATCCGTACTACGCTTAATTTGGGTCGACGATAGGCCGATAGATGCCCGGCTGTTCTGAGAAGAACCCACTGCCGACTATATCTTGTGTTTTGACCCATCGGCCCAGATTTCCAGTGGAAAACGACATCATGTTGCATCTATACTCCGATCTCTCTGATGGTTTGCAGTGCATCTCTAGTTGATATATTAAGTCTCTTAGTTACATTTTTAATTCGACAACATGGGTTCAAGTCTTAACCACATTCAAGTGAATTGGCAACTACTAACGCTGCATTTATAAACATCCATGGTGATGCCTAAAACGTGGTGATGGAAGTGGAATGAATAAGGAAGCTGCCACCCACGCTCTCTTAATATGCTGTGATGTAAAGCTATGTAGTTTCGGGCAGTCGTTTTAATTTATACTAGGTTCGCCCAGTGGTCGAAAATCGACCACACAGTTTTTACATTATCATCATACATACAAATAAAATTGGTGTAGCAATATTTGACTTGAAGCGAATTTTACTATCTGTCTTTAAATAAACAATTCGTAATAATTACTGGTCAATGCTGGAACAAACACTAGTAGCTAATATTGTACTAAACTTTTTTAATGTTGAAAAAAGATAGTAACTAAAATTAAAGAAAATGTGGGTAGGTACCTATTGCATTTTGTTTCATGTATTTTTATATTTTTTGTTCAAGAATATTTTTAAGTTTTTGCTTAAATGCAGTTGAAGTGGTTGGAGCTGAATTTGATGCTGCTGCAGTTGCTGCCAGAAACTCGATTAAGTAAAGAGTAGTTGATTTTCGTTTGAAATCTTGAAAGACTAATCCCTTATCCCTTAAACGAAAATCGGGAAAAAACAGCAATGAAAATATCTGCGCACAATTAAAGTCATATTTTCTCTTAGATCATTTTTGATGAAATGAAATTGGTAATGCTTTTCAGACATCTGATTCCAACATAGCATCGTCGCTGGCGTGTGCAAAGAATACACATTTTTAAACTCCAGAGGAAAGGGAAATTTGGGAAATTTTGCACTTCTAAAATGTATATGGCTTATCAGAGAATCGACTGGGCGATTGGCGAAGGCGAAATGTACTCATTCATCAAACTAATCCAATCACTCCTGCGCGTATTCTCTTCTCTTCATCATTCGCTTTACACACACCATTCCATTCTCCCTCACGAAGGTATTGGTATAGAGAACAAAGTTTACGCAATAACAGCCAGGGATGAAAAATGAACTTTGTGGACTGTAACTATATCTTAGTTACGATTGTATTTTTTTGTATTTTTTCAATTTGCGTTTCTCGTATACAAGCAAAGGAAAAAAATATCACTTTCGTACAAAATTTGAGATGTTTTTAAATTCTATGTAACTACATAGTATAATCTATATATATAAAAATCAATGCCACTTTTCGTTGTAACTTTATAACTCAAGAACGGGCTCACCTATCCAAACCAAATGTTCAGGCTTTGTTCGGACTACTTAGTACATGGTTTATGTGAAGTTTGCACAAAATCGTTCAAGCGGTTCTTCATTTATCACATTTTTTGTAACAAATGAATTCAATAAATGGCGGTTCATTTTGTTAATGGGGATTTTGCTGTTTAATTGAAACTTTTTTCAGATGGGGATTGCGAATCTGAAGAAGCCCAATCGAATACCACATTAGAAATTTTATAACTTTGCAATTTATTTTGTTCATGGCTCACTTACTCTTACACTCTCACAGTAATGCCAATATTAAAGACGCAAACTAAGCTATAGCTTAGCTCAGCTGTTCCATCTTGTGTATAATTTGTAAGATGCTAACTGCAAAGCACTTCACTTGTTTGTAAGGTGAAGTTTACGTTACGTACATTGAACAGTGGAATTAGTTGCGTTATAGCAATAATATGGATAAACGAATACAAAAAATTAATTGTGTATTATTTCAAAATAAAAAAATACTCTTTGAGGGTAACTTTTTCAGGGCGATTGTATTTTTTATTTTTTCAAAGTTCATTGTAACTTAAAAGTTACGATTGTAACGCGTTTTTCAACCCTGATAACAGCATATAGCAACATTCTCTGGGTGTGATTCTCTTTTGTAATTTCTGATTCACATTCATACAGGAACATGAGACAGAACTTAGTCCAAGCGAAAGAAAAATTTGACTAATCGAATTAGAATTAGAACATCTCATCTGTGATACCGGACGCAGAGATAGCGAAGGCGAAATATTATCTTTATTTTGATGCCTACAGTGTTGTCGTTTTAACCAAGGTAAAGCAAAAACTCTTTTGAAATAATAATTCTTTTCAACCGATCTATGAGTGATCTTCATTAAGTAGGGTTGATACGTATCTCTGAAAGAAATAGTGTCGGTGCTGATTAATATAAATAAGTAACTTATAAGAGACAGAGAATACGTATCTCTTCTTCGCCTAACTACCACCATTCGTCAGTGACGCCGCCCGCAGAGATTATTGTTGTTGTTGTATTCAACGTAATTTAAAACACTATTTTACCTATTTTGCAAATTCTTTTTTGAAATTATAATATTTTTCGACCGATTTATGAGTGGCACACTTCTAATTGGTGAAAAAATAAATCCAATTGGTATTCATTTAGTAGGTTAAATATGTTCTGAAAGAAATCTTGTCGGCGATTAATATATAGATATTAATACGGAGTTGCCTATACTGTGTTTCCACCCATTTTTGCTATTATACGTCACATAAATATGCCAACACTATTTATATTTGGGTAGGGGACAATACATAGAAGTGCACAATACAAAAATTATCCACAAATTATGAATTACAGCAGGTAAATTTAAACGAATTGCATGAAGTTACAACAACAACAACATTGCACCTACGTGAAGTTAATTCGCACTTTTTCTAGAATGAAAAACGTGAAATGCAGTTCAATAGACAGTCATATGGAGTTGTTTGTAGTGAAATTCTTTTCGTTTGTACTCAACCATTAGAAAGTTAAAACAATTTGAAAAAACAAAATCCCAATCCCTTAAAGCCGTGTTATTTCTGAAACCGTAGCAAGCAAAGTGATAAAATTTCTAAAATCTATTTTCGAAAGTATTCGACATTACTAATCTAATAAAATTCAAATTGTACCAATCGGCCTAACGGTTTATGATTTCCTCATAACTCTAAAACGGTTGAACTTCAAACGATGAAACTCTGCATATCTATTCTATGCACTCTTTTATGCCTGTGATATAAAATAGAAGACAGCCCGCATTACTGGACACTTTTTATTCGCAATTTAAGGGAAGCCTGAAATGGTTTCGATTGCCTAATTTTAAGCGCTCCGATATTTCCCCTTCATTTCCCCTTCAAAAATGAACTTATAGAATAAATTGATCGAATTTTGGACCACGGGCGACCCCTAGTTAAGTTAAATGCGGATACATAAATATTTGATAGCTTCAGCTCGCTTTACCACTTCCGATCCTTTAACCTTTTCGAAAGTACCTACATTTTGTAAGGGCAAAATTTTAACCAAATCACGAATGGCTTTACCCCGTTCCGTCAATTACTAATATGTCGATTCGTGTATCAGCGACAAGAGGACAATAGTCATGTACTAGAGCGTCGGTTACACAAATTGCGTAAAATCTTTGTTTTACTAATTGGGCCACATGAATAACTCTGGGATTAAACCGCGTGTGTAGCTTTTAATATGAACATTGCCTAGGAAATGCCGCTAGCTACACAACCGAGCAGCGAGCACCGATGTGCATTGGATTAAAGAATCAACGTCGCTACAATGTGGGCAAGGTATATATATCTCTGTTATTGTATACCTAGTGCACAGCGTTAATTGGCATAATGTGTTCGACAATGTAAAAGGCAGAAGGCCATCCTACTGAATTCTGGCTTATTCATGCTGCGGAAAATACTGGCGTAACTTGCAATATGGACTGGTCGATATACGAACGATGAATTGAACAGAATCTAAAAGGAATGTGAGTGTAATAATAACCAGGTATATTCCTACCGCCGTGCCACATACGTTCGAGTTGCACTTCATTTTCATTATTGTTTTAGCGAATCAATTACGGTGGCAGTATGACCGAGTAGCTTACATATGTCAGAAAAAGTGTTTTGGATATAATCGCATTTTTATCTAAAATGGTTATTTTTTTATTATTGTTAAGAAGATTTTTCCGAAAACTTTTTTCGTGGGTTGACGCGTATCTAGAGCGCTCCAATTAAAGTTTTAAAATAAATTATGTCTGAGACACTGCAATTACGTGGTACCCTCTTGGGCCACAATGGCTGGGTAACCCAAATCGCTACCAACCCAAAGGATCCTGATACCATCATTTCTGCGTCTCGCGACAAGACCCTCATTGTCTGGAAATTGACTCGCGATGAGGACATCAACTATGGTTTCCCCCAGAAGCGTTTGTACGGACATTCGCATTTCATCAGTGACGTAGTGCTCTCGTCCGATGGTAACTACGCTCTGTCTGGTTCCTGGGACAAGACCCTCCGTCTCTGGGATTTGGCAGCTGGCAAGACCACCCGTCGCTTTGAAGATCACATCAAGGATGTTCTCTCGGTTGCCTTCTCCGCTGACAATCGTCAAATTGTTTCCGGCTCTCGGGACAAGACCATCAAGTTGTGGAACACTTTGGCCGAGTGCAAGTACACGATCCAGGAAGATGTACACTCGGAATGGGTATCGTGCGTGCGTTTCTCACCAAACCACTCAAATCCAATCATCGTTTCGTGCGGCTGGGATCGTCCCATCAAGGTCTGGAACTTGGCCAACTACTGCAACTTGAAGAACAACCACCACGGACACAGTGGCTACTTGAACACCGTCACCGTTTCGCCCGATGGTTCCCTCTGCACTTCCGGAGGAAAGGACGCCAAGGCGCTCTTGTGGGATCTCAATGACGGCAAGAACTTGTACACTTTGGAGCACAACGACATCATCAACGCCCTGTGCTTCTCGCCAAACCGCTACTGGTTGTGCGTCGCCTATGGTCCATCCATCAAAATCTGGGATTTGGCATGTAAGAAGACCATCGAGGAGCTCCGCGCAGAGGTTGTTTCCCAGACATTCAAGGCCGATCAGCCACAGTGCCTGTCGCTGGCCGTGGCTGTTCCCTTAAAACAAAAAAGTTTAAATTAGAGACGTAAAATGCTTTCAATTTTTCAGGCTTCAGAAATGCTGAAACTTAAGAGAGCAGTAAGAAAACTTTGACATTACATTTTATTCTAATATGCTTTCTTATAAACAGCATTTTTGGTTTTTCCATCTTTTACATAGATAAAGTGTAGACCGGTAGTTTGGAACGATCCGATAAAATTGAGAAAGTCTACCTGCCTCATCGTATAGATAAATATAAGAAGAAATAAAAATGTATATTTTTTTTTTTTGCACTAATTGACACGGACAAAATTTACTTCAATTATTTGAACTGTTTCAAAAATCTTAAATCTAACCGTGAATGATGTTCGCCAAAAAAGCACAAAACGCTAAATTTTGCAACTCTTAATACGTCCATAGCAGAGATACCCAGTATACCAATGTGTGGAAACATCCACTCGAATGGAGTGTAAATGGTAGAAACGAACGCCTAATAAAGAGTTACCTAATTTGCAAGTAAATTGCTTATTACAGCGTAGACTCCAAAACAAATATGGAATGCTCAAATATTATGTATGCACTCGCGCAACACTAAGGTTAATTGCACACACACCGATTTTGGACGGCCAGTATAAAATCGGCCGACGTTTTACCGGTAGCAGGGTGCTGGCACACTCACCGGATTTTTACCGGTCTAACAATCTGTTGCTTTGTTGTCGTTATGGTGACACGCTTTTCACACACTGAATGAAGCGAGAGCAGTCGAATGGAATGGTCAGCAAAAAATCGGTGCGTCTGCAAGCGTGTGTTTAATCATGTACGCCACTACTTCCCGATACCCCCGACGATACAGTGGCAGTGGACGGCTGCTCACCGGCATTTTGCCGACACCGATCAGCGGTTGGCGTGTGTGCCAGGTCCCGTTCCCACATGTCGTCGCTTTAAAAGCAAAGTGACATAAGTCCAAAATGTATGATTTTCAGGAGCGATGTTTTAAGTTTTGCGTCACACAAAAAAATTGTTTTCTAGTTAATTAAAAACAATATACAAAGTGCGTTTACATACAATTGAAGTATTTTTCTCCCTCTTTCAGATAGTATATAAATTTGTACAAAAAGGCAAATATTTAAAAAAAGATATGACGTTTTGCCAAAAATCTGATAGTTTTTTAAGTTTTTATTTTCAAATGAGTTGCAAAAGTGTCGTTTTGTCGCTTGAAATTTTTCGCAATACGCCGTTTTGCCACAAAAAAAAAAAAAAAAAAAACACAGCCAATCGCAACGCACAACTAAAAAAATGTCATTTTGCAACAAAAAATTGTGGGATTTTTAGTGGAAATCGAAACGACACTTTTTTAAAACGTGGAAAGTAGAAGGAATAGAACTAAGCCGTTTTGGCAGAAAAAAAAAAAAGAAAAAAATTGTGATCACTTTTGTATACTTAACTCAAAAATGACAAATTTCGACTTATGTCACTTTGCTTTTAAAGCGACGATGTGGTTCCCTATTGGAATTTGGACGACCGGTAGATATAAGGCCGATCCAACACACTTTACTCGATTTAGAATTACACAAAAGAAGAATCACTTAAATTGCATGCAACGCGCACAGGGCTGCCAAAATTCTCGCGGATTTTGTTTGACTTATATTTTCTGCAATTGGCTTTTGTGGTTTGTGTCAATTTTTTTATTTTGCCTGCAAAATAAATTGGTGTGCGTGCAAGTTGAACGACTGCTCGTGTCACTTCACTGTGCTGCTAAGTTTCAAAAGTACCGAAAATATTAATTTTCTTTTGATTTTGTGAAACGAACAAAATTAACACAAATATTTGTAAAACTATATATCGCCCAAAAATTTTCCATTTCTATCACTTTTTGAAAAAAGATAAACCAAAATACGACAATACCTGGAAACCCTGAATACCCCCATAGCGGATATGCTGGCTATACCAATGTGTGCAAGCAAGCATCCACTCGAACGGAGTGTGAATGGTAGAAACGGAGAGATGACGTTTTTTCTCCATTCACTCACTTCATTGGCTAAACAATTTTCGATTTCGATTATTTTTTCTTCGGAATGTTATTGTTTTTTTTTTACGTACGAACCTGCTACAAACGAATACCTTTTGAACAGAAAAAGAATCATAAAATTCGGTGCTGCCGAACTCGAGATATAAACATACAAACATAATATCCAGGTCATTTTTATATATAAGAAGATTATGCCTATAAATTTGAGCGCAATAAGGTTGGTAGATTTAGATTCAGAGTCCATAGCATATTATTATATCAATAAGAAAACATATTTTTATTTAAGACTAGCGGTCCCGGCGAACTTCGTCCCGCCCAAAATTGACTTTTTGACTAAAATAATTTGTAGCATTTTCCACTATTCCACCTGAAATCAATTTTGTTGATCCAAAATATCTTTTGACAAACACGATCTCACTGTATATACTACGATCAAAATTTAAAAAAAAAAAAATAAAAAAATAAAAAAAAAGCTCGCCGTACAAAGTAGATATATGAAAAATAAATTTTCACGAACTTTCAAATTTATCTTTAAATTTTTCCAATTTTTTCGCCGTATGAACCATTCTCACGCGTAGACAAACTCAACAAAGAAAATATATCTCAAATCGGACCATCCGTTCTCGAGTTATAGGCGGTCTTACGGATATGCAACTTTGGATGATTAAAAAAAAAAAAATCTGAATATAATTTAGTTCAGATGCTCTAAGTTAACAAATTTGACAAAAGGAATTTAAATAAATAACTAAATATAGTGCGCAAACAATTAAAATAGGTTTGATAAGAAAATCGAGTCTATTGGGCCGGGCATTACAGTTCATGCCCAAAGGACACGTTCAATAATCATTACACCACCCGCTATATATTATAAACGCTTAAGAACTATGGAGAAAATGTAAAACTCAACTAACTATCTACTAAACTATTTAACTAAATAGAATAATAATAATAAAATGGGAGAGAACCATAAATTTGTTTCCGTGTCCGAAATGGTTAATTTTTAAAAACTTCCTTTCGAACCTTCACTATAGAAGACTGATGGCTTCATTTTAAACCTTTAGCTTATATATGTTGTAGGCAACAACACGTGATTTTGTAATGGAACATTTTGTCATTGTGAGTTCGAAAAAAATTAGGCTGGCCACTAAAAATGCTAATTTTTGGCAGTGAGCTGTAATCGAGTGCAAAGTTATATACAAATGCAGCGCCTTGCAAATTCACGCGGGTCGTTTGTCTTTGAACTCGAATTGCTGAACGTGATCTTGATGTGCGTGCGCGATTTGATTCGATGCGTTCCTCGCGTTGCTCATCGTCCTCCATTGACCGTGAGGCCAAATTTGACCGTGCATGTCGCGTTCGCCGACCAATATTTGATCGTCTTAACATAATAAACTCTAAAAACAATAATTTGTTTACGCTTTAAACACTGCAGAGCATGTGACAAATATAATGCACTGATTACAAAAATGCAATACACTTACTTTTTAGTTTTTATAAAGAAAAAGATATAGATACACAATTTTATTCGTTGGCGTTGTGAACATTTCGGTTGATAAAACAAAACTCAATTTTATTTGACATTTTAAAATAAATTGTAACTGAAGCTTTGTTCAATTAAATAGATTTTTAGTAAATATGAATAAATATATACACAAAAATGAATTTATTGGAATGGCAGTTGCGCCTTCTTTCAAAAACTGATCATACTAATATAGTTATAAACCTTCTCTGCATGGTCTATTAACCAACAAAAAAAACTAAATCAAAATCGGATGTGTGTGGCAGTCGGTAGGCTGTCACACACACATTTAGTAAGCTATTTTTATATATATAGATACATATATGTAAATTTATATTTATTTTAAAGAATTTATGTTATTTAGCATAATGCAATTTTTTGTTATTTTGTTAGAATGTGCTTATATTTAAATATACTTATTAGTAAATTACTACGCTACAAATTACACTGGTACACGGACATCGAACGAGAATTATTTTGAATAAAATTTTATGAAATCTCTTGTGCAGCATCGGTATTACAAGTGAAAATCGAAAATATGTACGTACATCAGTCGTAGAAATTTCAGCCGATTTTCACCGAGGCAGGAATCCAGTTAGTAAAAACTTCAAGCAATAACGCCACAGGCACGTAACAATCACTGTTATGATGGTTTTTATATCCATACCTAGCTGTACAATATTTGTATAGGTGCGATGGCAAGTCATGATTCCGAGAGGCGACATTATCTGCATGAAATATTTACACAGAATAATCGATTCCGGATTGCCCTGGCATAAATTAGGTATGTACCCGGAGAGAATTCATTCGACAATAATATTAACCATATTACTAACTACCTAGTTGAATTCGTCGAAAGTTCTCGAATAACAATACTGGGTAGCATTGGGAAAAACAATTTTGATTTGCTTCCCTAATCACGGAATTTATAGCAAAATAACTGAGGGAAACGTGAGTACATAAATAAATATGTATTTAATCGTGTGCGCCAGACAAAAACGCTTGGCATAGGTTAGCGAAGTTTGCCTCGAAATGTCCCTCTGGAATTATGATTGGCTCTTTTGTACTTCCACCTAATGGCGCTGTTAACTTGTTTAGGGTAAGGACATCATTTTCGTATTTCCCAACAGAAATTGGTATGAGATGTCGATTATATTCCGTGGTGAGACTTTTAAACGTCAACGTCGTTTAAAGTTGTTTTATAAACCGAAAATTTATGGAAAACATTTGCAGTTTCCGGTGCCTTGGTCACGAAAGTTATGAACAAGTCCCTCGAGGTTCTGGTTCTGGAGTTTTTAATGGACTCTATAAATAATGCAAGTGCTTTTTTGTGCCGCTTTCAAATGAAAGATTAGAGTTCATCTTGAGTGCGCGTTAACAGGGTTATAGTTTATTGTCCTGAACCACATTTTGCGTCTGATTTAAGAACGATTTCGATATCGAATTTACATACATTACATTCAGCACCATTTTGACAGTCAGCTGAAATAACTCACTGTAAATAAAGTTAACAAATCCTGATTTATTCCACAAACAAAATTCTCAACGGAGATAAATTTGAATCATGAATTTAAACAGTGGATAATGTACCAATCTATTCGAACAATATTCAGAAGTCGTTGACAGCCAAACATTAAAATGGAAGTCCTTCGAGTTCGTCGTTCTCATTGGGTAACAATTTAGAGAGAACCTCGAGTTGGTCATCATGTCTCGTGAAACTCTGAATAATGTAATCAGCTAAGGGTGTTGAGGTCCTTGCAGCTAGGAGATTTTTTTTTTAGCAATGTAAAATCCATTGCAGCGACAAGTGCGTATTACATCGCGTTGATATGCAACGACGGACCTTCGTTGAGGGAAACACTTCATTACTTAAAAGTAACCCGCTGCTGTGAGAACTTAGATTAGGTGTCAGATGAGTTGACTTATTTTATGGGGGTGGTAATAGGTGATAACTTTTTATACCACAGCTAGGGTCGTCAGCCTTATTATCTGTATATTATATAAGTTCGTCTTTTACGGTGCACTTTGTTACTATATGCTAGAGAGAGGGGTGGCAAATCTCTCTGATGATCCCGGCTAACGGCTGGTCTATGCAACAGCACAGTACAAATAGAATAGGAATAAAAATCAATAACCTGTGTGTGCAAGGACAGACACTCATGTGTAGCAGATGTGAACCACCATTACAAGAAAAAATAAAACCTTTTAAACACGAACAAAACTTTCTGTTAATTAAAAAAAAAGACTTTTACAATTTGCACCCCTGAATAACATCAGGCTTCCTGGAAGTCGTTTAGGCTAATCAGCAATTTTTTCCCAGGTTCCGATTAATAACGTTTTATAGTTTGTTGCGAGTTGATGTAAATTTCCTGTGCTTTTCCCTGACCTTACTTGTTGTACAGTGTAAACCCTTGACTGCAGAGCTACCTACGCATTGGCTCTAAAGGGTAGACCTGGGCCTTCATCAATATGCCTATCCAGTTAGCGTGATATTTGACTATGTGCCGTTTACATGCCGTATGAAGCAGACGGACCACCTGCTCCCCTAACCCACACATTGGTACATAAAGCGGAACAGGAAGGATGGGACCTACTGTTGGGATGCGATGCCAACGTGCGTCATACACAATGGGGCAGCGGAGACATCAACACGCGAGGTGAGTCACTTTTTGAATTCATTATAGAAAACAACCTTTTGGTAGCCAATAGGGGTTTAGAACCAATATTTGTAGTTAGGAACAGGCAAGAGGTCCTAGACATAACACTCTGTAACAACTCCGACACTCTAAATGTGACAAAATGCCACGTACTAACAGAAGATTCCTACTCGGATCATAAGCTGATCGAATTTTCTGTAGATAACGAAGGGGAACCGCCCCAGCCATATATGAATCCCAAAAAGGTGGATTGGCGTCTCTTCAGCAATGAAGTTGGGAAAAGTAGAACCTTATTGCAAGACGGTAGTATTAACTGCCCGGAAGGCTTAGATATAAAAGCCGAAAGAATCGCAAGCGTTTTTAATAACGTTTTTGAGAAAGTTTGTCCAGTGGCAAAGCAAACAACCCGAATATAACCTCCATGGTGGAACAAGAAACTTGCTGTTATTAGAAAGCACACAAGGAGGCTCTTAAATACAGCAAATCGAACAAAATCTGACGAAGACTGGGAAAGTTACAAAGCCAGCCAGAGAAACTTTAAAAACGAATCCAGAAATCAAAACGCCAATCATGGCAAAAGCTCTGCGATGAGTTACAGGGCACAGCGGAAACCGCGAGACTAAGGAAAATCCTAACTGGAGGAGCTAAAGCTCTGGGTTCTCTTAAGGACTCCGACGGCAGCATTCCTAGACATTGAAGGAGCCTTCAATAATGTCAAAACAGACGCCATATGCAGAACACTGAGTAAACTCAACATTGACACCACAGTCATCAACTGGATTGTCAACGCACTTAAGGCTAGACACCTAGTAGCCGAACTTGGGGACTCCAGACTTGAAGCCTACGCTTCAAGAGGAACACCTCAGGGAGGGGTTATTTCCCCACTACTCTGGGTTATCGTCTTAAATGAGGCACTTATGCAACTCAGACATACAGGCATAAAAAATAACTGCCTACACGGATGATGTTGTGCTATTGGCAACCGGCAAATTTCTGCCAACACTGGCTGAGCAATTAAATGGAGCCCTCTCCATCCTTGACTCCTGGACCAGGAAATGCGGTCTATCAGTCAATCCTCAGAAGACTGAACTAGTATTATTCACTAACAAAAGGAAAATTCCGCAGTTTGTCATGCCTTCTGTTGGCGGTACACCCCTCAGAATCTCTGACAATGCTAAATACCTGGGACTAATACTAGATAAGAAACTAAATTGGAAAATGAAATGAATAGACGAACGACTCGCACTTGTCTTACTTTTTTAAACTTTCTGTTGTATTCTGACCTAATCAGAAGAGTAAAGGTCCAACGACTGAGGTGGACACGAACACGAATGATTCGACCCGGGAAATCTTCGAATCCATACCCGAGGGACGACGGCGCAGTAGAGGAAGATCGCGACTCAGGTGGCGCACGCAAGTGGGAGGGGACCGGGACCTAAACCAACTAAGCGTGCGAAACTGGAGACAGGTGGCTAAAGATCGTGCTGGACTGTAACGCCACCTTAAATAAGTAAGTAAGCTGCATAAAATAATAGTCAAAAGTTCGCGAAAATTGTTTACTATTTTTAGGCAATCCTAAGCCGAAAATAATCAATTTGGGGGAACTGCAATTTTTCATATTTTGGGCAATCATTATGAAAAATAAGTCAAACTGGAGAAAAAAAAAAATTAAGGGAATGAAAAATCACCCGAGTTTTTAACTTTTTTTTAGGCCAATCGTCGTGTCATGTGGTCTGTGCTTACATATAACGTGTCCTCACAAAGATGTTCATCTTCCTAATTCTTAGATCGCCTAAAATTAAGCGATGTAATAATTTAAGGTCAACTTTAGCCAGAAACCCCTTCGGATAGAACCTTTAACTTATCAGATTTAGGGTTCTATAAATGTTGCCAACAAGTTTTTACCTAAAAACGCTGTATACTTCTACGGTCTTCCCTTATATAATAATCATATCAAATGAAAAGATATACGAAATTAATAATTTCAACCCTTACTCTTTCTCTATCTTGTTGTAATCTCTAACCGGAAAGTAACCTTTATCCTGGATTTGGATCCTTTAACCAGGAGATTTTCATCTGCCCAGAGAAAGGTGAGGGCCGTGCCTAAGGCCTATACACAATTACACATACGTCACCTCCTTATCATCATCACTTATCCCTTTTAGCAAATTTTATTGTGCTTTTTTTTTATTGTTTACGTCATCGTGGTGTGGAAACGTACTTCCAGACATGCCCTTTGGTTTTAAATTTTAGGTAACACCAAGTTTAGTGTCAAAATTGAAAATGATTGAAATTTATGACCGAAAATGTGTGATTTCAGAGAAACACTAGAGTATAATCCGATGATAGTTTTGAGGATGTGGAATAATCTAACACATTGAATGAACAAAAGGTACTTATGTAAAATGTTGAAAGTAAATGCATTCAATAAAAAATGGAAATTGCGACCACTAGTGCACAAATGTGTTGTACCTATTTGTCGCTATCAATTTTCGTAAGTTCTTTCCACAAAAAAGCAACCGTTCTTATCACCATTATTTGCGGATAAATATTTAACAGAAAAGTGTTATGTTATGTTGTTATTTTTTAGTTATTCGATTCTACAAATAGCAGCATTCAACGCGACAATTTGATGCACACGGATATACATGTGCATTGCGGTCACCTGTCACCGAACACGTTTTTCACTTGTGATTTGATTTTAAATGCTGGTCGCGTTTTGTTACAAAAAAAAAAATGTAAATTGTGAATAATTTAATAAATTAAATTAAAAAATATCTTAACAATCTTAATAACCTTATATTCACACCATATGTTTGTGTGGTGCTCCGGATGGTTTATGTTTATTTTAGACCCTATAGGTACGGTGACCATATTCGCCGAAAAAAAATAAAGGACAATAATAATTTTGCTCCAACATTTTTGTATTTATTATTTATTTGTTAAAAATATCGTTTTCGATTTTGGCTTTTCAGATGTTGAACTGAGATTTCAAATTTCTGCTGCAAAATCGAACATCATAGTACATTTACACCGCACCTAAATTCAACATTTCTGAAAAAAAAAAAAATCCGAAATTCGATTTTGCGTTCGCACTGAAACTTCGAATGAAAGCTAGTTTCAGAATTGATTATTCATCTTTTTTTCTTTTTGGATAAAAAATCAATTTTTTTTGGGTCTACAGGAAAAAAATAAAAATAAAATGTGGATAGATTTAAAAACATCTTCATTTTCATTACGAAAACCTCTAAATTCGAAGTAGGGTTTTCCGAAACTACATTTAACTATAAGAATAGCTTTAACAGCATACACATTCATTTGTGATTTGTCACTGCTCCAACCTCCAAGCGTTAGGTTAGGTAAGGTTAGGTTGAGAGGGCAGTTTTTCACCCAGAAGCCGTGAAGGCCCATTGTGAGTACCCTGTTTGTACATGTAAGGACATGTGGCTAACAAAACCACTTCGATCTGTTGAGGAATAGTTTTATGTCTGATAGACGTACCCCTGCCAGGTCGTCCAAACTTTCGAAGAACTTAGCTCCCATACAGGATGAGCGGCGTTCCTGTAAAGCTGGGCAGTGGCATAGCAGATGTTCCACGGACTCTATTTCCTCTTCGTCTCTACAGCTTCTGCAGAAGTCATTTGCAAAGATGCAGTGTCCGGTTAAGACCCCGACGAGCATCCGGATTTGACTTCTATTAAGGGAGATAAGGAACTTTCATCTTTTGGTGTCAACCACAGGCCACAGACTTCGGGTTATGACGCAACCGACAGTGTTGCTCCATTGTTCCTCAGCCAGTTGTGTGGTGACGCCTTCAATAAAAGTCTTAGCCTTAGTCTTGTTGAAAGGCGGTAACACCTCTCCGTCCGCAAGTTGAGGGTTCATATCAGAGCCGTATCTGGCCAATTCGTCCGCCTTTTCGTTTCCTTCCACCCCAACGTGTCCCGGAACCCAGCAGAGTAGAATTGAGTGATGACGTATAGCCCTGAGCGCCACGAGGCAATCTGTAACACATTTCGCATTAACAAGATTGGAGCCGATAGCTTTAAGTGCTGCTTGACTGTCCACACAGATGGTTATTTCCATTGCTGGTAGTCCCATCGATAAGATAGTCTGTGCTGCTTTTTTAACCGCATAGATCTCAGCTCAGAAGACACTGCAGTGATCGGTCAGTCGGAATATGCCGGCTCCTGTTCCATTTTCAGTTTTTGAACCATCCGTAGGGTTATTCATGATTAAAAATACTCTTCAGTTGGTGCACCGTGCACTAGAACCCGGTAGGCACAAACTGAAATTTAAGGTGTGCAGTGCATGCAATGAAGCACTGAGGGTGTAAACACAATTTCAAGTAATGTATGTACATCATAAGTAATATTTTTAATTGAACTAAATGCAAACAATTTTTGGTCAGTGTTTTAAAAGACAGTTTCAAAAATAAAGGACAAAATCCGTCCTTTATTAAAAATAAAATAATATAGGACAGGGGTTAAAAAGAAAGGACTGTCCTTTTAAATAAAGGACGGATGGTCACCGTACCTATAGGGGGCGCTGGGGTCGTTTTTTGAAAATTCTTATTTATGGACCGATTTGGCTCAAATTAACACCATATAACACAAAATTTGGATCCGATAGGTGGCGTTGGGAGATATTTACGACAAGTTAGATTGTCGTTAGATTTTGTATCAACAAACATTAAATTTAATTGTAATAATATAGTTGGCGTTGGTTGTCTGTACTTTTTTGAATTTGACATTTCAGTAATTCATATTTCATTTAGCTGTAGGGGAGAGGTGGTCACCTTAGGACACTTTTTACAAAAATCGCTCTAGATCCATTAAAAAGCGGAGTATCCCTTCAGATCTTGAAAATTATTATTACATGTTGTTTTATCTTTGACTCTTATATCCAAACTTATATGTATAGTTATGATTTATATAATTTTTATTTATTTTAAAAATCTCTTTAAAGTGTCCCATTCTGCCCCTCTGGGGGGGCACCTTAGGACAACCATGGGGCGGTTTTGGACATGTCTAAAAAAAACGCTCATTAGGAGCGGTTTGCTTCTTTTTCTTGTAATTTCCCCGAGAGGGATAAAAACCTAAAAACTTCATATTTTTTTAAAAACAATGTAAATTGTTAATATTTTGGTTGAATAACATCGCTACACATATAAACATTATAATTGAACACTTTTAATTTGTAAATTGAGCATAATGTTAGAATAATATGCTTACAACTAGGAATACAAAAAATTACAACCGTCGCCTGGAAACACACTTTTCTTTTTATTTTATTTTTTAAAGTTGGTATCGTTTCAATATCCATCAGATGTTTGTTTGAAGTGGAGTTGCCACTGTAAAATGTTATTAAAGCATTAAAAAGTTTTTTTTTGTAGTACGTTTTCTTAAGTTGTCCTTAACTGCCTCCGCCCTAAACTAGCCACCTCTCCCCTACAATTGTTCGACGAAAACTCCAAATTAGTTTTTAATCAATTTTAAATAGGTAGGTTACATTTCCATTCGATTTCCGGCACAAATAACATAACCAAGGAAAATGTTCTTGCTGGGCCAAATTTTATGATTCTTCTTTTGTTTTGTTCGTATTGGGATATATCAGGCTTAGGTAGTCTTAATAGATAAAATTTTGGTACCGATAGCTGGCGTTGTTGTCGATCTCCGAAACTGCTCAACCGATTTCAATTCAATTTTGTGGATGTATATTCTTCGTTTCCACTTGAAGGATAGGATACTTTTGAACCTGATAGGTGGCGCTGTTGCCGATCTCCGAAACAGCTCTACCGAGTTGATTGAAATTTGTAGTTGGGTAGGTATGGTTGCTTCAAACAAAATTCAAAGACCAATATTCTCATTCCACGGAATCCGCTTATTGAGAACGAATTTGTACGTCGTGTACTGTAAACCGTTTTAGTCAAAAAGCGGAAGGTTGGCCGACACGTTAATCTTCTTTGTTGCGTTTGTCTACGCCTAAGGAAGGCTCATACGGCGACAAAATTGAAAAATTTGAACGGGAAATTCGAAAGTTTGTGAAAATTGATTTTCCATACATTTTCTACGGAGAGTTTTTTTTTTTTTTTTTTTTAATGTTGATCGTAGTATACAGTGAGATCTATTTTTCAAAAGCTAAAGTTAGGATCAATAAAATTAATTTCAGGTGGAAGTGAAAACTATTTTAGTCAAAAAGTCAATTTTGGGCGGGACGAAGTTCGCCGAAGTTTGCGGTGTGAAATGCACTTCCAGTATAAATAAATAAATGGTAAACTAGTATTGGAAAAAATATCTACAGAACTGTCTCCTTTTTTGACATCGTGAGTATACGAAATTGTAATCCTTTTCAAACAACTAAAATCTTTTTGTGCTCGATTTCCGTCAATTAATGATTGAAAAGTTTAATTGCCTCTTTTTTACCCAACGGGATACAGAACAGAAGACAGAAGGAGTGTAATCTATTTCGCAAGTATGTATGTTTGTTTCGGCGTAACCTCCTTTAGCCTAACGGCTTGACCGATTTTAAAGAGATGGGGTGTCATTAGATTTGTATTCGTCCTCGGAGCGTCATAGACTAGAAAACTAAAAATGAAAAAGTTAGTCAAAATACAAAAAAAGAAAAACATATTTCTGTAGAAAAGAACTAAAAAAATGTAAACAGGTAGAGGAGATACATTTAGGTAAACTATTTGGCAGTCGGAAGCTACGCTTTTTTTCACCTGCAGTATATGCCGCGTTTTATTTGGTTCACTGTCTATAACTTATCCCAAAGTAATTCCATCCGATTTCCTTTCAATTCGACTTTCATGACTTTATTATTTAATTATACATACAGTCTGTATCATAAAAGGTAGTGGCACGATGCTCAAATTGTGGTTAAACCTCTCATGTAAACCGAACAAACTTCCTAACCAAAATCTTTGCCAGATATAGTATAGGTAGGTAAATCTTTGGAATATTGTTAAATTATATGCTGCTCATGGTTGACATAATATTAACTTGGATAGACTTCTGCTACAATCAGACTGTTGTGTACTGTCAGTTTGGTGGTTGAACACATCTAACTGAGTAAAGCTGATAAGAGTGGTTATGTGTTTTCGATGCCATCGTATTGTGAGAAAACTCTTTGTAACTTGTTAGCCCTGGAGTGAATATTGAATAAAAAAAAAAACACAAATTGTATTTTTGCCTTGAGCTACATCACGACTGACACTATCATTGTAACGTAATCGGATCGGTAGATTCTTCATTATTTTGCATAATATCTACAAAAGGTAAACGATATCAACTCATTTGTCTAGAGGGCGAGAAGTACGTATAAATGTAAATGTTTAGGAACAACTAAGAGAGTATGAAAAGTAATTGATTCTAAACTACAAGTCTTGCACAACAGGGAAATCTTAACAATTAACAATTAACAATGGTTTTTGTCCCACAAAACTATATGTACAAGCGGATTTAACAATAATTAACGATCAAATCTTAACAAGTGAGAATTTCTAAATTTCCCCACTTTCTGTACCACAAAGCTACAAGTGTAGACAAAATTTATAAAACGACTAGCTGACCCGGCAAACTTCTTTTCGCCGAAATTAGTTAATGTAATGAAAATAATAATTCCGAGCAGGCACAATGCACTTCCTAATTTATGTAATTCGGCCAATTAAAATTCTTTATTTAAAAGTTCTATTAAATGCAATATAAATAAATGATGAATAGCAATGTTAATTTGTTTCAATCAAACCACAATGATTTTGACGTGTCGCCCAACCTTCCGCTTTTTCACTAAATTGACAATGTGAGAAACATGGGAAATCAAGATTGATGCCACAAATGCACAAACATCCATCGATTATCCTTGCAATACATTATTTGTCGTAGTGAAAGCGAGACGCACGGGAAATTGAAGTCGCACGAATGGTAAATCGAAATCTGCGGAATAAGAGTGTTTGCCTTTGAATTTTACCTTCAAAATCATCACTGGCATGATATTTGATGTGAGATCCTTCACCATAAATCAAATGCGATCTGTTACAAAGTTTCGTTACGTTGATTTTGCGCAACAAAATTTTAACTGAGCCCACTTTCAAATCCAAATTATGAAGAGGTAAGCCCGGAACATCCAAAGAATCAAAAAATTCAACTAATCCCCATAAGGTTTTTTTTTCACAACAAAGGGTAGCATTATGCCCTTCCTTCCAACCAAAAATCATAAAAATCGAACGATCCGTCCCCGAGTTATGAGTGCACATACGGACGTCAGTCTTTTTTATATGTAACTGTACCCACCGGCTTTGCCCGTACCTTTCATATTAAATCTTGCTCACATTTCGCAAATTGCTTTATATGGACAATGTCCATTAATAATTTTAATTATACGACTTTAGAAATAGAGTTTGATTTTATTTTTGAATGGGACGTGCCACAATCCGTTTTCTTATCCCACTTGTGTTTTTCAAAGTACCACATAGGGTCAAAAACTATCCGAAATTTAAAACTGGAAGCAACCATATCCATCTACAAAATTTCAATCAACTTGGTAGAGCTGTTTCGGAGATCGGCAACAGCGCCATCTATCTGGTCCAAAAGTGTCCTATCCTTCAAGCGGGAACGAAGAATATAAATCTACAAAATTTCATTGAAATCACTTGTACAAGAAAAGAGAAATTTGCATATTTAACAAGTGAAGCGGTTTTATTTTGTGGTATAGTAATAATAGTTACTTGTTAAATCGGAATATTTAATAAGTGCCTGTAGAACTGTTAAATTGTAGTTTTGTGGTACAAGCCATGGAAGAGGTTTTGGAGCTTTTTAATTTGTCAGAAGTGACAGCTATACAAAATTTGAGGCACCGATTTTAATGCCACCAATTCACTCCAAAAATCAGTTTGCGTTCTTTTTGTTATCTCGTTTACATAGCAACACAGATCAATTTGTGTTGTGTATATTCAAGGTTCACTGGAAAATGCCATCTCTTCGGAAGGCGCCTCTTCGGATCTTGGGAAGGAAGAGTTAGTCCGGCATCGACTTTTCACAAGCCCAACGCAGGTCTACTAAGTTGAGACTCTTTGAATCCAATGTTAAATCTGTGCTGATGTATGCCTGTGAAACGTGGAAATGCTCTTCTTACATCTCGAGTAGGTTGCAGGGCTTTGTCAACCGTTGTCTGCGGTACATCCTAAAGATCCGATGGCCACAAACAATATCCAACAATGATCTGTGGCTGAGGACTTTACAAACAAAAGTGGATGTTGACATCAAGCAAAGAAAATGGCGCTGGATTGGCCACATACTGAGGAAGCCTGATGACAACATAGCAAAGCAGTGCTTTGAATGGAATCCTCAAGGTGCGAGACGGCCTGGAAGACCAAAAGGAACATGGAGGTCAACTGTCATGAAGGAAGCTCAGTCCCAGAACTTGCAGACGTGGGCACAGCTGAGGTATCGTGCTAGGAATAGAGAGAGATGGAAGGATCTGGTTGCCGCCCTATGCTCCAGGAGGAGTTAAAGTGTTGCCAACAGCAACCGGAAACTAAGAAGAAAAAAAACGCAGGTCACCCAAGAAAAAATTGAAAGGAGATCAGCGCTGCTTTGCTCACCACTTTCATCAGAAAATGAGAAATGTTTAAAATGCTCATAAATGAAAACCGACAGCACACGTGCTAACTCGGAAATGACTCAAATCAACCGTCAAGGGATATCAAAAGGACTCATTCCCTCTAAGACCCAGCGGCAAAAATAAATTAGCATCCTACCCTTCAAAGAAGAAGGCAGATTACAAAATTACAAGAAGCATCATAGATACAGTGGATAATTGATTCATTAAAATACAAGGCGTCCTACTTATACAATACCAAACCAAATACCATCAAAAAGGAGCTAAGGGAAAAGTAGACCGACAGTGATAGCATCTAAATCAAAGTCGAAAAGTCTTAAACGACAGCATTAAAACTCGTAAAGAAAAACGAAACTTTTAAAGATAACGGAGATTCTTAGAACACAAGAACACAATTTGAAATCTGAAGTCGAGGTAACCAGACGGACTGAAGGATCAAAATAGAACTGATACCCAAAAGCTGACCTAAACTTGGTATGAGCTACGCCAATTGAAGGGGAAACCTATTTTAAAATTAGAAAAAGTATCTATACGATATCTATACATCAAACAAAAGAAGGAATTGTCATTTAATAAATTAGACAATAAGCCAAGAATATGAGAGGCTTCAACATTAACATATCCCTTAAATTACGGCAACTATCTCTAGTCTTGGTAGGCGCAGTGGCTTATTGGTTAGTGTGTTGGACTACTAAGCGAGGGGTCGAGGTTCGAATCCCGCAAAAACCCAAATTCCAACTTTGGGTTTTTTTCCACTGCGCCACCTCTCGCGATCGTTTGACAAACATTCGAGAGTATAACTGTCTTGAAAGGGCTTCTCAATTAGCCGTATGGAGTCGGCATAAAATTGTAGATCCCTTCCATTCGTTCCAAAAATGAAAAACTCACACAAAACGAATGTTTGTGAAAAGCTAGGCCTAGGGTCCCTCCGGACCTGTTGCGCCAACTAATTTAATTTAATTTATAAATCTCTAGTCTTGAGAAGAGTTGGATAAGAAACAAATAAAAATACTCTGAAACAGTGGTATGAATAAAACGTAGCAATTGCTTTCACTCAAACGCTACGTTTCGTATGAATAGCTCCAAAGGGAGCTAATACTAACTTTTGACATGTTCGAAGAGCGGCGCCACTTACCTTTTAGTCAGATCCGTTTGAATAAAACGTATAGTAATTGCTACGAAATTCCAGGTCTGTTATTTACCTGACTCAGGTTAAATATTTTGTATGCACATTTTGAACATAAAACAATCTAAGCACTGTAAATTTTCGATAATTTTTTTTTTTTTATGAATAGTTAAGTTAAATTCAGTGTGTACAGGAAAACCACCAAACGACGTATGAAAACAGCAGCAATTATTTCGTGCCACGCGAAGTTATGAGTGTGGACTGTTTGGCTAATAACGGGTGATTTTTTAAGAGGCTTAGAACTTTTTTTAAAAAAAAAACACAAAAAATTCGAAAAAATGAATGAAATATTTATTTGAATCGATAGTTTGAACCTTGCAATTTAATGTTTAAAGATAATTTCATGCAAATGTTGACCGCGGCTGCGTCTCAGGTAGTCCATCCGCTGAGTCCAATTTTGGCATACTCTTTCACACATATCGGCCGGTATCTCACGAATGAATGCATGGATGTTGGCTTCCAGTGCGTCAATCGAAGCGGACTTGTCCCTATACACATTAGCCTTGACATACCCCCACAAAAAATAATCTAATGGTGTCAAATCGCACGATCTAGGCGGCCAATTGACCGGCCCGAAACGTGAAATTAACTGTTCACCAAACTCGCCTCGTAATTGCGCCATTGTTTCGCGTGCTGTGTGGCATGTGTCAACGTCTTGTTGAAACCACATATCATGCAAGTCAAGAACTTCCATTTCGGGCAAAAAAAAGTTTGTTATCATCGCTCGGTAGCGTTCACCATTGACAGTAACGCTGCGATTCGCATCATCTTTGAAGAAATATGGCCCAATAATGCCGCCGGCCCATAAACCGCACCAAACAGTGGCTTTTTCGGGATGCATTGGTAGCTGTTGCAATGCTTCTGGCTGATCTTCACTCCAAATGCGGCAATTTTGCTTATTTACGTACCCATTCAACCAAAAATGAGCCTCATCGCTGAACACAATTTTTCTTTCCAAGAGCCCATTCACCAAAAATTCGGCGTTGTGGTAGGTCGGCTGGCTTTAGTTCTTGCACATGCTGTATCTTAAAAGGCTTTACGCACAAATCCTTCCGCAAAATTTTCCACGTAGTGCTGTAACAAAGGCCTAACTGCTGGGAACGGCGCCGAATCGACATTTCGCGGTCTTCTGTCACACTAGCTGATACGGCCGCAATATTTTCTTCACTACGCACAGTACGTAAACGTGTTGGTGGTTTAATGTCCAACAAAGTAAATTTGGTGCGAAATTTGGTCACAATCTTCCGAATAGACTGCTCAGAAGGTCGAGAATGCCGATCATAAAATGGAAGCAGCGTGCGATGAACATTTCGAACCGAGCACGAATTTTGATAGTAAAATTCAATAATTTGCAAGCGTTGTTCATTTGTAAGACGATCCATGGTTAAATTGCAAACCAAACTGAAGCTGTTTGACAGTGACACAAGGTACTAAACACACGTCAGCTGTCAAAACCAGTGTTGCCAAAACCAAACCAGCTAAAAAATCACCCGTTACTTCGTTTGGAGGAAAATGTTTAGATAAAATCATATCTAAGGTTTATAGGAGATCCGGGCTCTTAGGACGCAGTTTGAAAAACTCTCCGTAGTTCATAGTTCTTCTTCTACCAATTGGCTGACTGACAAACAACAATTATATATTCAGGTGCAATTGGATTGGAGCTATAGATTGCATTCATTTTTTTTTTATTATTTCAACTTCCACAAAAGTCGTTCGAAACTCAAGGAAAATTAAGAAGTTCAAATTTACTGGTCAAGTTTGACAGGAACTGCAAGGCAAGTACACGTACAGCAAAGTTAATTCTGTGTTCGAATTTTCGAACTTACTTTAAGAAAGTAGGTTTTTATTCATACCGACTCAAAGCAATTGCTAAGTGCTTTTACCTTGCTACAATCTTTTGCTCAAAGCAAGTACTAGATTTAATTCATACGACCCATTGTCTTTATTTTCAAGTGCGGAAGCAATTTGCAGCTGATTTTGAATCTTTGGAATCAACTAAATTGCGTGTTATCTAATCTGGCAAATAAAGCCAGCGGTTTTATGTAGTTTAATTATTTTTTTATATAGAGGGGAAATCTTTCGGATTCCTCAGTTTTCGTTGATGGATAGGCCCATCTTTCTAGATGTTCTTACTACTTAAATTACGCGACATACCTACCTTACTACCTAATTCTTTTATAAAGGGTGGTTAAGTTTTAAGGGCTGATGTTGATTTTTAATAAAACACAAATTATTTAGGAAATTATTGTGATTTCTTTTTATTATGATAAATATCGGCCAAATGGCAAATTTTTCGATGACGCTAAGGCATAATTGAGGTTCTAGGCCATTAATGTGCCGAATTATCTTATCCTTTAGCTCTTGAATTGTTGCTGGCTTATCGACGTATACCTTTTCTTTCAAATAACCCCAAATAAATATGTCTAACGATGTCAAATCACATGATTTTGGTGGCCAATTGACATCGCCACCACGTGAGATAACACGGCCATTGAATTTGTCGCGCAAAAGAGCCATTGTTTCGTTGGCTGTGTGGCAAGTGGCATCGTCCTGTTGAAACCGGCGCAGGGACATAAGTCCCAAATTTAATTTTTGGGAGTTCGATTTGGGACTTATGTCTCACTTAAGTGGAACATAACTCCCAAAAACTCACTTAAGTGGGACATAACTCCCAAAAATAAAAGTTGTGACTTATGTCTCACCAAAGATAAACATTTTTTTTTTTTGTTTTGATAAGCTTAGGGAATTTTCAATGAAGAGCACGTAACAGGAATGTGTACCCAGTCAAACAAGTTTTTGGCTCCGTTATCTTGGTTTGGTTTTAGGCATGACTTACAATAAATACAAAATTACGGTTACTTACGGATCTTAGTTAGTCCAGTTTTTGATCTCTTGCTAGCTAGTGTCGTGAAAATGGAAAGTGAGATTGGAAACATTGATAATGCTAGTAATTTTGAGTTCATTCCAGGGCTCAGAAAAAATAGTTCTGTGTTATATCTTAAAAATGAAAAACACTTGTATTTACAAAAAAGTGTGTATAAAAATACAATAAAGCATTATACATGCTACATAAAATCGTGTAAAGCACGAATTACGTTCGATAGTGCTTTAGATGAAATTATAAAAACAAGATATTGTAGACGAAGAAAATGAAATTTATGGATTCTGGTGAAAGCGATTGTTCCGTTCCGAAGAAAAGAAAAACAACGACCAAACAAATTTTCGACGCAAAACGCTTGAAAATGAAAGATGCAGCCCACTTAGTGCCATATTCTTCTATTAAGCGGCACATGAATCGACTAAAAAGTGGAATTATACCAAAGCCTCCAAGAAGTCTTTTGGAAATAAAGGAAGCATTTATAAATGAAAATGTTTTGTCAAACTATGGCATATCGAGGTATGACAAACAGAAATCCTTCTATAAGCACACGATTTTAGAAAGCCAATTTGGATACACCATATTTATGGCACATAAAATCGTTGAGTTAATTGATACATTGTCTCAATCAGAACGACATTTTTTAATTGATGGCACATTTAATGTTCTTTGTTCTTCCATCCTGTGGATGCAGGCAATTATTAATTGTGAATATAGCCCATGCGGAACATGTAAGTAGCTACTTTTAAAGTAAATTTTCTTGATTTCTCAAAAACTAGAATTTCATAAGTTTATTTCCCTCAAACAAAAGAATTTTTTTCGTTTCTTTTCTCAAATTCTCAAAATGAACTTATGAAATTCTAGTTTTTAAGAATTTGAGAAAATAAAACTTTAAAATCGTGAGATTTTTTAGTTTTATTTTCTCAAATTCAAATGAAGTTCTAGTTTTTTTAAATTTGAGAAAATAAAACTTAAAATCTCGTGATTTTAAAGTTCACTTTCTCATATTCTTAAAATCTTGAATTTCATAAGAATTTGTTAGGTAGTTTCTAAGAATTAAATAATATATCTCAATTTCAGGTGTATCCCTTTCTCTACTCGCTAATGAGTAGTAAGTCGGAGGAAATATATGCACACATGTTTCAATTTATTGGAGCAAACATGTTCCGTTTTCGTCCAACTTCCTTTACTACTGATTTCGAACAGAGTCTTCGAAATGGACTTAAAAAAATCTATCCTGATGCTGAGATTAGAGGCTGTTGGTTCCATAACGTAAAGGCACTTAGGGGAAAGGCGTCAAGGAACTTTTTAAACTCTTTAATAAGTTTTTTGCTCTTCCCTTAATTAAACCGACTTTGATAGGAGAAGCGTTTGATTTTTTAGAAAAAACAGCAAGTAAATACACTTGTTTTGACGAGTTTGTAAAATATTTTAAGAAACAATGGATATCTAAGGTTATTAACTTGCACAAAGTCCCTCTATTTAATTTGAAATTCATTTTACTTTTTTACCCATCAAAACAGTTCTCGGTATATAAAAAAGCTATGCGAACTACAAGTATGCTAGAAGCATATAATCAGAAATTGGGACAAATATTGCCTAAACATGGTAATTTTTTTAAATTTTGCGACAGTTTGTTGGACGAAGAATATAAGTCCACTATCGATTTTACTACGTCACTGGATGGAGAAACTTGGAGCATGTTCGAACGCCCAAAAGGAAAATTTGAAAAAAGGAACGCGTTTATAGACACCTTGACGAATAAACTTGATAAACGAAGAACCACGATTTCGGAATTCGTAAACCAAATGACGTCGAAATTGTATGGTGTTCGTAACACAACTGAAGAAAGGTTTTCTGAAGTTTCTGACTCATCATCAAGTGACAACGAAGAAAATGATTTGGATTACCCTAGGCAACAACAAAGTAACGAAACCTTAACCTGCGGTATTTGTTTCGAAAATCCAAGAAACATATTACTTCAACCCTGCAACCATCGCAAGATGTGTAGTACCTGTTTTGCAAAGATTGACGAAAAAGCAAGAGCTAGTAAAAACGAGTTATTATGTCCATTTTGCCGGCAGATAATTAAAAACACATCTTTTGTTTACTTCTGAAGTTTGAAATTTTGGTGTGATTTGCTATTGAGATTGTTTATTTTCTTTTTTTTTCTTTTCACTTTGCTGATTTTTTGACTTTTTTTGTTGTTAAGTATTTGGTTTAGATTATATTGAAATGTTTTGTTTTGTTTTTGTTATATGAACAAATTAACAATAATGATTACCGTAAGCTGGGGTTACTTTGTGCCTGCAGGGTTACTTTGTGCCAACCGTACTTTTGTACATTCAATTTCACTTTACCAATACTTCTACATAAAATATGAACGTTTTTTCACTGCTCAAGGCTGCTGGAAAAGCTTTCCAGTAAATATTTTATATTCATTAATTTCTTTGTTTTTACGTTTTTGAATAATGACATGAGATTCAAAATCAATTTTTTTCCGAAAAAATTCTATTGCGACAAATTTCATATACAACCAAAAAACTATAACCGCTACGGAATTGAAGGTGGGTTATATTTTTTTATGATTTATTTGTGATAAATAATATTAAAGTTAATATTAGTAAAACCTATTGTTTTCATTTTTACGTCCCCTTTTCAATTAAGTCGCAAGTTCATGGGGTAACATTGTGCCACTATCCTTGGTGTTTAACTTGGCACAAAGTTACCCCCTGTGTATTGATTTTCTTTTGCACGTACAACGTTCTTGGAACAAAGAAACCCCTTGTCTTTAATTTTAAATTTGAAGGTTCCAGAATTGAGCCGAAATGCCTCGAAAGTATATAAAACAGATAGGAGGACGACCCTACAGCAATTTCACCCAGGAAGCTTTGAAAAAATCTGTGCAGGAAGTCCGAAGTGGACGAATTTCAATTCAAAAAGCGAGAGAAAAGTACGGTATTCATAGGAATGCTCTAATAAATAAAGGATAAGATGCTCATTCAAATGTTGCGGGACGTCAAACCATTTTCAGTGCCGAAGAAGAGTTGCTACTACATCAGCTTATGGTTTTCCAGTCACTTTTCTTGATCCAAGATGAATTGGCAAAAGCTATTACGACATAATTATGGAGGAAATAGACTCCTTTCCAGAACAACATGCCTGGCCCTGAATGCAGAATATCATTTCTGGACCGACACAAAGCCTTATAGTCTTTATAGCGTCCCCGAAATATCTTTTTAAAATTTGTATTTTTAAGGTGTTTTTTTTTTTATGTAATAGATATAAAAGAAATCCTTCACTTGTTTCTAAAAATAATTGTGTTATCATGTGTTTTAATGGTATATGGGGTAAGATTCAACCAAACTTACATTTTGACAAGATTAGCGAAGGATTTCGTCAGTGGCACAAAGTTACCCCAAACGTGGGGCTTTAAAGGCTTACATGTTTAAAGTCCTATGCCCTTTCGAGAATTTGAGAACGTTGTCTTTATTGCTTAATGCTTAAGATCAAAAAGATCAAAATGGTATATTTCATACAGAAATAAATGTTTTTTTTTACAAAAACCTCAAAAACTGGCACAAAGTAACCCCAGTTTACGGTATATTGTATATCATCTCTCAAATTGTGTTTAATTTTCAAAATTATTATGAGCAATTGCAGGTACAGCGGAGAAAGGGTGTGATGCCTAATCGAAATTCACAACGTATTGTTGTATATTATCTCTCCGAAAATTTGGGACTTATGTCCCATCTTCGACAAAATATTTTGGGAATTTGGGACTTATGTCTCACTTAAGTGGGACATAACTCCCAAAAATAAAAGTTGGGACTTATGTCCCGGGGACTTATGTCCCTGCGACTTGAAACCACATATCGTCCACATACATATCTTCCAATTTGGGCCATAAAAAGTTCGTTATCATCTCACAATAGCGAACACCATTCACAGTAACTGCCTGACCGGCCTCATTTTGGAAAAAATACGGCCCGATGATGCCGCCAGCCCATAGACCACACCAAACAGTCACTCTTTGTGGGTGCATTGGTTTTTCGACAATCACTCTTGGATTATCATTCGCCCAAATGCGGCGATTCTGCTTATTGACGAATCCACTGAGGTGAAAATTGACGATTAAATTGACCGAAAAAATCACGAAATGCACGATATGCATTTTGATTTGAGCGCCATTTTCATAATAAGCCTGAATAAAGTGGCCTACAGACATCACACTTGTGCGCACACCGGTGTGATGACACCGGTGTGACATTCCGCCACACACGCCACACCAAATCATACACACTTTAGTGCCATTCCAAAAAACGGCCGAATGCCGACGTTCAACGCATATCAACGACTCGGATGCAACTGAGAACTGAAAGTGCGCGTGCATCCCCCCACACATCACACCGATCGAGACACCGACACCAAAAATCAAAAAGTTTTGATTTTTACTCGCACCGTGTGTGACACCAAAAATCGGTGTGCACACCAGCCCACAGACGGCACACATTAGGCGTTTTTCTTTTTTAGTTCAGAGCACAACCTGAACTGTTATACAAAAAGTTTGTGTTTCTTTTTTAGCTCAGATACATCAGAGCTCGAATTTGTGTTTCTTTTTTCGTTCAGAGCATAATCAGAGCGCGCTCTATGAGCTCAGAATTAATTGACTGAGCAGGCTGAGTAAAATGCTGATTACACATATACATTCACACTTCCAGTCATATTTGAGAGAAAAGAAAAACAGGAAAAACAGAAAATCATCAGAACGATCTGAGCACGCTCAGTTCAGACCACGCTCATATAGCTCGGGCTCAGTTCAGTGCTCAGCTCTGAACTAAAAAAGAAAAACGCCTTATAACGCACACCGCACACCGGTGTGCGCACAAGTGTGATGTCTGTAGGCCACTTAACTTTAACGCGTCAAAAATTGTTTCAACTGTAAATATGTATCGCGAAATAATATAACCTCTTCGGCAGTAAGTATTTCTTTATTATGTTAAAACGAAATAAATATCCGTCTACCAGAGTGGCAAATAGTAACATCTCTGTCTCTCTCTTTTTCTTATTTGGAATATTTTTTCATAGTTTTATTGCGAAAATTGAGCCATTTAAATATAAATCATAGGTAGGAGCTTTAATGGCCAACAGATTCTAGGTAGGTATACGGATTTAGTTATAATACTTACTTTACTTTGGGTGTAGTGGGAATAGTCTGTCGAATTAGGCGATTATCCTGAAATCAATAAATTTCATTGTCTACTTCAAGTGCCGAGATTATAAATACAGAATTACATCAATTGATATTAATTCGGATAATCGAATATTCACAGAGCGATTTTCTGCGTACAATTGCTTATTGAAAATAAAGCTGAAGAAAGCAGCAAAGGACCGGAGTGAAATAAGAATAAATTATGTCTGTTAGGTATAGGATACAGATAATCGATAATATCTAAGTAGTTGGGCTTTGACATTTGAGAAATAAACTTTTTTGTGATACGGCGTTAACACTAACGTCTTTTTTTTTCAATTAAAAGACCAGATATTAACAGCCTGATTCTTTAAGGGTGCAGATATTTGTTTGTTCATTTGAGGAGGGGTATTCCAGATAATGTTACCTGCCTACAGCCTACTTCAAAGTGGTAGCAATATCAATGCTTGTTTGCCTACCATTAAGTATTGTTGACGAAGTTCTAATTAGGAGCATGAATATATAATTAAATCTGCTAGCAAAACAAATCCGTATACACAGACACACCCTTTCCATCCATGAAACAAAATTCTTGGTACCCATGAGAACAAATATTTCCAAGATTGCTGAAAAATACTTAAGCTTAATCTACATAATAGGGTATAACCCTTTCATCATGAGTATACCGTATACGGGAACAATGTTTTACTTCATTATCTCAAGGTAAATATCCTGGATTTTCTATTTTGAACTGCTTCCGGCTGTGAGTTTTATTCTACTCACTTTTTAAAACAGATTGAATGTAAGCCGGCTCCGTCGACTTTGATACTCGCCTCACAGCTCACAAATTTTTATTTCAAGCATTAATGGGCTTTTTTACTCTTGTGTACATGTACCTTGTATCGTGTGCGGTTGAATTTGAAGGAACTCACAACACACAAAAAAACAATCTCGTCGAAAGAGCGATAGAGGGTAAATGGTTAGGTCAAATGTGATTAATTATGAGTTGTAGGTAATCCCAATTTTAGAAGCAACAACTTCGGGAGTTATAAATATGTATCTACAAACAATAATAGCCTTATTTATAAACTCACCGTAGAGTCGGCTTATCTTTACGCCCCTACACAGGAAAATGTGATTTATAAACATTTTTTGAACTTAAGCAACGTTGCTTTAGGGCTGCGTAAGCTAAACGCGAAAATTTGCGTTTAGAGTCTGCTAAGAGCTCACGTAAATATGTTTTTTACATTACAAAAAAATAAAAAAATAGTGTCAATTATACGGACTTAGCTGAAAAAAAAAATGTTATGTTATTTTCAGCTGGAAACGAATCAATACTCCTGTTCCTATGGAAAGTCCAGGAAATTAATACTTTTTCAACGCGCACTGGTTGCTTGATAGATATAAGTTTCGTGCTACAATATTCCTATGATACAAAGTGAATAAGTAAATAAATAACACAAACGTTATAAAATTGCATGGCACATGGACAGAAAATGTATGTAGGTACGTAACATCATTCCAGTTCGTTGAATATTCACGCTAATAAGCATCCTTTGTTTAGCGCTTAATTCAATACCTATCCTACCATCAGCATGATGGACACAATTTAGTTTAAAACTCCTTTATAAGGTATTTCTAATAGCTTAAAGTTTAGAAAAAATGTGCTGATTTGCTTATATAATTCCTATTCCAGACCAATTTCAAAATGCCTTCAACTCGTTCTTATATGCTCTGAAGGACAGTTATAAGATTTATATTTACCTAAAAAAAAAAAAACTACTATAGGGCAACTTGAAAACAGCACTTAGTTAGTGCTTAGTAGTCAAAGTAAAATGAAAGCTCCCTTTATACACTACACAGCAGGCCTCACCAATAAACATTTTTAGTTTCGACTTTAAATTTTAGCAGTTCACAGTGGCTATATTTTGCATACAAATTGCTTGATTTTGAGCTTCCGTAAATTTGAAATCGGGACTGAAATTTGTTATTAGTATGGCGCAGCATTTGCAAGGACATTGCTTGGCTTTGGAAAGAATGCTACGTCGTTTTTGTCAAGAATAATACTATTGTTTCTCGTCTTTGAATTTCTTAAATGATGTCTACTAAAATATATTCTTGTGCTGAATAGTTATAGGTATACGATGCGTACCCAAACCCAAGTTTAGTTTAAGTGAATAAATTTGCTAGCTCCTCCATTTCAAAAAGGTGAAACGAAAGTGCGATGAAAACACAAGTAATTCCGGCACGACTTTTAATTACAAGCAAAAATGCAATTAAATTTCTATCATTTGCAGTCGGTTTTGGTTGTTTGTTAGGAAAGCCAATTAGGTACAAAAAGTTTTTGATATTTACTTCCGAACTTCGCATAAATTACAAGTTATATGCTTTTTTTTTTGTCTCAGTACACATGTTTCAATAACTTTCTTAATAAATTAATAACAACGATTTCGGTCAAAGTGTATGAGTTTTGGTCATAAACTAAGTAGAAATAGACTGACAGCTTTTCTACGTCTCCACGATTTCCGCCGAATTTTTTTCAATAATACCCCCTCCCTCCGCTCGTACTGTCTGTGCTGTCTGTGTGTATAAAACTTTCCATGTGTACGGTATACTTAAACCCAAGCACAGCTTTTAATCGAGAAATCAATCTTAGTAATATCTGTTTTTAATTTCTTCTAGCTCAGCCTCTGGAAGGCGCAGAAAGATAAATGATGGCTAAGAGTGCTCGGGGAAGTATTGGCTAAAGAGCATTTTAATCCTTTTCTTGGATTTAGATTTACTAAGTTTTATGAATGTAATAGCAGATTGAGTGAATTAGGGTTAAAATAAAAAGTTCGCATCTTCCTTTTTAACCTCTAAAAGACGAATTTTGAAAAAAAGCGAAATAGGTATAGGTACTCGATGAATTTTTTTATTTTCAATAAACCTAACAAATTTTAAGTTTATACGTGTAACGGAACTGAGAAACCTCTCTATAATGTGACAGGCCGGGTCCTGTCTTAGTGCGCGTCTACACAGATTGTGGAACAAAGCCTGAAAGTTCCATTAACCTACCATTAGCGGTGTGGCCTGTACGACATCTGTCAGCTCAACCACCCTACTTTTTTATTTGTAGAGATGTCTACTAATTCGCCAAGTCTTTCACAATACCCTGGGTTGGTATAGTGACCGAGAAGGCGAGATCCCAGCAAAGTGTGAAATTTTATTATTGCATTTTGCCATTAGAACCCGATTAGGTTGTTTAGTTTAGTCAGTCCTGTTTTTTTGGTTCTTTAAATTAACTTTGCTTTTGGATTTATGTATAAAGAAAAAACTGCGAGCTAAAACTCAAAACCACACGATTGCCACAGAAATACAAAAATACCATTACTGAGCAAAGTACTTAATCTCCGTTATATTGTTTCCTTTCTGTAGAAACACTTTAACCTCAACTCACATCATGCAAATGTTTATTTTAATTCTGCTGCTTAAGTAAGAAGAGGAAAGCACCAAAACAAGCTAATGCAAAATGAGGGCTTTTAAATTTGTATTTTCAATTTTGTTTGTGTATTATTTCCTTTTAAAGTCGAGGACAAAGCACAGGATTAGCAGGCACTTTATTTGGTATAGGTATAGGTACGTTTCGACTTCACATTCCATTGTGGGTAAATAGTAGTCCAAGCAAATGGAGGCGGGTGAATGCAAACGGAAAATTTAAGAGTAGATTTAAAATTTGGCTATAAAGGAAATTTGTCTCCTGAGAAAAACTTTAACCAGCTAACCAGTGCTCGCTGCCTCGCCAGAGTTCCACTTCGCACACATACACAAAATTTCCTCCACTGAACGCTGGGAGAATCCAACGATCTAGCTTCAATCGAACATTTAACTTGTTTTATAAAATTTATAGTTTATTGCTTATAGTTCGACTTCAGGATAACGTACAAAGATGATTTATATCTTAAAATCTTTGTACATAATTGAACTGAAAAAAAATCCTTCTTCATTTGGATGAGTCATTCCAAAGCTAGGAGATAGAAGGCATTCGAGAACTACACCTTTTCTTAGATATCAGCTTAGATTTCCGCTTCCAGACAGCGGATAATGGTAAAGCATATCCTGTTATCTAATCTTGACAATTCTAAATGCAACTTTGGAATCCGAAATCAATTTCGTGCAGTACTTTTTTAATCAATTGCGAACAAACCTTACAGTCGGAATAAAAGTTACAGTTTTATTATAGTCGAAGTCACTTCTTTCCAGCCAGTGCCATATTTCCGACGTTGAATTTAATCACTAACAGCTATTAGATTCTCTATACGATGTTGTTTAGCTAAACGTCGCGTAAAGATTTACGCAGGCTCTACTTGGCTTTTCCGGAAATTGTTATTTATAAACATTTTTCTCCTGTAACTTTAGTAAACGAGGTTTGTGTCTAAAAAGATAAGAATTTCGATGAAGTATTACAGAAAACACTTAAATCTATTACTTTTTGACCTGAGACTAGCGTTGCCAGACGTCCCGGATCTAAGACATAATTTTGGTTGTCACGCCGGGACACTTTTGTCCCGGGTTGCGAATATAATTCCTAAACAAAAAAACTACTGCAAGAATTTTTTCTTTTTACATTTTTCAGACTTTTCAAATTAAACAGGAGCAGTACGAGAAACGACAACGAAAATTCTCGATATGGAGCGACTGCATGCACCCCAACCTTATAAACGTAAACATATCAGCTGGCAGCTTTTTTTTGTTGACATTTCAAGATTATTTGAAAATAAATTCGTTTGAAAATTTGTTCTATTACACTTTAGTCTCTTTTACATGTAGGTGTCTTTTTAGCCTGATTTAATGTAAAGAAAAAATGAGGAAAACATGAGAGAAAAATGGCGTATCATACGGGCTTAACAAATTCTCGTTAACATTTTCAACCAAGCACACCTAGCATATAGGAATGGGGACGTTCGGGTTCCTAGTTTCTGTAAAACGTCAACTAGATATGTCGAGACTAGGTATAGGTATCCGAAAGCGTGGACTATACAACTTGAATTGTTTTTATATTCTAGCGGTCAGCGTTACCTTTGTGTGATTTTGCCTTTTTTTTTACGTAGAAAAAAAAATACATTTTCAAAAATTTTTATTCTCAAATAACTACATTTAAAATGTGACACGGTTGCCTACCACAACACTATTATACTGTTATGGTTGTTAAATACCGTGCGAAAATTCTAAATTTGCAGAGTAGCTTTAGAAATGACACCTTGTTGGCTTTTTCTCTCACCGGACCTTTTCTCAACTCTTCAGAATTCTGCAGCGGCTACTCTGTTTATTTTAAATTTGATTGACTCTTGGAAATGCCAATTGAGTACGCAGGCAGAATTTTTTTTGACCAGATTCGTCGTCTTCCCCTCCATAAATGTCAACTGCAAAAACTACACACGTGACCACTCTAGGCCAATTAAAACTTAAATCCATCTAGTCAGTCAGGTGTCAGACTTATGTGGTTTTCCATTGGGACCACTAGAAATCTTTTTCAGATCTCAGATTTTATTGTGCTCATGGAACGCGCAACGAGATTGATCTGCTTTTGTAAATGGATTAGTGCGTTAATTGACAACAATATCAGCTGTTCAAATGGCGTTCGTTTTTGGCTAAATCACAAATGGATATCGCCTCAAAAATGTTTTCCTTCTTGTAGATACAAATGAAGTATTATTGGTGGTTTGTAGTCTTCAGATGACGAGGAAGACAATGAAGATAATAATTCCTCCGAAATAATATCCATAGCTATTTATATATTTTGTTATTTTGGTTTTCACGAAACTTTGCGCATTTGCCTCGAAAGCAAACTTCGCAGAATGACGTACAACAGCTGTGCAAATTATATTGGTATGTGTAGATCTGAAAAAATATCGAGATCTGCAAAAAGTGCTCCGAATCGAAAAAAAGATTGATTTTTCGTCCCAATGGAACGCGAAAAGTGATTTAGATCAAAAAAAAGATTGATTTTTTGTCCCAATGGAAAACTACATTACTAAGCTAGAATCCGAACGTCTCCAATGTAATTTTTTCAAATTGACAGCTGTCATTCAAATGAATAAAAATTATTTTGTCCCGGGAGAAATTTGGAAATCCCGGGTTTTTTCCATATCCATGCAATTTGTCCCGTCGAGCCGCGAGCAAAACATGGCAACCCTTCCTGAGACCGACATCAGCTGTGGTTAGCTTAGTAACAAAGTAAAGGTTCATAAATAATATAATTTTATACAATAAAAAGTCAACTGGCCCGATTTCGAAATGTCTTCGGAGGTACTGGTCAAATATCTACCTGCAACCATAATTTCCTGTGTGTCCTCCTGTATTCATTTTCCTCGTACAATTCCACCAACCACCATTAAATACATACAATGCCTGGCCATAGGTAGACATACTCGCACACATCCTAAAACTTTCTATCCTACAAGCAAGAAAACTGAAGTAGAAGAAATAATATCCCAAACGCACAATTATTTTTTATTTTGTATTTATTGAATATAATTTATAATTGCAAGAGTTAACGAAATTCGTTTGGCGCAAATTTACACAACATGCGAAATGACATTTTGGTTGTTTACAATTCGACCACGACCAAATGGCTCTAAACACAAGTTCTCGCGTTTAATTTAAGCAGCCCTAAAGTATAACGTTGCAAACGTTTGAAAAATCTTTATAAATCACATTTTCCTGCATAAGGGCATTTTAGAGAGTGCGTCAAGATAAGCAGACGCTTATAAATAAGCTTTAATTCAATAGATTTAATTCAATATGAAATTCCGTTGATTCCAGTATTGATATTTCGATTAGCAGAATTGCATTTAAAAAAAGATTAAATGAATTGTTGTAATTGCTCATAGGGTTTTCTTACTTTTGCTTAGAACTTTACGTATGTAATTATTAAAAGCACAGGTTTTTCCCTGAGGGTAATTATCTAATTGATTACATTTTTTTCTTGCACATTAGGTGAAAGTTTTTTTTTCTCGATATATGTATTTTTAAATACTTTTTTTTTTCTTTTCACTTGAAGATTTTTTTTTATCTTATTATTAAATTAAATTAACATTTTTCAATATTTTTTTTTTTATAAATTTTTAAATTTATTTTTTTTCTCTTCACTTGAAGAGCTTTTTTTATCTTAATATTTAATTAAATTAACTTTTTTTTTTATTATTTTTAATATTACTATACATATTTTATTTTATTTATTTAATTATTTAATATTTTTTCTGTTGCTTTAGGAGTTTTTTTTTTCAATTATGTAAATATATAGTCTGTAAATTGTAAAATGGTAGACATAAATAAATAAACAATAAATAATAAAATTATGTAGGCGCAGTGGCTTAGAGGTTAGTGTATTTGACTACTAAGCCCGAGTTCCATCTTAAGGTCTTTCTCCACTGCGCCACCTTTTGTGAACGTCTGACAGTCATCTGAGAGTATAACAGCCATGAAAAAACTTCTTAATTATCCGTTTTTACTATAACTATTTATTTATTTATTTTTGCCATTGTTTGATCATTAACAGTATTTTTATGAGTTTCATTTTATTTTATTTTAAAGTAGGTACCTATGACTCTTAAAAATCACATAAAAATATTATATCCCCGCTAGAAGCTGGAACTCCAATGTCAAGCTAATTAAGTTCTGGGGAAAAGTAATTTTAAATGAAGAAAGGGTTATTTCTGGGACTTTGATCTTGTCACATTGTACAATGTACAGTATGCGTGTATTCAATTGTCGTCCGTTTTTGTGGTCATCTGTCTTTGAGTTATATTCGGAAAAAATAGTCTAGATCCTTTTGGTATTCTTGCGTTTATTATATTTACTAAAGAAATAACCTATAGAAGATAAGAATCAAACCTAAAAGATATTCCAAGTCGCAGATGATCCAGCAAAGCATTTTGTAAATTATATTTTTAAAACAAGCTTTAACTAAATTAATAGACTAACTCAACGATACCTAATATTTATTCAAACTTTAATAAAAACTAAGATTTTAATTTCAATTAAGCTTTCGGAAATATTGTAACCCAATATTGAAATAAATGAAATGGTATATTGAATGCTCATTTTCCTGGCAGGGGAAAAACAGAAATGTCTTTCCAAATGGAATTATATACGACGAATTGACTGTCAGAATTCAAAAACTATTCAAAACAATCACTTCAAAGGAGTCTGATGATGAATTAGTGGTGTAGTTCGAAATAGCTATCATTCCTACCAAAGTGACTGTGTCTACAAGTTGTTGTCAAGAGTTGTTCCCTCGAAAAAACAACAATTCACAAACTGAAATTCGACATAATTTCCCAACAGAAATTGTCAGCGTGAATCCCAAACAAGCGAGAATCGTTGTTACTCCTCGCTTCCCCAACTCAGTAATTAACAATGATCATTTTGTTTTTCAAGTTATCCTGTTGCAACTGACAACCATAGACATTTGCTTGCACGTCTTGCACTTGTAATTAATTCCTATGTGAGTTAAGACGTCGAGATTCGCAATTATTCTCAACCTTCATTTTACAACCGCCACCTTTGGATATCGTACAAATTGCATGATAACTCATTTACAAGAATATGGTAGCACTGATCCAGCTTTAAACTTCATGAAATATTATCGTTTGTGTGATTCATTTAGCGGTTATACGAGCTAACTTAGAGTAGCAAATTGTTTGTCTTATCTTCGCATGGCTGTCAAGTTCCATGAAAAAAGTTATCTTAATATCTAAACGTTTCTATTCTACAACTCTTACAACTGCACTGCAGAGTTGTATTTTTCTGACGAAGTCTTAGTACTTTCCTACGAAATGTCTCCAGAGATCATAAATGGTATATTGAATGCTCATTTTGTTTTCCATGTTTTCCTGTTGCAACTGGCAATGGCAACCATAAACATTTGCTTGCACGTCGCTTGTAATTAATTTCTATGTGAGTGCTTGAAGGAGGAGTTGTTTTGCTATAGCACGGACCACGGACTTCCTTTTGCGGAATTACTTGTTTTTAATTTCCGACAAAGTACTGCGAGTGAGTCGATGATAATATTCAAAAATAATTACACAATACTCTTGAGTGTATAGCTAGTAAACAGCTCCGATGCTGGAAAATGTAAATTATAAATTAGCTGGGAAAACATCCTGTGAAGTCACTTATGGGAAATAGTGTTTCACTCTGGCAATTATTTTTCCGGCAAGTGCAAGCAGTGTCTCAATGGTTAATGCTGGGATCTCGCATTCGTGGAAAACACAAATCACATTCTAAGGGTTTCTACATGCTGCCACTTCTCGCGTAGGAAATAATTTTTATGTGAAGTTGACCCACGGCTACGGCTATTGCCCGTGAAGTTATTTCCCTGTACCTCTCGCGAAAGTCTGACAAACTTCCGAGAGAATAATAGTGGTTAAAAGCTTCTCAATCAAATCATGCAAAATAAATTACTAAGACTCTTTTAGTTAAAATAATGTACTTTTATTCATTTAAAATGTCTTAGGAGCTAAGTTACATGTAGCATTTCTCTACGATATAATTATAACTGCCCGACAAAGGGAACCAAAATGTTCTTATATACTAAGCAAGATCGATATGAAGTATCGATCCCTTTTTTTATGGCACCTACTCATAAATAACGAGTGTTATCTGCCTGAGTCCTTTATTGTTTGTCTGGGTTGGAAGAGTACCTGGAGTGTCCGTTTGGTTTTTCTTAATCTTCTCTTCTCAGAAGGATACTTGGGACGTTTGTTGAGAGCGAGGGTATTCCGTCGTCATGTGGTTGGCATGTGTGTTGCCTGTTTGTTATCTCTAACATAACTCCTCCCTCCTTTGTCTTTTGTTTCTCCCGAAACAAATATATAAGAAGAATTAACATTATTATAATTATAATTAAATTTATTCCATGCATGCTAAAGTTTATGTTTTTGTGTGAATGGAATTTTTCTTCTATCTCATTTATATTACTTATGTTTAAATCGATTTGTTTTAATTTTACATTGGTTATGTCATATGGATATTCTACATCTATAGGGATGGGTTGATTTACAATTGCATATTTGTTTGAAAACGTTTGATTATTAATTTCCAGTGTACAGTTTTCAAAAGTGATCAAAGCATTTCTCATGATTACAATCGATTTTCTTTCGTCACAATTATTATTTATTTTAACATCACTATTTGTTGAAAGTACTGCTCCTTTCATTAATTCTATTATAACATTTTTATTTTTATTTATTTTCTTGGTACAATTTATAATTTTATTGAGACAGTTTACAAGTGGTTTTAGATGTCTTATTTCTTTATTTTCTGTATAGACATAGTTACTTCCATTTACTCTAATCAAAAATTCACTTTCAATATCTAATTCTTCATTGTCTTTATTAGGTATTGAGGTAAGGAAATATTTATCAAATGTTAACATTTTGTCAGGAATTTGGATTACAAATATCAATAAATTTTCATGAAATTCTCCAACGGATAATTTAATTTTCTTCAGCTTATACAGATCAACATCAAACTCATCGATTTCTTCTGAAGTTAATAGACTTTCTAACATTATTTGCAATCTACTAGCTAGTATTTTATGTTGGATTTTTTCAATAAGTTCTTTTAATGAGTCTAATTTTCTCAGGTATTCTAGGATATTTATTCTTTGCTCAATTAAATTTAATTTTGCTTTAGGGCCTAACTCTACATTGACGTCCATTATTAAACCTTTTAAAATATTTATGTCTTCTTGGAACTGGTTATTGATTTTTATCTGTTTGTTGTTATTAGTTATCAGGTTATGACTTTTTTCTTTAATTGTTTCTAATTGTTCTTCCAATTCTTTTTGATCTTCATCGTCCATGGTTCCAAACATGAATTTAAAAACTCGTCCGCCAAGGTTAAAAAGTCCTCTTCTTGATCTTTTATTCTGGTATCCTTTTATACTTTTTAATTCACTTTTGACTAGTTTTAACTCTTTTTGGATTAATGTGAACGATTTGGATTGATTATAACTACTTAGATGGTGGCATTGATTTCTTTATCGAAATCCATTGTTCAGCTAGTGTATTATATATAGAATTTATCTCAGTTAAGTTTATGATGTGTATTATTGAGTTAAATTTATTCACTATTTGTATTTTGTCTAACTTTATTATGGCATAGCCATCACTATTATGAACTTCTTCTACTTGTATCTTACTATGCACTAAACTAGTGATCAAAAAAAAATATTACAACCTTCATTTTTGACTTGTTCGGTTGGCGTTCACTATTCGACTGATGAACTCTTTTATCTTTTATTCTGAGTTGGGTAGTGTGTTATCTACTATTTGTATTTTTGAAGTTGAAGGATGGTTTCCAGTGGTTTTTTTTCTAGTTTGAGTGTATCTGTTACTGGCGTTTGCCTTGATTATATTGTCGCTATTTTTAAATTTAGATTTTCTTTCCTTCTGTATGTTGCTTTGGTGTTGTTCTTCTAATCTAATAAATTTATAACGTGGTTCAGTTTTATGTCGTTCTGTTCTAGAGTTTTTGACAAAGCCTTGGTATCTCTGTTCTTCGTAATTTTCACGGTTCTCGTTCCTTTTATTGATAATTTTTAGTTTGTTTGTATGAACGTGTTGGTATATTTTTTCTTTAGCAAAATTACCCTTCTGAATTTCATATGGGGTATGTTTTGTTGTTGAGTGAACCGAGTTATTATAATAGAGTGTTGCTTTGTGTACAGCCATGCGAATTTCATGTATGTTGGGTGTAGTTTTTCCGTTTAGAATAGCACGTACTTTTTCAGCAAGTGTTCTATGAAATACCTCTATATCAGAATTCCCTGTATGACTATTGGGTTTACAAAAATGAATTTCTATACCTAATTCTTCTAACATTTTTACTATTCTGGGGAAATTGAATTCGTTATCCATAACATATCGTTTGGGCTTACCATGCGTAGCTATTAGTTGTAGAATTGTCTCTTCTAAAGTTTCGTGTGAAACATTGGGTACATATGTGGTAGTGGTTAGTTTAGAAAATTTATCTACGCTAGTTAAATATTTTGTCTTAGCTATACAGTAGATATCTAAATGAACTATTTCGTTAATGTCTTTAGGTGTATCTGATAAGCAGAATTTCTTTTTAATGGGATGCCTATCGTATTTGCTTTGTTTGCAAATGTTGCATGAATTTATCACATCGTTAATTAATTCTCTCAGATTTTTGAAATAGATTTTAGTTTTCAGACCTCTGTAATTCTCTTCTATGCCAGAATGTCCAGTTTCTTTCTGATGATATAATTTAATCTGTTGGACAGCTTCTTCTTCTGAGTTCATGTCTTTTGCGTAGGACATGCATTTTATAAATTTTATCCTATTTCCGTATAGTGTAATTAATTTTTGTTGTAGTATATTAAAATTACTTTCATGTACTACAGGGTTAACATATATTCCCGTTATTTTGTTCTCTATTAGAGGTATTAATTTCTCTTCTATATTTTCCTGTTTTAAAGAATCAATACCTAAGAATATTCTTCGTTTTTTGTTTAACATTTTAACTTTCGTTTGAAAACCTAACGTCAGGATTATTTGCTGATTATATATATTCACACAATTATCTTTTATCGGAAAGTGGGCATTTGCTTCTTCGTGTTGGGAATGGATCGTTGGTGCTACAGAGTCTAAAGCGTTTATTTCTTCTAAGTTCAAATCCCCACTAATTAATTGATTCATTTCAGTTGAGTTACAATAATTTAGTGAATGGATTTCTTCGAATTCATACGGACATTTATTTTTATTCCTATAATTTTCGAAATAAGTTTTTCTATTATTTATTTCTACAAATCCTTCTCCTAGGTCTATATTTGCTTTGATGGGCTTTAATAGGTTTTGACCTATTATTCCATCGAATTTTTTATTTTTTATTTTCATCAACTTCCATGCCATTGTTGCTTCATGTTCGTTGAATTCAACAGGCACTTTGGTTATGATTTCTTCTTTAATAGTACTAGTTGCATTATTAGCGACTTTTATTTGGGTTGGAATCCGTACAGGATTTCGTGGTATTTCTAATAATTCAGATTCATCCAGTATACTTGTAGTCGAACCTGTGTCTATTAGAATTTTTAGTTTTTTATTGTTAATAGTTGCAATTATTATGGGAAGTGCTTCATTTTCGTTTATCAAAGTAAAATTTGCCTCGTGATGTTCTACGTCTACATTATTAACGTCCATGGGCTCTTGTCTTGAATGACTAGTTCTAGGATTATTGTAGTTATTCTGCCTATGATGATTATAAGGTGGTCTATATTGGTAATTATTTCTTAGTATATTATTATTATTTGTCCTAATCTGATTACTATTCATGTCTATGTTACTTCTTTGATGAAATTGATGAGTATTTTGCATATACTGAGGTCTTTGATTATAATTATTATTATGATATTGCCTCTGGGATTGATTTGGAGTATTTGATTTAGGATTAGGAAGGGTTTCTCTCAATTTTTCACTAAGGTTCTTATATCTAGTTATTATTTCATAAGCTTCTCTTATGTTTTTAATTTGTTGAGCAATTATAATGGATGCTTGGTTAGCATTTAAATTATTTATAAATTTATTCATAACTAAGCTTTCATTAATGGTAGGGTTATATATAAGACTTACTTCTAATATACTCTTTTTGTTGAGTTTCAGGAGGATGTCTTCTGTCTGCCTATACAATTGGTGAACGTCTCTGGTTTGGATGGCATGCAAATCTTGCAGGATCTGTTCGTACGTCTCATGTACACCAAAATCTTGAATTAGAGCTGCTTTTATTAATGGCCATGTGGGCTGTAGTATCCTTCGGAGCGTATTTATTGCATTTCCTTGGATTCGGTTCCGAATGATGAGGGTCGCTATCGTTCTGTTTCCTTCCGTTATGTGTTCGTAAACATAATCGATGTACTCTATGAATGCAATTACGTCTTCCTCGGGTTTTCCGGAGTATATGGGGACTTTCTCTAGTCTTCCTAGAGTAATAGTCTGGTCTGCTACCGCTGCTGCTGCTGGATGCGCCATTTCCGTTGGCTTTCTGTTTCTCTGTTTTGAGAACGGGTAAAATCGGTGATTGGTCGAGTTGTTCGAAGGTTTTTATTTCCTTAAACTGTTACGATCCGTTGCGTCAATTTCCTCTATGGATTTCGTGTATTGGGTTACTAATTATTCACTCCTGAACACTTTAACACTTTCACTGATTTTAATTTTTTAGGTTGCAAGTTAATTTAAAATTTAACTTGATCACTGGATATTTTCTCTCACTATAATATGCGGGTATAGATCTGAGAAATATCCTACCGACTGCGCCAAATAAATTACTAAGACTCTTTTAGTTAAAATAATGTACTTTTATTCATTTAAAATGTCTTAGGAGCTAAGTTACATGTAGCATTTCTCTACGATATAATTATAACTGCCCGACAAAGGGAACCAAAATGTTCTTATATACTAAGCAAGATCGATATGAAGTATCGATCCCTTTTTTTATGGCACCTACTCATAAATAACGAGTGTTATCTGCCTGAGTCCTTTATTGTTTGTCTGGGTTGGAAGAGTACCTGGAGTGTCCGTTTGGTTTTTCTTAATCTTCTCTTCTCAGAAGGATACTTGGGACGTTTGTTGAGAGCGAGGGTATTCCGTCGTCATGTGGTTGGCATGTGTGTTGCCTGTTTGTTATCTCTAACATAACTTGCACGATGCACAAGCACACACGAATTGATGTGAGAGTGTAAATCCACTTGTTCCGCAAAATATTTTTAGAGCAAACTTGTAAACCTCTCGTACCAATGGCATACGCCTAAGGCTAAAGTGAATATGGCAACAAAAAATTCTTCATCATTTTTTTGGTCCTGTGCTACTAATTGGTGACCCTATCTTCATGTGCCTATAAAATCTAATTCAATTTTAGTATTCATACCTTTAAATAAGTTACTCCTTCCACCAATTTTATAAACATTTCTTGAACATCCAATCTTACAGTAATAAATTCGTTTGCCATTGACTTATTAAAATGCCTAAAACTTGTAAAAATTCGCTTTGCCAATTTTCACAATATTTGTGGATACGAAACGATGTATTTACATTAAACAGGTAATGGAAACGCAAAAAAAAAAAGAATTGTTTGTTTAAATCGACTTAAAAACAAACCACTCAAAAAAGTTTGTTGGAACTTTATGTCCAACTTGTTATTTAATTAAGACAATTACCATGGGACCAATCCACTTTCGCACTCGTACAGTCGCAAGAGTACTTTACAATCTCAACATTCATAAATAAATCCGCTGTTCCTGATCGTATCTCCCCCATCGTTCTAATGAGGTGTTCTTCCACGCTGGCAAAACCACTGCGTAAGCTTTTTCATCTGTCCTATTCTTCTGGACTCTTTCCGAGTAGGTGGGAAATAGCATTTGTCCAGCCCATCCCTAAAAAAGGCGAATCTTCTTCTCCCACCAATTACCGACCCATACCACTTACGTCCATTCTTTTTAAGGTCATGGAAACTCTGATAAACCGCCAGCTTATGAAATATCTTGAATCATGGAAACTCCTCAATGACCGGTAGTACGGTTTTCGTGGCAACAGGTCCACTGGTGATTTGATGACTTATCTCACCGAGAAGTGGAACCAATCTCTCCATCACTTCGGTAAATCGAAGATTGTTAAAAAAAAAATAAATAGTTGGCGCAACAGGTCCGGAGAGACCCTAGGCCTAGCTTCTCACAACCATTCGTTTTGTGTGAGTTTCTCATTTTTGGAACGAATGGAAGGGAACTACAATTCTATGCCGACTCCAAAGTCCAAACGGCTAATTGAGAAGCTCTTTCAAGACATTTATACTCTCGGATGTTTGTCAGACGTTCGCGAGAGGTAGCGCAGCGGAAAAAAACCCTAAGTCGGAATTGGGTTTTTGCGGGATTCGAACCTGGAACCCCCGCATAGCAGTCCAACACACTAACCACTAAGCTACTGCGACTACATCGAAGATTGTTGCGCTCGATATTTCAAAGGCATTTGACAGAGTTTGGCCTCAAGCTCTTTTGTCGAAAATGCGTGCTTATGGGATCGATGCGTCTCTAATTCAATGAATTATAAACTACCTTTCTGGCCGTTCAATTCAAGTTGTTTTGGATGGTTTCAGTTCTGAAACCGACCATATAAATGCTAGTGTTCCCCAAGGCTCAGTTTTGTCTCCGACTCTCTTTCTCATTTTTATAAATGATCTCTTGTCTGCAACTTCTAATCCAATCCATTACTTCGCTGATGACAGCACTCTTAGCTCTTCATATTCTTTCCAGGACTCACGTCCCTGCTCTTCGGCCGTAGAACTGGAATGGCAACGTAGGTTAAGCTCATTAAATTCCGACCTTGACAGCATTTCAAAATGGGTCTCAGAAAATAGAGTGGACTTTAATGCTTCAAAAACACAATGCTGTCTGCTGTCTCTAAAGCGAAACCCGAATCTACAGCCATTATCCATGAATGGCACTTGCATTACCGAAACCGAAAGACTTTCTATTCTCGGTATGTGCGTTCAGGACAACCTTCGTTGGAATGACCATGTACACGAAGTCGCCAAGAATGCAGCGAAATGTCTAGGTTTCCTCAAACGGTGCAAGAAATATTTTACCCCTTCTGATCTGGCTACAATATACAAGGCGTTCATTCGCCCAAAGCTTGGGTACAATTCCCACATTTGGTCTGGTGCACCGAAAACTATGTTGCACTTACTATTAATTCGCTTGAACATCGTAGAAAAGTTTCGTGTCTCTCATTGTTTTATCTTTTCTTCTACAAACAGTGTTCAAAATGAAATTGCCAACTGCATTCCGCCCCTTCAGAAATTCAACCGCAATACTCGCCATGCTAGGAATGCCCATTAGTTTACCATCCAGCCTATCTTCGGACGTACTTTGAAATACAGAGACTCTTTCGTAAGCCGTACAACGCGAATGTGGAATTCCTTGCCCAGCTCTGTCTTTCCTCCCCAGTGCAGTTTCCAGACATTTAAGACCAATCTATCTCCTCTATCCCAATTTTCTTAATGTCCGCGCTGTGTAAAACACTACAAGAGTAGTACAACCTCTTTAGCGCGTGCTAATTGTAAAAAAAAAAAAAAAACAATCTTTAATTTACAACTTATAAAGTAATCTTGAGAATTACATGTTAGCCGGATCGTGGTTAGAACAGAAAAAAAAAAAGTAGTCTGTCAAAGTGACAGATCAAATTCGGAATGAAATGAAATGGAATGACAATAGCGAAATATTACATTGTTGGGCAATTGAACTGAAATGATAATTGGTACAGAAAAAGCAAAATAGTAAACGGAACCTACTAAACTAAATGATAAAAGTTTAATCTCGACCAAAATTCTTACATTAATGCGAATTCTGAATAAATTAACAACATTTAACAAAACTGTCAAAAAGTGGGTTATTGGTAATTTGGAACGTAAATCAAATTATTGTATCCTAGTTAGTGCTTTAATTGCTGGTGAAGAATGCTCTATGGGGCAGGTATGGAGTACAGTTGCGATTTCCACTCGACGGGCAAACCGACCTACTGGCCAACTGATACTTCAAAAATACCTGACCTGATCGATTTTTTCGTCGTGAAAGGAATATCTACAAACCACATTAAAGTTGAAGAGAGCTTTGATTTATCATCTGATCATTCACCGGTTATTTTAACATTGAGCGTAAAACTAGTAAATAACCTTCAGCCAGCGAGATTAACAGGTAGAACAACCAACTGGGAAGGCTTTAGGAACGAAATTGAAGAGAATGTTGAACTTAGCGTTCCACTTACGACACCCTATCAACTTGAGGTTGAAGTAGATCGTTTCGTTGAGATAGTACAGATCGCTTCCTGGAATAACACGCCTAATCCAAAGAAAACGCCGGCCAAATACGGTCTACGATATCCTCCCGAAATAAAAGAATTGGTCAACGAAAAAAGGAAGGCGCGTAAAAAATGGCAACAGAGTCGCGCCCCGCAACATAAAACAAATTTGAATTATTTGTGCAATTTGTTGAAGACAGCTATCAAGGACTTTAAAAATCGTGCGATAGGTTCTTACCTTGAAAGTTTAACGGCGAAAAAAGATTCCAACTATTCACTTTGGAAAGCTGTAAAAGGCACCAAAAGGCCCAAAATCCCCGTGCCACCAATTAAAATAAATCCAAATGTATTGGCAAGGGAAGATAAGGAAAAAGCGGACGTTTTTGCCGCCCATTTAGAAGAAACCTTTAAACCGTACGATGGTCGGGCGGTTGACGACAGTGTTATTGCGGCGGAATTACTACCCAACGATTTAGTACTCACAAGTGCAACGCTAAGGGAACTAAAACGTGAAATTGAATCCCTAAAACCTAAGAAAGCTCCTGGTTATGAATTGATCACGGGAGAAGTTCTCAAAGTTCTACCAAGAAAAGCATTAATTAAGCTTCTTCATATTATAAATGTCGCGCTCAGACTGGAATGGAAAGTTGCGGAGGTCATAATGTTTTTAAAATTAGGAAAACCGCCAAATGAAGTAAAGTCGTATAGACCAATTTCCCTTCTTCCAGTTATATCCAAAGTTTTCGAGAGAATCTTACTAACGCGCCTACAACCGGTTATAGAAAACAATAATCTTATCCCTGACCACCAGTTTGGGTTCAGAACCAAGCATTCCACGATTGACCAAGTGCATAGAATTACTGACGTAATTGAGAAAGCATTTGAAGAAAAAAAGATATGCTCAAGCGTATTCCTTGACGTCTCACAAGCCTTTGACAAGGTGTGGCATGACGGTTTAAAATTCAAATTACGACAAGTTCTTCCCGTACGCCTATATGATATTTTAGAATCATATCTCGGGAATAGACTCTTCCGTGTTAGACATGGAAACGAATACTCTGAACTTAAGGAAATTTCGGCCGGCGTGCCGCAAGGAAGTGTCCTTGGGCCCCTTCTCTATTTGTTATATACTCGCGATATACCAAGAGAAGATGGCACTACTCTCGCTACGTTCGCCGACGACACCGCTATCCTAGCAGTAGGTAATACAATTGAAGAAACGACTGCGAAACTTCAAATCGCGCTGAATAAGGTAAATGAATGGACGAGGGACTGGCGGATCGCCCTCAACGAAACTAAATCTGTTCACGTGAATTTCACGTATAAGAAAACTAATGACTTGCCAATTTTCCTAAACTTGGCCCGAATACCCTTTGCAAACGAGGCCAAATACCTGGGAATGACACTCGACGCAAAGCTGAAATGGAATTCGCACGTGAAAATGAAACGTAAAGAACTCGATATCAAATATAGAGAAATGTACTGGCTCCTCGGAAAATATTCCCAGCTCAGTACCGAAAACAAACTGCTTCTATACAAGCAAGTGCTAAAGCCGGTGTGGACCTACGGTATACAACTTTGGGGTTGTACCAAGAAAACAAATGCCAATATTCTACAAACTTTTCAAAATAAAGTGCTTAGAGAAATTGTACAAGCACCATGGTATATTAGAAACGACGATATCCACAGAGATCTCGGAATTCCAATAATTGAAGCTGAAACAAAAAGCTTCGCGAGAAAGCATAGAAACCGACTAATCGGACATGTCAACAATTCAGTCCGACAAGTTCTGGACGAGAACAATTTATTGCGCCGACTACAAAGAACGAAACCGTTCGACTTGGCAAGATAGGATTAACCGCGTCTAAATTGCGGAACATGCAGGATCTTTCATTGGAAAGTAGCCTGTCAAAAGTTGTTATTTCGTTATAGAAAAATTGCTTGATAAGTTATATCTTAGTTGCAGTATCTAACAATTCTTCGAAGGGTGGTGTTTTTAGTCAGTAAAAATCTGACACTACTATGAGCACGCGCTTGCTATTCTCATAGTGTCTTTGGAAGATTTTCACCTACCCTCGGTAAAAAAAAAAAAAAAAATTGCTGGTGTTTTTGATATAAAAGCCATTTCGAGCAAAAGAATATTATTCTTTAATAATTAACATGAATGGACAATTTTTATAATATAATCTTTTCTCGTACTCTTTTGTGTGGAATCAATACGCACTAAAAAGCTGGTGGTCCCGTAAAAAAGCATGTGCCGGAAAAATAAAAAGCAAGTTTGACTCTGCAACCCATGAATATTTAGGATTTTATGATTATTACTACTGGAAAACGTTCCTTCTATCTTTATCTGTACCTACTCTTGCCTCCCAAGTTCACATGGAATCAGAGTGAACACATACAAATTGCATAATAGATGTGCAAAATATCAAAATCGACGTTGCTCAAATATATAAATTATAGTGGCATAAGCTATTGATGCTTTGGCTAACAATATCCGAAAGGCACATCAAACATATTCCCAATAATGAAACGTCAAGAGAAAGGATAAACTCGACCCTCGTCATATGGGAAAATCCGCAATAAAATAATCCCTCCATACCATGTGCCATTCCTTTATCTATAAGCACGTCTCTCCAAAGGGCTTTTGTTTATTCAGATATCATCAGCAACTCTGAGGAGAAAAATGTACTTGGCTTGTTTATCCTCCAACGGTTTGATTTCTTTGATAGCGTAAGCATTTCTATGTCTGATGTCTATTCTCAGCTGCAGCATCAAGAAAAACCTCGTCCACGAGCACACTGTTCTTTGAGGGTTGGTAGATTTGACATCACAAAGCGCAATTGTTTCAAAATGCTTCGCAATCTTCACATGCTGCTCTATCTCAAGTAGATATAATGTAGCTATACCGTAATCGTCTCACTTAAAGTAGGTAACTTAAAACTTTCCAAGCAATATACTTCTTGCATTGTCTGCCCGCTGACGACTTCGATTAACCTCAGTAACCCCAACAATGACTTGCGGATATTCCGTTTATAGATCCTGGCAGATGCCAAGCCACACATACGGTTGGTTTATAACCTTTAAGTGTAAATGTTTCCCTTTCTTGTCTGGGTTCGGTTCAACATAACAACACGCCCACATGCATAATGAATAAGGGAAAGCGTTGATAGATCACTGACTTGTAATCCAGTTGATTTTTAATTTGTGTGGTGTTATCTATAAAGTGTGGGCTTTAGCAATGCAGAAGACGGAGCTGTAATTTCAACAGTGAACTATGCACTTACATTAAAAGAAGATTAGGGAGGGAGAATAATTAACAAAGATTTCATTCATTCAAAAGCCATTTTCGATGGGAGATGGCACAAATACCATTCGGGGGAATATGAGTATCTGCATCTAGTAAAGAAAGAGGAAAGAGCTCGTGCTTGATGAATTGTACCCCATTGAAAAATAACCCCAAAAATAAAAACATTTTTTTTTATTAACATTCTGGGACCATTCTAAGTTTGTTTGAGGAAATTTCACATATCATTGCACCTACGAGAACTTGATGCAATTTGTAGGGGGTCTTTTCTTTATTGGGTCTAATTTCATGGAGGCCATGCAAACTGCAATATTCAAAATACCGTTCAAACAACAATTTACTAAAGAAAAATGAACATTTTGAATGGAACTAATCGTGAGTGCGTATGTAGTTAATAAGATTGAAGATCCAGGCTAAAGTGTGCAAACTAACAAATAGCATATTCTCCATATAACATGATCTAGTGTGACCTACAAAATATTTACATTATTCGAAAGACGAATAGCGTTAATGACAAACTGGCGTTCGGATTACAAGGAATTAAAATGATTCTGAATTAATTGGTCGGACCTTACCGAAAAGGCCCGCGTACATTTTTCATAAAGGTATGACGGTTGGTGGGTAAGCAGTATATTAGAAAGCAATGTTAACGTTCGAAGCTTTAAGTAGCTCTCAAGTGGCATATTGAGAAGACGAGTGGAAAAACTCGACATTTTATCGTATCTACGGAGCCCAAAAATATAACGAATGGCGCTATTAGAAACGACATTGAGCTTCCTTTTGCACACGTAACTGCAACTACTAAAAATTTCACAGCCATAGGCCAAGATCGGTAAGATTAAGGACTTCACAAGCATAGCACGCGTTTTTAAAGGGGTATACCGCTGGGAAACCCAGAGAGTGTGTAGCACTCCTCCATATGCCTTTCCTACAGGAAGGGAAATAAGATAAGTCGAGTTTGCTTTTGGATATAACCAAACACTTGAAGCTCAAAAATGATTATCAGAGAGGCTTAACATTCGTACATTTATGGAATTCAGGGTTTTGGAAAATTATATCCCCGCGGTTGTAAAGTGTATCTACTGATAGGTTGTCTGTCTTGTAGAGATCACTAACCGCATTTTCGGATATAATTTAGTTAAGTTCCTCTGAACTCCTGCCATTGAAGTATCTTTATATTTAGCATATAGCGCAGAGACCTATTTTTTGTCCACCAGCTAAAAATAAATAAATAAGGAGTTGGCGCAACAGGTCCGGAGGGACCCTGCCTAGCTTCTCACAACCATTCGTTTTGTTGTTTTTAATTTTTTGAAACGATTGAAAGTTTTATGCCGACTCCAAACGGCTAATTGAGAAGCTCTTACAAGACATTTATACTCTCAGATGTTTGTCAGACGTTCGCGAGAGGTAGCGCAGTGGAAAAAAACCATAAGTTGGAATTTGGGTTTTTGCGGGATTCGAACCTGAGACCCCTCGCTTAGTAGTCCAACACACTAACACTAAGCCACTGCGAGTACCACCTATAGGGTCCAAAAATATCCCGTCGTTCAAACTGGAATCAACCATACCCATGCACAAAAATTCAAACAAACCATATCCATCCATAAAATTTCATTGAAAACGGTTGTTTGATTTCGGAGATCGAAAACAGAACCATCTATCGGGTCCAAAAGTATCCTATCGTTTAAGATTGCCTAAACCTGAAGTACAACAATACGAACAAAACGAAAGAAGAATCATGAAAATTGGCGCAGTGTATATTTTATCAATCTACATTTTGAAAAAAATAATCCGCACATAGTACGTTGTTTTCTAATTCATTTTTGAGATAGAAAAGTCAAAATAAAAAATATAGGAAGAATTATTGGATGCCAATTCAGGACCGCACGGCGATTTTCCGGAACCTGATATACAGCAATACGAACAAGACCAAAAAAGAATCATGAAAATCGTCCCAGGGGTTATCGAGTTATAATATCATCGAGTTTCACCCCTATAGAATTTTATATATAGAAGAAGATATAATATCCATTCTATATATATACATATATATATTTTTTTTTGGAACTGACGATCTATCCGATAGGTGGCGCTGTTGTCAATCTCCTAAGCAACTCAACCGATATCAGTGAAATTTTGTGACTGTGTATGGTTCGTTACAGTTAGAGAGATAGGATTTTTTTGATATAGTTGGTTCCAGTTTTAAGGATAGAATTGTTTTTGACCCGATAGGTGGCACTTTGTAAAAGATAAGCGGGATAGGAAAACGTGTTGTAGCACCTCTCAATACAAAAATAGAAAATTCAAACGCTATTTCTTAAGTTGTATAGCTGAATTAACTATTGGACATTTGGCACTTTCCGAGATGATGGCGGGATTTAATACGAAAGGCACGGGCAAACCCGGATGGGTACAGCTACATATATATATAAGTGACTGACGTCCGTATGCGCACTCGTACCTCGTATTATAAAGGGATGAGATTGGGCATTGGGGTCAGAACTTTGTACGGAAAAACTCACTTTTAAAAAAATGGATTGGATAGAAAAAACGGAACGAAATATAACTTTTGAATAAACAATTTGAGTAGCATGTGCATCGTGGATGCTCGGAATTATTATTTTCATTACATTAACGTATTTGGGCGGAACGAAGTTCGCCGGGTCAGCTAGTGCTAAAAAATATAAAAAATAAGAAATAAGTTTAAAATTGCCCAACTTTTATATCACTTCGCGCACGACTACTTTAGTTTATAATTTTTGGAGAAACTTCCATTACTCAAGAACAATATTATCATCAGAATGTATACAAAAAATAGTCCAAATTGCGTTACTTTTTGGCATGTTAATGGATTCTTAGCCCAATTGCCAGGTAATTACGTAAATCATCTATAAGTTCTAAGACGCTATTATTGATTATTCACGTGGCATTTTTGGCCGGATTTTATTTATGGATTCATTAGAAAATTTACCTACCTTTGCCTTGGAACTATTTTTCGCTTTCCTGACAGCGATGGGTCTGTCGGACTTTGAGTCTTGATCTGGATTGAATATTTTAATGAAGTTATGTCTTACAATCTTGAATTGGAGACATCTACTAATTTTCCACCTTCTTCCTCTAACAATAAGACGGCAAATGGTATACGTCTTGCTTCTAGATGTGACATTATTATCTACATTTCCGCCGAACTGATTTTAAGATTATTCTTTGATTGCCTCTTACTTATTAGTTTTCGGGCTCCGGACCCGTGAAGAGACACTTCCATCCTCTAAGATCCCGGGTACGCTGCTTCGAGTTGTCCAGTCCAAACGCTCTGGCATCCGCGATGGCTTGGTCTTTGAAACGGAGGTACGGTCTTCCTTGTCTTTTCGAACCTGGGGGCTGGGATTCGAAGATCCTCTTAGCCGAACATTATTGTCCATTCGCTCGATGTGGCCGAGCAAATGTAGTCGACGTGTTTTGGCTTTTCGGACTACATCCATATCTTGGTACAGCTCATAGAGTTCGCGATTGTATCTTCCCCTTCATTCGCCCTCCTCGAACACAGGACCAAAAATCCGTCGAAGAATTTTTCTTTCGAACGAGCCCAGTATCAGCTCTCCCTTCTTGCTTATGGTCCAGCGCTCTGCGCCATAAAGCAGGACTGGCAAGATAAGGGTCTTGTAGAGCCAGTTGTTTTGCCAAACCGAAGTAGCAATGGTTTCCTAGGGTAATTCTTCGCCGGATCCCCATTATGGTATCATTCGTGGAGTTTATGTTTACTCCGAGGTAGGCGAACGCCTTAACTACCTCGAAATCGTTGCTATCAATAGTGACGTTTTGTCCTAAGCGGTGGACAGATGCTTGTTTGTTTGTTCATTTACTTCAAGGCCAACTGATTTCGTCTGTTCTTCAATCGCCGTGAATTCTTCTATCACGGCACGTCGGGAGCGACCGATGGTGTCAATATCGTCTGCATAGCCCAGCAGCTGAACGGACCTGTTGAAGATAGTGCCTCCCATGTTGGCACATGCCCTGCACACTATTTGCTCAAGTACGAAATTGAAGAAGTCGCATCATAGCGCGTCTCGGTGCATGTCTGAAATAGTTCGGAGGAGCTTCTTCCAAACTACACGCTGCAGCTCGTGTTTTCCAGTGTGACGCGACACAGTTGAATCCGTTTTGCCGGGATCCGAATTCGGCCATCGCCATATAGAGCTCCTGACGATGTATGCTATCATACGCGGCTTTGAAGTCGATGAATAGGTGGTGAGTTTCGACTTGAAATTCGTTGGTCTTTTCCAGGATTTGCTTCAGTGTGAAAATTTGTTCTATCGTGGATCTGCCAGGCCAGAAGCCACACTGGTACGTGTCCATTAGTGTATTGCGGAATGGTTTTAGACGTTCACACAGTATTTTGGATAGGACCCTGTATGCGACATTAAGCAGGGATACGCCTCGATAGTTCTTGCAAGACATAGGATCGCCTTTTTTGTAGATGGGACATATGGAGCGGATGGTCCAGACATCGGGCATGTTTTCTTCCGACCATACTTGGTTGATGATTGGGTGCATGCACCCTACCAAAACATCACCTCCGTATTTGAAGAGCTCTGCTGGTAGGCCATCAGAGCCGGCGGCCTTGTTCTTCTTTAGCTTTTTTATAGCTTAGCGCCTTCTTCTATACTGGGTGTTGGAACTGGTTCTTCATTGACTGTACGTGGGTTTTCTTCTTGCCCAATTACTCTCTCTACATGGTGCCCATTTAGCCGCTTCTGGAAATGCTGCTTAAACACATCTACTATTTCCTGCGCTTCGGTGACTAGGTTTCCTTCGCTGTCTCGAAGAGCCTGCGTTCGATCTCCTTGAGCTGGAAAGCTGCGTAAGCCCTCTTATTTCTACGCATGATCTTCCTTTCCTCCCTTCTCCTGGCTCGATGCTCTTCTATCGCTGCCCTTGTTTTACGCTGCAGCGCTTTCTTCTGTCACCTTTTTCCTGTATACGCATTCATCATCATACCATGGGCTCTTTCTCTGGGGTGGCTGGTAACTTACAGTGGTTTCGGCTACCTCCTTAATGATGTCGCGATACTGGCACCACTGATTGTTGGCTGGCTGTGGTAGGTGAGTGCACAGAGGAGAGTTTCATACTCAGGCGATCGCTGTAGGCTCTGGCTACTCCATGTGTGCTAAGGCGTCCAACGTCAAATTTCTCCTTCTGGGCGGTTCGCTCCTTCTTTTCGTCGGACAGTCGAGCTCTGAATTTAGCCGCAACAAGAAAATGGTCAGAGTCGACGTTTGCCCCTCGGAATATGTGCACGTCGAGGATGTTGGATGCGTGCCTAGCATCGATTAGCACATGGTCGATTTGGTTGGCGGATCGACGGTCTGGAAAGCACCAGGTTGCTGTGTGGATTCTTAGCCTTGGAAATCTAGTGCTACTTACATATCATCGTATTACGAGATGCTGCAAAATCGATTAGTCGTATCCCTTGTCTGTTGTCGTTTCGTGGATTCTGTGCTTACTACTATTCTGCCAAATATGTTTTCCTTTCCGACTTAGCATTGAAGTCCCCGAGTACAACTTTTACATCATACTCCGGACAGACTCCGGCGGCTCCATCCAGGAGGTCATAAGACTCCCCCTTGATGAGATCTTCAGCCTCGTCGGTAGGAGCTCGTGCACATATTAGGCTTACGTTTTGGTAAGTAGCTTTGATGCAAATCACAGAAAGGCTATTGATTGCCTCTTATAAACCAAACCGCTAGCTCTAGCGATCTTTTATGCAGCGTGACCATTGTGCGACTAAAGTTGCATGTTTTCACTTTTTTCGGGAGCCTGCGACGAAATTTTGGTATTTTGGCACTTTTTTTAATTGGAGAAAGCACTTAAAAAAAATCAAATATGCTGTTATTTGTGCAAGCCAGTTGTTGAATATTGCTTGTTAAATATAGTTTAAAAATTCTAAATTTGCAGAACAGCTTAAGAAATTTTTGTTCCTCAATGGCACTTTTTCTTGCGACTTTTCAGAATTCTGCAGCGGTCACCCTGTATCGTGTATCATTTTAGAGAAGGCGAGTCTCACAGGTAAATCACTGAAATGGCTTCTTGATTTCGAACGTTTTAAATCACACAGCACTTTCGTCACCATCAGTCACTCCAACCATCCTGTAGACTTCTCAAAAATGTCCTTCAGATGCAATGACTGCCGATGCTAAAACCCGCCATTAATACCTTAAAATCAATAGAGTATTTGGTATGCATTTCAGCCTTGCAGATACCTGCTGTGCAAATCCCTTATCCCATCGTTACCCTCTCCTATCCGTGATTTGGCCGCCTAGTCATATTTCATCGTTGCGCTACAATTTGTACAGCACCAGATACTTACCTATCATTTGAAATTTCAGCCTCTTTCAACCCACCTACACGGTTAAAAATACTGGCGTTAAATTTAATATTTTTTGGGTTGTATATAAGTCCACGCTGAAAAAATATTAGAATTTAATATTTCTGATATATTCAATTTCAGAAATGAATAACGGACTTATTGAAACGAAATAATGTTTGCTATTACAAAATATATTCATAATATTCAAATTTAATACAGAAAATATTGGTTTCTATATCAGAAGTATTTAAATCAAAGCCTTACATATTAAAATTTTATATAGGATTTTAATACAATTGTATTAGAAATAATGAAACTGTGTATTGAAATCCAATATAAAGACCTTAAATTCAATATTTCCTTATATTAGAATGAAATAAATAATTGTTATATTTTATTACAAATTTAGATTTGATTTTAGTACAGATGGGATATAATTTAATACCAAAAATATTATATTTTAATATAGTTTGGTATTTATTTTAAGTCTAAATAGGATATTTTTAAGTACAAAATATATTATATTCTAACACAAAAGAGGGTTTGTATCAAGTGTTAAAAGATTATTTAGTAATATAATATATATTACATTTTAACACAAGATTGAATGGAAATATTGAAATGATTGCTTTGGCACAAGCGATTTTTGCCTCCTTCGATGGATAGTTTCCACATATAGACCTTAAGTAGTCTGTTCCGCATGTCACCAATGATCTTCTAGACGAGTCATTTAGAGTATTAGTTCGCGAGTAGGTACTCTCCCAAAATATAGGCCGCTGCGCTCGCTTTAATGAAACTTTGTAGACCCTTAAGTGAAAAAAAAATCATGAATACCCCTATATATTGTTATTAAAACTGTTACTTACCTCCTTATATATAAGAAGACTACATCCGATTGCCGCGTCCTGCCTTTTTAATTTTCCTTTTTCAGGATCAGCTTCGCTAATAGTGTGTATTGTAATTGTGAAGCAAGCACAATTTGAGTATTGCTTCACAATACTTAATAGACAATCTACAGGTATTTCGGCACCGTCGCTATCTTTTAATATAAATCCACCATCTATTACTTCGTTTTCCAAAACTTAAAACGAATAACATAAAATAAATTAAAACTGAATTCACTCACTCTTCAAGAAAAAAAAATACATTTGCACAAACTGAATATAACTTAAAAACCTCTTCTGCAATTACTTACCACATAGAAGGATATCCTCATTGGATATCAATGTTTCATTTTCCGTGCATTAAATAATTTGTTTAAATTTAATTGTTTGCTTCTCCACGTTTTTCACTTTTATGGACTTGGTTTGAAAATAATACCGAAATATTGAAATTTAATACTGCAGGGTTTAATTTAAGTTCCACTGTATTAAAAATAAATACAGACATATTAGAATGTAATACTGAATGAAGTATTATAGAGTAGTACCTCGGTATATTAAAAAAAGTTTGGCTTTGCTATTAATGCGCCAAAAAATAAAAGTAACACAAGAATATTAAAATATAATACTCAGGGTATTAAAAGGTAATTCTTAAGTATTAATAAGTAATACTGAAGTATATTAATTAGCAATGAAAGCTTGAAATGAAAAGTAATACAGGTGAGGGTTGTGTGCTATACTACAATTAGGTATTATAATACACAAAATATTTAATTTTAATATTATTCAGTATAAGATCACCTCAACCCAGATCTTGTATTATAACAAAATACAAATTTATTGAAACTAAAAACAATGTAATAAGTGCATATTAAAATATAACCAGACAGAGTGTTCTATTTTAAGTCAAATATAATTTAATTGTAATAAATTCCTGTTTGAAATATAGCTTTAATATTCTCGGGGTTAGATTGTAGAACTAAAATACTAGATTTTAATATTTTAAGATTGAAATTCAGAGAAGCCTTATTAAAATGAGCATTTTAATGAAAGAAATATTGAACTTGAATACAAAAATATTAAAAAAATAATGTAATAAATCGAAAATGTTAAAAAATAATTTTTCCTGTGTTGCATACACCTGTAATAATGACGTGGTATTAAAAACTCCCTCATATTTTTAACCTTGTATAAGCCTATATATTCTTAAGAACATCCATTCAAAGAGAGTGGAAAATATTTCCGTCAAAATTATGCAGATTCCTCTTAATAAAACCATTCACGCATTCCAGACAGGAATCACCATTACTTTTTCTGTACAACAAAAACTCAATTTTTCCCACTATCCAAATGATGTAAAGAATTAACTTACTCACCACTGCGTCGCTTTTCTCCGTGCACCCAATGGCTACCAATTTTCATGCTGGCTCCATCCCCAAAGTATTATGTGGATTTAATTTAGCGAGGTTCGTTGTACCATAGTATGTTGGCCGACATTGAAGGTGCAGAATGATTTTATTTTAAAATTTGTTCAAATAATGGAATGAGCCCTGAAAAGCGTTGAATGAAAGTTCATGTCTGTCTACATAGAAAAACCTTTCTCAATCAGAGTTCGCTCCATTAACCATGGTACAGGTAATCAGTTTGAGTTTCCTCTTAAGAGTCCTTCATTCCAATCCCTAATCGATCGAAGGGCGGCTGGGCCAATATTCCACAACGATTTTAGAATTCAGCAGCAGTTCCTTGTGCGGTAAGTATATACGAGTATACAAGGCCACACAAAAGGGATTCAACAATGTACGAGGGTGAGGCGTATCAGAGCTTGGCATGCAAATGAGCTGCGAAATTTGGTTAGGGACAGGTTGGTCGCAGATTTTGATGGAACGTTCAGGAAGACGGGAAAGAATTTGTCCCTTCTTTGGATTCGAGATTAAATTGTGACAGCAACTCGATGTCTATCGATTTTCGTACATGAATCTCTAGCATGCCTTTGTTATTTCTTGATAGAAGGGAAACTACTCGCTTGACAGAATTAAAAAAAAAAAAAAAAAGAAAAACAGTTGAGATGACGAGAAGCCAAGAAGGTTGATGGGAGCTTCTAATGATGTTCCCATTTGACACTGCAGAGGAGAAATAGAACTTCCTAGAATCCCAAAAACGTAAAAGGTCACTAAACGAGAATGGGGATCATCAACCCGCATGTTGGTACGTCTACGGACTGGTGAAATCCATCAATCTTTGTTCGCCTTTGTTTGTAATCGACGATGAGAATCAGGATGAAGAATGTAAACGTTTTCTTTTCACGGGGGTAAGAATGTAGCCTGGGAATTCTTGAAAATTTTAGCAGTTGCTTTGGAATTTGTGTACACGAGAGGCGTAGAGGGTGAAAGAAGTATAATAACGGTTGTAAGACGGATGGTACTAGGTACTGCAGTAAGTCTAGGTACCCAGTTATGGCAGCATGTGGATGAAAGTGCTCTGTAGCTTGTATTTATATTTGCCTTTTGCTAATCAGAAAAGATACTTTGTCTGCAAAATTCAATCGCTCATAAACAGCAGATGTTGCACAACTGAGATTATAGCGGTGAAATCAGCTGCTATCTTAAAGATACATTTTGCTCCAATCACAATTAGAGTCAGTTTAATCGTACAGTACCAAATCTCTATCTATATGGGCTTTAGTGTATCCATCAGATGAATTCAGTTCACTTTACTCTTTAAGGAAGGCAAAAATAACTAAAATTTCGGAAAAATGCGTGCGGACCCCTCGCTTAGAAGTCCAACACACTAACACTAAGAAACTGCGCCTATAAAAATTGTTTCGCATTTTCCCAATCGTAAATAATTATTTTTTCACAAGTTTCCCTGAAGAAAGATGAGAGTTGTTTTATGTTTTTTTTTTGTTTTACCATTACAGAAAATCTTGGAATAATGCAAAATGGAAACAGATTTTGTTTCTAGCTGACACCTGTTTGTACTTCTGGGTTTTCGCGTTTAACCGCTCTCATTTACTTCGATGTTGTTGTTTAAGAGCCCCTGCCGTGCCGTGCGTGATTAAAAACATTTCAAAAACATTTAATAAATACATATTTCATCGGTGTCTGTACCGGCAAAAACATTTCCGATTTTTTTACAAATGTTAATACCGAAATACTAGCCGCAAAATATTGTTAATTTATTGCATATTTCAACATAAAATTTTAAATTAATTCTTAAAAAACAATATCGAAAGTCAAAACTATGCGAAATGGTAACACCTTTCACAAGGAAGTGAAAAGTCATTTCCATTGACATCGTATTGTGACTTCACGTTGCACAGAATATTTGCAATACGGCTGGTGGCAATATGAAGTTTGCCATACTCATACATTTACATTAGGTATCTGTCGTGTTTGCTGTTGCCACAACTCAAAAATTATATTTTTCTATGAACCGTATTCCGAATCGGATCAGATAATAAAGTACGGCTACTGTTTATCGCCGTTTGAAGCTTTTTTGTCGCTATCTCGACTGTTGTTCTCATAGCAACTATACAGCAGTGTCATCTGCAAGCGTTGCTGTAGTGGTTTGCCACTAGGAGGCGGATAGCTAATAAATAATAGGTATAGCACTGGACCTAGAACAATGCCTTGCGGTACACCAGCTTTAATTTCTCCTATAATGTTGAGTGTAATTGGCAGTTCGTAAACTGTTACCGGTTGTATAGGTCGATCTTCTTCGCAAATTTCTTCAATTCCTTGGTAGCTTTTATCTCCATAGGGTTTGAACTTTGAAGACGTCCTCGTCAAGATAGTCGGCAAAAGTGTTTGCTTTCTCTTGGCTGCTCTTTGTCCACTTACCTTCGTTGGTTTTTACTGGAGGAACTAGCTGTGCCCGCAACTTCGTACGCGTCGTGAGACTGTGTAGTTTCCAATAAAAGAGATTTGACCGTTTTCTCAACGGCATATTTGTTTAAAATCAACAATCTAGCTAAAAAAAAAGCGGTGAACATTGTCGACATTGAAACAATAAATCAAACAAATCTATTTACCTAAAACACCAATTTAAGAAAATTAAATTCAACAGCGTAAGTACTGAAGTTTCACTTCCTTACTGTAGGTACCACGTACCACGTAGGTAATATCAAAACAACCACTTAAACAAAAGCCTTAACGGAAATTTGTATTTTCACCAACAATAAATAAATCAAACAACATAAGTCACCTATATCGTCTTTACTTCTTGAATTCTTCAATTCTTTACTGTAGTCTGTAGATATCAACGTAGGTACTATAACAACCATTAAAACAAAAACCATGAACTCAATTTCCATATACACACCCTCCACGCTCCACCATGAGTCCATCACCACACCACATGTCATCAGCCATCTGCGCATTTCCACAGAAACACGTTGTGGCTGTTTTTTTTTTTCATATGAACTTGCTTGTGCGATGTGTGCCACCAAAAACCACCCCAAAGCAGAACAACGATCAAGAACCGCGGCGGCTGATAATATTCGATTTCAGAAAATAAATTTATTTTTTTAATGTTAGATTTTAGGTTGTAGCTCAGCTAGATGACATAGAAAGCTGATTGATGGCTTGAAATATCTACAAAAGTGTTGGCTCTCCTAAGTATTTTGTTTTGTTTGCATTGATAAAGAATTATTTGAGTAATGGCGAGTTAAAGGTAGTAAAGTCGGAAAAAAAAAACACATTTTGGTCAAAAACGCTCCAAAAAATAGGCATGGCAATGAAAGGAATAGCCTATAATGTTGCACAGAATCTTAAGAAATATTTCAAAAAAAGTTTCATCGAAATCTGTGCAGTAGTTTTCACGCCATTAGGTAACAGAAAAATTGCCTACAGTTTTATTATAAGTATAGTATAGATAGATGTGATCGTTACTAGCACCATTTGTAAGACTGACTAGACTTTCTGAAATTATTGTTTACGTTTTTTAGTATGGATTTGTCGTTTGGCGCCTTGTCTGTTGCCAATGCTTTTTAGATTTACTCTTTTCTGCAATGAATTTACATATTTCGCGAGTGTATTAAGTGTTTTGCTTAATCTTTTTCGTTGTTTTAGGAGTTGTTGCCCATGCAGCTTTTTATATTTTCAGTATTAGTGTTTGTACTGCTTTTTCTAGTTCGTCTACCGTTTAAATAGCTGATGATATTTGGATACTTTCTTCCAACTTCTGTCGAAAGTAATTCTTTTTCGTTGTTTTAGGAGTTGTTGCCCATGCAGCTTTTTATATTTTCAGTGTTAGTATTTTTACTGCTTTTTCTAGTTCGTCTACCGTTTGAATAGCTGATGATATTTGGATACTTTCTTCCAACTTCTGTCGAAAGTAATTCCAATCAGTCACAGTCAGTCTATTAACAAGTTTTGGACTTTGTTCTTTTATCATTATTTTATCGCCAAGTATAAAAATTACTGAGGAGTGATCAGATTAAAGATCAGGGCCTTCTTTCACATTTATTTTGTTTGCTGATATATTTTTAGATATAAATAAGTTGATAAGATCTGGGGTTTTTTTCCTATGTTGGCTAATAGGTAGGTTTTCCCGTCGAGTGGTATTTAGCGCCATCTTCTTTAATACTTTTTTCTAAAGTTCTCTGCCTCTAGTGTTTGTTAGTCTAGATCCCCAATATTAATTCTAGGCATTAGAATCCCCTCCCGCGATTAGCACTTGTGAAATATGTTGAAAAGATTTTTAAGATCATTCGTCTTCAGTCTATAGGCAGGGGACAATAAACTTATGCAACGAATAGTTGCTAACTGTTCGTTTTTATAAATATATGGCAATACCTTGGATGGCACATAATTGGAATTTAGCTTCTTAATGGTGTTCAATCGTATTTTTTTTATTACCACTGCAGCCCCACCTTTTGCGCAGTTATATGGATGTGGGGAGTGATATAATTCATATCCCTTCAGTTTAAGGTCAAAATTTAACTTGATGTGCATCTAGTTTATATCGCGATTGACTTGTATCTCTTCCTTTGGATTCTCGAAACCATTAGGATTCCATTCTAGAATTTTGATTTTATTCATCATGTTTGTCTTTTTTGTATACAGCTCTTTTTTTGCTGTTCTGTCTCTCTAGCAATGATATTCTATCTAATATTATTTTATTATTTTGTTCCATGCAACCAGTCATATCTGGGACTTGTTCCACGAGGGCTTCCATTGCAGGGTGTGGCTCTGTTTTGCGTTTTACGGCTTACTCTGCTATTATTTGTGATGTTTCTGATGCTGTCTGAGAAAAGATTTAAATGGTAAATGCAAAGTGTTATCCCTCCTCTTACTCTTGCGGTTTTGGGATTTCCTGCGAAGTTTTCCTTTGTTCTTTTTCATTTTTCTTGACCGAAATAAAGTAGACAATTGTCCATAAAAAAGGGAATACATAGTTTTTCTTCTTTTAAAATTTAAAGTGACATGTGACATCTAGTAAATTAAATCAAGTAAATACGTAGCACAGTTTTTTTTTGCGTTGATTTCAGCACCCTTTAATTGCAAATTGCCCAACAGTAATCGACCGCATACGTGACTGAATTCGTTACTCTTTTGCATGTCAAATTCACGGATATGGTAAGTCCACCCCTGATCTAGATCAAATCACACAAACATCACACAAACTTCAAACTCTTCGCAAGTTGATTATAGCGAGTAAATTCTTCTCAGAAATATGAAAATGTTCCGATAGAAATTTTAATGATTTAATAAGAAATCAGAAAAAACGATGACAACCATAAAATGCGCAAAGAAAGAGTTTATATATATATCAAACGATCCGCTTGGATCCCATTCACTTACTTTTTGTGTACCCTATTTAAACGATATGTGCGGGAGTGGTTATATCTATATATGTCAATTTATTCCTGACCTTTACACCTATAGTTGATATAATTCCGCAAAAAAATTCCCCTTCTTGGCCAAACATAGCCACGTAGATAATGTTTTTACCCCAATCAAGATATATTCGTAAATCCCCCAATCATTGTAAAGTTCCTGTCATGCCAACTACAAGAAAAACTTCGGAAAGAAAAAGACTTTAACTCAATATCTACATTAATGGTATACCAAGACCAACCTTTATATTACCTAACAAAGGGGATTTAAGTTGCGCAAAGCAAAAGTTTTTCCTTGCCAGAATGGTTATTATTCGGGTAGGATGCTTTGTACTTGTCCTTTCTCCCGGAAAAATACCGTGTTTCTTCTTCTTATTTCCTTGAGTGTTGTCAAAAAAAAAAAAAAAAAAAAAAACAAGAAAACTCCATTTGCATAATTTTCCATTTCATCAGCACCTTTTTATTTGTTTTATTTTTTTCTTAAATCATAGAATTTGGTTTCTTATAATATAACAATAACGCGCTTTTGTATATTTTTCACATTCCATTCAAGTCAAAGAATCTACTTGATTCCAATTTTGTGTATATGCTTTCCCAATATGCAAATACCTTATCTTTTAGCGAATATTATGTAAATCAATCAAAAGTCGTTGTGATTTTATGTTCTCTACTGTTATTATGTTTTTTTTAAACATGATAGTTGTGTGTTGCTACGAAATATTTAGATATGAAGATTGCTTTGGCTGAATGCATATTAGGATAGCAATAGACAAGAGAGTAATGTAATTGCTAGCCTTTATTAACAATATTTTGTTTTTAACACATACTTATGAATATCATTATTTATTTACTTTTTTTTTTAATTTTACGATCTATGATAATTAAAATTTTTAGTTTAATTGTTTTTGTATTTTTTTTTAACTTACATTTATGGGTTTTATTTTATTTACAATATAAAATCACAAGATTTTAAATTTTCCTTCATAAAAAAAAAACAAAAAATCGGAAATCCCACGACTCTGAGTTTATTAATTGCCTTTAAATCATAGAAATAAAATCATTATGTATGCTGAAGCTATTTTTATTGGGCATTTGGCAACAGATGTAGTGCAGTATAATGAATTCTAGGGTTTTGATAGGCCAATAATTGTCTTGGTATCTACCTTTCAAAAATATTAAAGTATGTATTGAGTTCATACAACTTTTAGTTAATAATTTGCACAACCATAACCATGTATGACTTCAAATTCAATTCAATTCAATTTAATTTATTATTAATAATCAGGGCCCAGACTTCGATGCAAATGTTTTTTTTTTACAGCCTTGGAACCAACTAAATCAGATATTTTTTCGAATAAATTATTTTCGCATATTTTGGTTAAAATGCATATTTGGCTTATTGAGCATATTTTATCAATAAATGCATATTTTTCTTGCATATTTCAAAAAAAAAAAAACACTTTAAACACTTAAAAAATTGATTTCACCAAAATGCAAACGAACTTTAAAAATTCTATCTAACTGGAAAAAATGCTATTGATCACTTGGCAGCCCTAAACACAATTCCAGCTGAACTCCAATGTCATTTTGAGCTTATACTTCTTCAAAATTCAAACTGCTAGCTTTCTATAGGTGGGCAGTGCGGACACAAATGAAATTGTGAATAAAAGACTGAGTTTTTTCTTTCAGTATTTTTTTATTTAGTTTTTGAATGTTTGTTCAGCATTTTTTTGATTTTGTATAGCATATTTTGGATATTTGATGACATATTTAGCCATTTGGAGTATTTTTTAGAGCGTAAAAATTTGGGCCCTGATAATAATACTTAAAAAAAAAAGTTAATTTAAAAAATCAAAAACCCCGACTAAACAAAAAATAAAATAAATAGTTGGCGCAACGAATGGAAGGGATCTACAATTTTATGCCGATTCTAAACGGCCAATTGAGAAGCTCTTCCAAGACAGTTATACTCTCGGATGTTTGTCAGACGTCCGCGAGACTAACTGTACTGTAAAAAAAAAAGAGCTAAAAACTTGAACAAGACACATCGCTTAACAAGGCGATCACACGTAGCGACGAATTTCGGACAAATGTTTATGTCACAATGACGTCGGCATGCCAAAATTTGACATGAAAAGTGGCATGCGTATGTGTAATCGTAGCTATAAATTTCCCCTACCGCTAAGAATTTGAATGATACTTAACATTTCCGAAAAAAATGTTCTGATTCTGAAAAAGCTACTGATTGAAAATTAAGGCCATTTGCTTATACTATAAACAATAAATAAACAAATAGATTCGTAAATATTTCACGAACGAATTCTTACATTTTACGAAAGCATTCGTAATATTTACAAATATTGATTGGTACATAGTACAAATATATTTGTCCAATAAACAAATGAATTCGTTAATATTTCACGAACCAATTCGTCGTGTTTATTTATTAATGTTCGTTTGTAGATTAAACGAATTTATTCGTAACATATATTTTTTTGTCGTTCGTACATTGTACAAAGAGTGACATGTAATATCTACAAAGCCGTTCGTCTGCTGAAAATTACAAACGGTTTCGGTGCATATTACGAATTTTTTTTGCGTGTAGGTACCTACTCATAGCGATTTAAGTTCCAATTAAAATCTTATGTGACAGTTCACGATAGACATCGTAACCTATAAGGTGTTTAAGTAGAACTTAAATTTCTATGAGCAAACGGTCCTTAGTGTCGCGAAAGCCAAAATAGGACAGAAAGAGGAATTGTGGCACAAACAAAGAAAGTTGTGTCGAAAATTATGCGAAAAATCTGAGAAAGTGTCAAAATTAAAAAAATGTCTGTGATGCGAACACAATTCAAGACGAACAGAAAATTATGTTAGCAGTTGTCTTTAATAAAAAAAATTCAAACGATGACAAACATATTATCTACTAAAAGTATTCATTTGGTATCACAAAGGACCTAATCGAATTTGGTCTAAGTGTGTCTTTCTAAACAGCCACCTTCCCTAACCTAACCTGCTATAAGTATAGAAAATGCGTCTATATAAAATACAGATTTCTTGTGCTGTACTATTTCATAAAAAAAATTATTGAAGAAAACCGTTCTCACCCACATTACAATAGAAAAGTGCCGTGACATAGGGCCATGCGACATAAGGCCATATTTCGAAATATGGAATTATGTCACTTTCAAGTTATTTTACTGTTCTGATTAGTCAATCTGTAGGTAATCAAAGCGACAAAAGAATTTTTAACTATTATTTTCTTCAACAGAAAGTTGATAGAAACATAGTTTAAAAAATTATAGTAAAAAAATTGGATGTTGTAGATATATTTTATTATGCTAACGCTTAAATTTATTTAAAAATTTGTGATTGCTTTGCAAACAATTGCTACCCCTTTCGTAATACACATTTTCTTTCTTTTGGACGAAGTTGACATTTCAACATGATTTAATGTGATCAAAATGAGGAAAAAATGAGACAAAAATGTCATACGGGCTCTAGCAATATTAAACTGTGTTGAAGCTTTTGTTTTTCATGGTTCTTTACTTTGAATTTAAGTTCATTAATTATGTCTCACACTTTTGTCTTCGAGGCCTATTAGGAGGCATAATTTAATCTACTAAAACTTCCGTCCGTTATCGGAGTTTAAATTTAAATCTGACAGATGAAAGCTTTCTTTCTTTTTTGTATACAACTTATAAGTGAATAATGTGAGGTACAAAATTCACCATAATTGGGTAATGAGGTTGTGAGAACAATTAATATGGGGTGATTTTTGTACTTTTATTTCAAAGTTAGATTATTTAGTATGTAAGTTAACACGACAGAACTATCCGCTGACGCAACGGATTCCAGTGACAAGTAATCGTCTTCGCCGGATATCTCCAGACGTGAGTTAGTAACATGAGATCTTGGATCTTGCACAAGCTGTAAGATCGACACATCGTTCGAGTGTAACGATGCCAGTGCGTGGCGAGGTGGTTTGCTAAGGTTTTCTTACATTTTTATTCAGGAAGTAATAGTACGAGAGCTAGCAACGTCGGGAAAACAAGAATTTCAAGACGGCCAGTTTTTAGATATGTTATCTCTCTCACTCTCCCGGACGTCATAAAGGCTGTCTGGCTGGCGGTAGTGGTTGCGTTCATCAGTGCGCGTCGTACCTGTATAGCACAATGATACCACATCACTTTTCACTTTTAGATCGGTCTGGTTGAGGTTTAACAATCGAAATATTGCTTGGAAAATTAATTTTAGGTTTTTAGATACTTAAATAACATCCTATATAAATTTCAGCCATACTAAAATATTTTAAAAAACAATTTTTTTTTTTTTATTGAAAACTATTGTTTGGCACCGTTTAAACAACAATAAAAATGTCTGGCAATATTAGATTCATATTGCAAAAAGTTCAATAAAAATAATAATAAAAAAAAAAAACTTCTTAAAATTATTTGAAAAATTAATTACCTTTACAGATTGATTACCTGTGGTGTACAGGTACGATGCGCACTGATGAACGCAACCACTACCGCCAGCCAGACAGCCTTTATGACGTCCGGGAGAGTGAGAGAGATAACATTTCTAAAAATTGGCCGTACTGAAATTCTCTCTCAAAAACGTTGATAGCTCTTAGACTATAAGTTAGTCTTAAGTTAAATTCAAACCGAGCAAGACTCGTTTATAAAATTAAAGTTAATAAAATTAATTGTTGTTCATATCACTAAAGCAAACTTGTATACAAATATTTTAAGGTAACAATAATTTTCTTGCATTATTTTCATGTTGTCGATAAGCAGCAAATTAAAATTTATACACAGTTTGATAAAGTAATAACCTGCTAATATTTTTTTTTAAATTTTAATGATATTACAGCCTGAGGTGGAGAATATTGACAGCAATGCCGGTGTAGAATTTTCCAAAAATGTCTAGGTATTATTTGTATCATTATTTGTGCTTTTGGTAGTTATTTTTTAAAATAGCGATGGTTTTATTAAAACATTTTTTTTTTTGCACTTTAAGTTCACAAAAACCCATAAATATAACAAACGTTGAAAACTGTTAAAGGGACTAAAAGTATAGTCAGATTTGTAGAGGTAAAACTAAAAACTTTTTACGAAGGAAAAAAAAGACATACCAAATGGTATTTGATAACTTATGTATATTCTACGGATAGGTGCCTGCCTATTATATAAATATTCACAAACACAGATATTTAATTTCCTTACATCTCTAAACATATCACTGTCATTGTCAAATTGAACCTTAAGCTACAGATATGCATCACTCCGTACCACATCCGTATATAAATGAATTACATTACTTGTACCAAGTTCTATTTTACATTTTTGTTGTCTACTTTAATTAATACGAAAGGAAAGAAAATATTTACACCACTATAGTACAGTGGGAACCCTTTGAGGAAGGACAGCCAAGGCGACAATAAGCTATAATACTAGACTTCTTTCGACTTGTAAGAAGGTTTATTCTAAAATCTTTGGTATCCACTGGCGTTGGTTACTTTGAAAGTTCAACTATCCCGTAGCGACCTTGTCGATGGCAGTCCCTGGAGACCTTTTTCCAGCTTATCAGCATCACCGGCTGAGAAGCGAAAGTTCGCTGGCGATCGTGCCACATTTAGGCTGTTTCGTTTGTTGTTACCCAGGTCGGAGGAGTTCGAGCGGTAAGACTTCTTTTTCATGAATTTCTCTTCACTGTCGCAATGATCATAACCATTTTCGTCCAAGCGCTCGTAGTCCTTTTTGCTGCCCTTCCACGAGGGCCTTCGCACTGGACCGTTTTGAGCAAGTGTTCCCACAACCACGTCGGGTTTGGAGAACGCCGAAGATATGGAGTTGTTGCTGCTGCTGTTCCCTGAATTCCGTCGAGATAGCTTGGATTTACCCTCCTTGACTATGGACACGGAGACGGGATCGTCCTGATGACTGATTGTCGATACGTCCTCCTGCGAGGGAGTCACCTCTAATAGAGCCTCTGTGGAGCGGCAGTTCTCCACATCGCGGTAATTGTCCGAGTTTTTAATGCCCCACGTGGGGCTGGCTTCTTGAACTGTGTCTTCGAGAAGATATTCGGAGCTTGCCCCACCGTCAGGCGAATTGACCTCTTCGATGGTGTTCAGCGGAGAAACTTGAAGAATCTGCTGTTCTTGGATCATTTCAATTTCAGTCTTTATTGTTGCCTCATAGCCCAACAGGCCCAGCACGAGGCGTGGATTGGCGATGACAAACTTCTCAAAAGTCTGAAAGTCGATCTTGACCAGGTCGGTTTGTGTTGCGCGGGTTGTTTTTGGCGGCGTCTCACTAACTGCTGGGGCGTCTACCATTTCCGAGTGCCAGATCTCTGCGGGATGCGAAGAACTGCGCACCAGTAGAGCTTCGCTGCCAACCTGGGGGATCATGATATTATTCGAAATATTTGGAATGGATCGGGCAGGGGGGAAAGTACACACCGCTAGATCAGCTCGTGACGCCAGTGTAGAGTAGGTCATCTCTTGCAGAGCGTGGATTGCGTTGCGAACTTCCATACTAAGTTGAGCGACATCGTTGTGCAGATTGGTGACCTGGCAGTCGAGCCTCTCGACGGAATGTTTATTGGTGGGGATCTCAATATCACTGTGGCAGGATTCCAAATTGAGGCCTTCGAGAGAGCCCGAGTCTATTTCCGGTGAATGCACCGTCACAGATCTCTGACGTTCGACGCGTTCACGAAGGCCGGCTAACGAACGACCGCGCTGTAGGACTTTCATGTTTCGCGGGCTTCCGCCTACGCCAACAAGAAGCGGAGACCTTGTTGGCAGTGGCGACGGACTGGATGAACTCCCATGGTGCGGTGATGCGGCAACAACTGCATCACTGTCCGGTTGGTTCTCATCGTCCTCACTTATGGATGGAAGTGGAAAGGATGGTCCAATGTCCGAGTCCTGGCACTCATATCCCTCGCGTAGATTAAAGGTGAGATCGTGTTGGATGTCATTTGCGAACTGCTGTTGGTACTCAGGATACAGGCGAAGCACCTCCACCAGTCCACCCATATGAACGCACTTTAGATCACAGTAGGTAAGCGCCTGGAAGAGAGAGAGAGAGAGCAAACAACAACAGGTTAAGCGAGTTCAAGTAATATTGGGTGAGGGTGACATTATAATATGTGTGTATCTCAAATATACTTCACAACCAGGATGTGCTTTATCTTCGTCTGCTGACAAAATAATTAATCCTGTCATTGACACAATGACTTCGGGGAGGGAGGCGAGATTTTTGTTTTCAGAGAAAAAAGCTTCTCAGAAAGTAGGACAGCGCTGATGACATCAACACCCTTACAATCGGCAGTTCTGAATGACATTGTGCGGGGTATACTGCTAGCAAGAAGTGCCTAATTAATTAAATGCATATTTTAAACGAGTTCAACTTGGTGCAACCATTGAGAGAGTGGTATTAAGCTCAACTGGTGCGCTTTAAAATGCTTGCTTTGTGTTGTGGTTGATAGTGGATTGGGGCATTTCAAGCTACTACTGTGTGGGGGTGGATAGACATTTTAAATGACGGCCATTAGTCGCACCCAGCATCACCACGGAATGGAGTCGGATTTGCTATGGCAGCAGAACTACTGGCCAAATAGTATTTTAAGTCGAAAAGTGCTCTAATGGAATAGTGGCAGAGGGCGACAAATGCTGGGCATTGAATGGCTTAGCTATATAATTTTTATCTCTCTTATAGCAAGAGGACTTAGGATAGGATTTCCACTCATATGTGGCCTGAACAAAGTGTTGGGTTGAGTTAGATAGGAGGGTACATTTATTAGGTTTGGGGGTGCTTTTAATCTGCAGATATAGCTGCAGGGCTTAAGAGAAGACTTTAATTATTAATTTTAATATGCACAGGGAATCTTCAAACAGCACATTATGTTATCGAAGTTTTAGTCTTTCACATACAGCCAAACTAATACTAGCTCCTCAAGTAGCATACTGGTGTATAAATTGGTGTAGATTCATTAATTTTTGGTGCAAATTTAAGAAAACTGAAGATAAATTTAAAATTTTGTTTTTCAATATAATACCGGTATAAAAATTACACCATCTTATGAATCTCTTTTGAAATTCGGTGCAAAAAATAAACCGATGCTCAGCTGTTTTTATAATATACCTGTCAGAGCAAACCCACCACCTTTACCAATGCTCATCTATTACATCTATTACATTTATTAATTATAAATAAAATTGGATATAATATTGAAATAACCGTTTTTTACTACATGCATATGAATATATATACGGTACATACACCAAAATAATTGTTTTTACAATTTTTGTCTGTCTGTTTGTTCCGGCTAATCTCTGAAATGGCTGGACCGATTTTGACGGGACTTTTATTGGCAGGTACCTGATGTAAGAAGGAGTAACTTAGGCTACTACTATTTTATAAAAATAAAGTAATGTGGCAATGTCCAAGTACTGTGCATTTTTGTATGGGAGGTTCCACGCCCCTACGAACTAATACTCTAACAAAGACCGTATATACTTAAAAACAATGGTACTAACGTCACTTATATATGTTTTAGTTTTATATAAGAAAGATTTAAGGCCAAGGAAAAACAATGAACTTTGAGTGTGCAAATGAATGTGGCAGCAAAACATTTCTGGACATGGTAATGGATAAGAAATTTCACATGGAGAGTTTTGTTGTCAGAAAGGAAAACAATTTCATTTGATAGTACAACAACGTTTTCCTATGACTTCGTTGGGAACAAATATCATTCAAAAAACTGTTTTCATGCCGCCTTGCAGGGCAATATTTTCTCTTATACATCATTCAAACACACATTTTCTAACAATGGCACGGGATTCTACGCTGCAAAATTCGGATTAATAGATTCAAGGCCAAATTTACCATCGGATGGGTGCCTTCTTGCCAGTAAATGAGGACGTACACCAATATTCGCAGGTGTACTTTATTTTGTCGGGGATGATAAAGTCGATAGGCTGTACTGGGCTCTGCAGAGGGCAAACAGAAGTGACAAAAAACGGACAATTGCAACAATTATTTAATGCAAACAAGAACAACGCTTTGATTACGATGTTTAAAAACGGCGATAGAGAAAATGAGCTCAGAAAATGTCTTCAAACCTGATAATAGAACCGCACTTTGAAAAAAAACAGAATGGATAGAAAACGGGTAGTGTCACTTCCAATACAACAAAAATTATTTAAAATTTAAAATCGCGGACTCCGCTTATTCAGACCGATTTGCCATTGGTATTTAAACGTCTATGACTAATATAAGTCGCAAGGATAGTCGCTTGATATTTATGGCATCAATCTTGAATTCCCATGTTCTTCAGATGGTCAAATTTATGTGGCGTGCTCACGTGCGAGCGGAAATACATCTTTATATTTTATTTCATATAGCTAACTTTTGAATAACGAATTTGAATTGACCAAATTACATAAAGTAACAATCATTGTGCACGCTCCAAAATATTATTTTCATTACATTAACGAATTTAACCGAAACGGAGTTCGCCGGTTCAGCTAGTCACT
>OX297856.1:40108625-40194346 GCA_946477585.1 Cheilosia urbana
CATGTTTTCAGAGAATTCCACCCTAGGTTCTGCACAGCTAGAGCCACCAAATATCCCGAGCATGCAATCATCGATGGCAGAAGTGAAATTTTGGCCTCGAATAAATTAACGCATCCTTAAAGAACTAGATTGCAATAAGGCAACGGGACCCGATGGAATCCCGGCTATAGTACTTCTTGCTGGAAGACCGCTCGCATTCAACCTATTCCAAAGAAAGGGAAGAAATGTCTACCACAAAACTATCGTCCAATAGCGTTACTTTCAATGCTCTCTAAAGTAATGGAAAAGGCAATAAATGTCGAAATAATCAAATATCTAGAAGGCCATCAATTAATAAGCGACATGCAATACGGATTTCGGAGCCGTCGTTCCACTGGTGACCTGCTAAGCTACGTAACGCACTTATGGACACAATCAATTGAAAAACACGGCGAATCCAGAGCCGTAGCCTTGGACATATCAAAGGCATTTGACCGAGTCTGGCATAGAGCCCTATTAGGCAAGTTAGCGTCTTACGGATTACCACAACAACTCTGCGGATGGATGCAAAATTTTCTTCTGGGAAGATCGTTCCAAGTTGTTGTAGATGGTGTATCATCCAATTCGTTTGCTATAAATGCAGGAGTGCCCCAAGGATCTATTCTTTCGCCAACTCTATTTCTTCTCCACATCAACGATTTGCTTGGATCGACAAATAATAATATCTACAGCTTTGCAGATGACAGCACTCTTATATCCTCCATCTCGAACAATGGGCCTGTGAATACGGCTACATCACACAGTCAGAGATGTGAACAAATTAATTCTCTAAATGATGATCTGGACAAAATCTTGAAGTGGGGAAAGGACAACTTGGTTGTATTTAATGCAAACAAGACACAGCTCACAACATTTTCCAGAAAAAATACATCAACAGTTCCTCAGATCCAAATGGATGACCATCCAATCCATCACAAGGACTCAATGCACCTTCTAGGAGTCACAGTCAATTCAGGAATCACATGGCAGAACCACATATCCTATATCGCAAAATCGGCGTCCGCAAAGTTGAGCTACCTATTTAGAGCAAAGAGGTACTTAGGCCCAAGCAACTTCTCCTTCTCTACAAAGCTCAGGTTAGACCAGGCTTGGAATATTGTTCCCATATATGGAGCTCGGCCCCAAAACATTCACTTAAACTGCTTGATAGCATACAGAGACGAGCAGTTCGACTCATTTGAGACCCTACACTCACATCGAATCTACAAACGTTGGTGCACAGAAGACAAGTCGCTGACCTATGCTTGTTCTATAGGTACTTCCATGGTAGATGTTCTGAGGAACTCAAAGACATTATCCCTCGAAATGCAACTTTTGGGCGCCCAACAAGACAGGCTGCTAATGCTCATGACCATACAGTACACTTGACAACCGCGAGGACATCAACTTTCAAAAACTCCTTCTGTTACAGGACAAGCAAACTTTGGAACTCGCTTCCTGGGGATATATTTCCAGAAGACTACAATTTGCAGCAATTTAAGTGCAGAACAAACATACATCTGCAGGCATCTCGGGGCGCTGTTGAAGCGTTATAGGTTCGCCTTTCCCGGGAGAAGAAAAAAAAAAACTAATTATCAGCGCCACCTAAGTAAAGATTTGATTATTATTTTTTTATTAAATTTCAATACAACTCAACTACAACACAATAGAAGTTTCACATCTGGTGCACTCTCTGTTTTTAAGCATTGACTGTCAGTTATGGAAGTTCCACATTTAATATACAGATTGGCAACACAGGTTGCATTTTGACAGAGAAAAAAAAAAGAAAAAGAAAAGTGTAATACTCCCGCTGCAATATTGGTGTTTTACTTTCACTTTTTTTATAAAATAATTGCACATTTCTGTTCCCTTTGATATAACATTAAACTATAGCAAATCCAATTTATGTGAAACCTACCTTAACATCACTGCTGCTCCGTACCACTATGTCCTGGCCAGCGCTGTTTGTTGTGGCCGTCATCTGTCCGTTTGATGTCGCCACCAGATGCACGTTGATGTCACATCCCACAAGGTCACCCTTTCCTACAATTAAGGATAAAAATTAATTAAAAACCCTGCCCTCAAGAAACAATATCCTTTCAAAAAAAAAAAAAAAAATAGAAAATATTTTCACACCTACCCAGAATGGCCACGACCATCTCATCTTTGATAACTTCCATTGAACCATTGCACAGATAATAGATGTAATTCAGCGCGTCGCCTCTGTGTATCAGGAACTCTCCAGGTGCACAGAAATTCGTTTTAATGTGCAGGGACAGAAGTTTTAAGCATCCCTAAGGAAATAGAAATACTTTTTAATTGCGGTTAGCCTCGGTATAGTACTTCATGTAATGCAAGAACTGAGCTATGTAAGTTGGATAAGGGTTTGTTTGTACATGCGTAAAGGTAAAGTTCGGGCTACAAACGACTACGTAAAAAGGATGGTTCTGCACTCAATCGGCTCTGGAACTAGCGCTGTGATGCGAAGTATATACGAGTTTCAATGATGTTAACCAGCAATATCGCCAGCATATTACTTTCGACTTTGTGTTGGACTTTCGGGCTGAAGAAGTGAATGATGGATTTTGAAATTGGATATTTCCAGTCATGATTTTCTCTCTTTATTTGTGTTGTGTTTTGTGTATACATCAATTTGCTTTTTGGGATTCTGATTTCATTTGTATGGATGCGCCGTGTCGGGGTAAAAGGCAGTGTGATTCCCGGAACGAAGTATACAATTTGTATAGCTACAAGGGAATCGAGGTAGGCGATTTTGTTTTCTCAATTCTCTTGTTACCCTGAAGTTCCGGAGCAGTTTAAAAACATACGTAAACACAGGAGGCAGCTCATACTTATTTCTACCATCAAAAGCAGGTATGTTTTAAAATCGTACAACCTTTATATTTTGCAACTGGAAAAAAATCTTCCTTCTGTTAATCTTCAAGAGGACCAAAACGAATTTTTCTCATTAAGCTGAATCCACCACTTGCCAAAATTTGCCCGTATCTAAGCATATGCGACAAAGAGGAATAGCTTCACCTACTGTAATGCAAACATCGTTCACACGCAGTGCCTTCCAAAGATGAAAGAATATCCTTGTCATTTCCACCTTCCTGACATACACTACAACCACATGCCTGTATCCTACATCCGAAATTTATATACACCCTACTCAAACACATCATTGTATATAGCACTGATAAACTTTCCTCTGGAAAATGTGCGGCGAGTACAAATATTTTTGAAAAGAGTTACCTCTCTTGAAGGTCCGTTCAATTTACCTGGGATGCGGCTTCAAAAATTGGCAGCTGGAGTATTTCACGGTGTAGGTGCATGGATACATCTCCGCGCAGCTCTTCGGGAAATTCGCGAAGTGTCTGTAAGTGAAAAGATAAAAACGATTGAAAAATAAAATAACACCAACTTTTTATCACGCGTAGAGAAGCATTTTGAGATTCTTGCACTGACATGAAAGGTAGGATATTTATTTACCCAGAAAGAGGGGTGCTCGTGGAAAATGTTTTATTTGGAAACCTTGTGGTGAAGGAAACAAAAGCGAAAGTAAAGAATTGTTTTAGGCCATACCAATTCGAGGATGGTGTTTGCTATTCTCCTGACTTGCTTATGCGACGCCTTTTATTTGAATATTAAATTGGAATCAGCTTCCCACGCTTTTGTATATAAACAGCATGACGTCGGCTTTATTTTTCCTGGAAATGAGTTTTCTTCCCAAATTTTATGTAGCTAGAGATAGAGTTTTCTCTAAGATATACATACTCTAAAAGCAGATTTGATCCATTATATAAACAACAGCTGTCTGTGGTTGCTGGTACTTACAAAATTGTCTGCAGGCAACAGTCTTGATTCAAGGACATGGCACCAGTTGTGAAAGTAGAATCCATTTATTTTAAAAACAATTTTGAACAGGAGAAATGATTGTTCAAGTTGCCTATATTTTTTTTTCGGAGCAATGAGGCCATTTTTGCGGAAGTCATGTTACTGAATTCAAGTTATCATTGCAGACTTTTGCGGGTATGAGCACAGTTTCAGTGGCGAAGAGCTACTAACCAACTACTGTCGTTTCGCCGAGGTGGTTTCTCTGTGCACTTAAATTTAATGGTAATAGTAGGTACACCCCAAGGTATATAGAATAACATGGTAAAATATTGCGCATGTCCGCATCCTATCTCACTCGCACACTGTTACGTCACGTGTATCACACTGTTTTGACATTTCAGTGCAAGTTCGACGTTCTCTTAAGGTTTTTGTGGAATATTTTTTAAACAAATAAAAATAAAATGGTTATATGTGCGATATTCGGCTGTAATAATAATAAAGACAAGAATCGAAAGCAAAACAGATTTCCCAGGCGCGAAAAATTGTCGTTTTTCAGAATTCCCAAGGATGAATCTATGAAAAAAGTGTGGTAGAAAAGACAAGTTTAATGCAAATAATGCATTTGTTTGCTCGAAACACTTTAACAGTGACCAATATGCGCGAAACTTGAAACATGAGCTGCTAAACTATTTACCCAAAAACAGTAAGAATTGCCTTTCACTTCCAAGGACTCTGACAATAAGCGCCAGGAGAATTATGAAAGGCGGAACACAAAACAAAAAATTGTGCGCGAAATTTTGTGAGTTTTAAGTGTGAACAAATTATAAATACGTAATTAGTTAATTAATTATTAATTTAAAATTTGTATTTTCAAAGGAAAACCCTTCCAAGTGAGCAAGTTACCCAGGACACCAATGAACCTACTGCAAAATTATGCTGAAGAACAACCGACCGGATCCTTCACATGGACAGATCAAGTCAGCGAAGGTGGACTTCGAAAACCCAACACTATTTTTATCGAAAAAATACGACTTCTTGAAAGTATTTTTAATGAATATAACTCGACTGGTCTAAAAACTGGACAAAATTACATAAAAACATTGTTAGACCTTGCCGAACCTATTGATTTAGATCGCGCGATCAAATAGTTGTTTTTTCCGGGGCAAAATGTTCTTTAAGATTCGAATTCTTAACAAAACACTAATTACGAATATCACTGCAAAAAAAAGAAAAGTGAATAAAACGCTGAACTAATTGTAAAACTGATATGTACTTGTTTTTATTTGTAATATTTTCGCAGATTATAAAGGACTTTTTATACATTATGGTTATGAGGTTTGATTGAAAAAATAAAACTGCGAATAACAGCTGCCAACATTAGATTTCTTTGTTGTATTGCTGTGGAAACAAGTGGTATCGTACCACCATCAGCTCACTTTAAAACAATTTCGCCACTATATCTTGCAAATCACATTTTTATTAATTAAAAATCCACAACCCTAATATAAAGCACATGAATGTGAACTAATTTGTTCTGAAGTGTCAAAATATGTGATACACGTGACGTACATGCGCAGAACTGAACCAATATTTTCCTCCGGAATATCATACCATGTATTCTATATACCTTGGGTACACCCTATCCCGAAAAAGGACAAAGATAGGATAAGCCCTGCTAATCTGCGGTCAATAAGTTTGCTCCCGAATGTTAGCCAGGTATTCGAGAAGGTCGTCAATAGACCTCTTTTAAGTTGTGTTGAGGAAAATAAGATAATTCCAGACAACCAGTTTGACATTAGAGCGGGGCATGACACTATTCATGACGCGTCGAAACTGGTCTCCGACATACAATGGACTAAAAGCAAGAAGCAGTGCATGGATGCCTGCTTGTTTGACTTTGAGAAGGCCTTCGATACGATATGGTTGGAAGGGCTCTTCTATAAGCGGACCAGATTGGGCATTCAAAAACCTTTGCTATACATGATTTATGACATGCTTATATGAAAGAAGTTCGTTGTCATAGCTAGCAACGCGACTTTGAGCAGGGTTTTCGAAATTCAAAACGGCTTACAACAGGGAGCAGTGAATTCCCCGGTCTTGTTTAATATTTACACAAGTGATCTGGTGGGTTCCCTCAGACACGCTATAGCGTACGCAGACGATTTAGTGGCGTACAGGTCAGGACTAAAAACCGAGGTCATTAACATCATTCTGCAGCGTGACTTCGAGCAAATTAAGAGGTATTGCGATGATTGGAAGTTGAAAATCAATTTCCAAAAATCGGATACGATCCTGTTCAGAACCCCATTGGCGGGGGCTTCTGGAGATACCAGAAAAAAACTGGAGAAAATTAACAATTATTGGACAGCAGGGGCGGCCATTGGTGGTGAAAAACGCGTTCAGGTATCTTGGCATCCGGCTCGATCAGTATCTGTATTTTGACAAACATATAGATGCTTGTCTTGCTGGGACTAAGGGGGCCTACGCTCTGACAAGGAGACTGTTTGGCAGTCAGTCTGGGGTGAAGGTCCTTATAAGGCCTATTTTCGATTATGTCCCATGTATGGTTCAATATAGCGCCGTCCTATATGGAAAAGATTCGGGTGTTTGAGAGGCAATGCCTCAGGGACTGTCCAGGGTTGTTTAGAGCTCCTAAGTCTCAGTAAATAAAAATACTATCCCAACGCGACCCTATACAATGGGGCTCGACTGAATAGGATTGACAATTTTCTTATTAAGGTGATTCGGAGGCACGTTGCTAGGGCGATGGCCAGTGTTAATAACCTGATCTCAGGGGCCAATAAAAATGAATCTAAAAATGTAAAAATGAAAAATGTAATAGTAGCTTAAATAATTTTGCTGATGGTATAGGCCATTTGAAATATGTGTCAGCTTAAAGGTATGGACTAAATTGTTGCTAACTTAGCTGCAAGGATCCATTTGAAATTGCATTTTGCATGATCTTTTATATGTGTGTCCTATTTGACAATCAATTCAAGTTTTAAATTTTAATGCCAAAATTAAAACTTAAACGCCTGGCGAACTTATAATTTATGAACAACAAAGTTTATTTGGCAGCTAACTTTGATTGAAATTTCCGTATTATTGCATTTAATTTTTAGATAGTAATGGGTGATTTTTTAGCTGGTTTGGTTTTGGCAACACTGGTTTTGACAGCTGACGTGTGTTTAGTACCTTGTGTCACTGTCAAACAGCTTCAGTTTGGTTTGCAATTTAACCATGGATCGTCTTACAAATGAACAACGCTTGCAAATTATTGAATTTTACTATCAAAATTCGTGCTCGGTTCGAAATGTTCATCGCGCGCTGCTTCCATTTTATGATCGGCATTCTCGACCTTCTGAGCAGTCTATTCGGAAGATTGTGACCAAATTTCGCACCAAATTTACTTTGTTGGACATTAAACCACCAACACGTTTACGTACTGTGCGTAGTGAAGAAAATATTGCGGCCGTATCAGCTAGTGTGACAGAAGACCGCGAAATGTCGATTCGGCGCCGTTCCCAGCAGTTAGGCCTTTGTTACAGCACTACGTGGAAAATTTTGCGGAAGGATTTGTGCGTAAAGCCTTTTAAGATACAGCTTGTGCAATAACTAAAGCCAGCCGACCTACCACAACGCCGAATTTTTGGTGAATGGGCTCTTGGAAAGCTGACCGAGGATCCGCTTTTTTATCGGAAAATTGTGTTCAGCGATGAGGCTCATTTTTGGTTGAATGGGTACGTAAATAAGCAAAATTGCCGCATTTGGAGTGAAGATCAGCCAGAAGCATTGCAACAGCTACCAATGCATCCCGAAAAAGCCACTGTTTGGTGCGGTTTATGGGCCGGCGGCATTATTAGGCCATATTTCTTCAAAGATGATGCGAACCGCAGCGTTACTGTCAATGGTGAACGCTACCGAGCGATGATAACAAACTTTTTTTTGCCCGAAATGTAAGTTCTTGACTTGCATGATATGTGGTTTCAACAAGACGGTGCCACATGCCACACAGCACGCGAAACAATGGCGCAATTGCGAGGCGAGTTTGGTGAACAGTTAATTTCACGTTTCGGGCCGGTCAATTGGCCGCCTAGATCGTGCGATTTGACACCATTAGATTATTTTTTGTGGGGGTATGTCAAGGCTAATGTGTATAGGGACAAGCCCGCTTCGATTGACGCACTGGAAGCCAACATCCATGCATTCATTCGTGAGATACCGGCCGATATGTGTGAAAGAGTATGCCAAAATTGGACTCAGCGTAGGACTACCTGAGACGCAGCTGCGGTCAACATTTGCATAAAATTATCTTTAAACATTAAATTGCAAGGTTCAAACTATCGATTCAAATAAATATATCATTCATTTTTTCGAATTTTTTGTGTTTTTTTTTTTTAAAAAAGTTATAAGCCTCTTAAAAAATCACCCGTTATTAACAGTACCTAAGTCTGCAGTGCCAGCCACTTTTGAGTAGTTAATATTATCCATTGATATACCTACCTCCTTCAATAGGTATATTTGAAAAAAAAAAAAAAGGTCTATATAGAAATTTACAAAAATGATTCATGGTGGTGGAAAAGATTTGGTGGTGCGCTAATATCCCAATCCCAAGGTGGGTTGCCGATTCCGGTTTCTTCGCCCCACATGCTAGGTATAAAATATGAAGGATTTACTGTTGAATCCCTGCAAGATGAAATAAGGATACGGGTATTCGGCTTTTGCACGTGGAATGTTGTTACACACTAAACAATCAGATTTATGTGCGCACCGCAATAAAACATCAACAGAAGCACTTAACGTTTTAGCTTTACGACCTCGGCGTGAAATAAAAAAATAATACATACACAAAAGTCACTGACAAACTCATTTGCACAATGCTTAGTTGCGTTGGAGTTGTGTTTTTAATTTTTTGTGTGTGTTAGGAGGGGTGAGGGTTGTTTTATTTATAGGAGTCCAAACATTGACTGTTGATCTACTTTTAACGAGTTTGATGAGCTCTCTAACTCCATCTTAGGAATTGTTTCCCAGTATCCTCATACTGAAATTGTCAATGCGGACGATTTCAATATACACAATTCCGATTGGCTTCGCCATCCAACATCCATCCAGGAACTATGAGTGTGGAAAAATCGCATCTGTGGCCTTGGTGAATTGAGCGGTTCGCACAACGTTCTTTACGATAGGCTGTCCGAGAGATCTAGGACATGTCTTGTTGTATCGAAATCCCTTACGGCAGTTATAATCAAACGGTTCTGTTACCAAGATTTGGTTGCTGCAACTATTACTTACCATGCAAACGAAAGTTGGGAAACCCTTGTCGCCGCACCGGCTTACTGTCCCTATGACGCTTTAACTCCTCCACCACCAAAGGCTGTTGTTGAGCTCGTAGAGTACTATGAGTCCAAAAAGATAGGTCTTATCTTATGTTGCGATGCTAATGCTCAAAACACTGTTTGGGGCAGCAGCAAATGCAATATACGAGGAGATCGTCTCTGGACTTCATATTATCGTCTGACATTACCATCAACAATGTGGGTTGTTGACCTACATTTGTTACAGCTAGCGGAGACAGCAAGTAATTGATGTTACCCTGTCCAACCGGCATTCCAATACTATCACCAATTGGCGGGTATTCCCAGATAGCACTTTGTCAGACCACAGATACCTACATCGAATTTCAAATCTTCTGTGAAGTTTCGCCTTTGCTAGAGAGGAGAAATCCGAGAAAAAAAAACTGGGCACGGTTTGGGGAGGAGCTTGGCAACTCTGTTAAAGCTCCACTCAAACTAAGATCGATACAGGGGCTAGAGAGGTCTGCTCAGGATCTGAGTAGCACCCTTATCCGTTGCTTCGAACTAGCGTGTCCAGTTACAAAAAACTCCTCTAGAAAACCGGTACTTTGGTGGAATACCGAACTGCAGTGTATTCGCAGAGAAACCAGGAAGCTCCTAAATCGGTCTTTAAAAACCGACTTAAAAGAAGACTGGAATCTATATCGATCGAAACAAAAAAGAAATTTAAGAGACTAATTCGTAAACCGAAAAATTACTCTTATAGGAAATTTTGCAAGGAGGTCGAATCACTAAGTGCGACCAGTAGACTTGTTAAAGTCCTCAAAAGGGACAGACCAGGTAAACTGGAATCGCTCCAGAAATCTGATGGCACCTACACTGAGACAAAGGCGGAGACTTTCAGTCTCCTTCTGGAGACTCACTTCCCGGGAAATCAGGTTACTACATGCTCTTCAGTGGTACCGGAAACGGTGGCCACTCCTGATCTGTCAAACACCACGCGGCGTAGCTAGTATGTTGCATCCAGAGTAGTGACGGATGAGGCCATCAAATATGCAATTGCATCGTTTGATGGTTTCAAGTCACCTGGTCCGGATGGCATCTATCCGGTTATGCTGAAACAAGGTTGTAGTCAGCTGATGCCGACGCTGAAAAGAATTTTCACCGCTAGCTTGGCCTTGGCCTACATACCTTCTCCTTGGCGTGTGGTTAAAGTCGTGTTCATACCAAAAATAGGTAAGACTGACTACACTCTCGCCAAAAGTTTCAGACCCATAAGTCTGTCCTCCTTCCTGCTGAAAAGTTTGGAGAGACTGGTTGAGCTGCACGTGCGCAATGTCGCTCTTCGATCGCACCCTCTTTCAGAGATGCAACATGCCTATCAGCGCGGAAAATCCTGTAAAACTGCGAACCTTGTTGGTAGGATTGAAAGTGCTCTTGATCGGAAGGAGTACGCGTTGGGCATTTTCGTCGACATTGAGGGGGCTTTTGATAATGCGACTTTTGATAGCATGTGCAATGCAGCCAGACATCATGGTATAGATGAAACATTGGTGTTGTGGATTAAGGCAATGCTAATGTACAGGACGTTGATTGCCGAGGCGGATTGTGGCAAATGCGTCGTGACAGGGGCTAACAGGGGCTGCCCTCAAGGCGGTGTTCTGTCTCCCTTTTATGGTGTATGGTAGTTGACTCTCTGCTGACGCTTCTCAATCTTCCTGGAGCCCATACTCAAGCATACGCGGATGATGTCGCCGTTCTGACTGTCGGTTCTGACCTAGGGACTTGGGATCGATCCTTGGGCTTGATCGATGGCTAGTGCACAAGAAATGGGCTGTCAGTGAATCCTCTTAAAACGACTGTTGTTCTCTTCACGAGAAGGACGAAGGTCACTGGTCTGACTCAGCTTGTGTTAAAAGGTGTCACTATTCCGATCTCCGATGAAGTCAAATATCTGGGAGTAATCCTCGATAGAAAGCTTCTTTGGTCCAAGCATGTCGAATCGAAAACTGATAAAGCGCTGTCAACTTTCTGGCAGTGTAAATGCGCTTTTGGCAAGACATTGGGCTTATCTCCTAAAAGGGTCCTTTGGATCTATACGGCAATGGTAAGACCACTCCTCTCATACGCGTCAGTTGTATGGTGGAATAGGCTTTCACGGAAACGTGTTACTGCCTCTTTTGCCAGACTTCAAAGAACGGTTTCTCTCGGTTGCAAGCACACCGGGCTCCGCTCTAGACGCTATGATGACCCTCTCTTAATATTTTTATCATGGGGTGTACGCTGAAAACCATCTCTCGGTTAAAGAGAGGTGACTTTTGGTACCACGCGCATTGGAGTTTTGAAGAACTTGTGCAAGAATTATCCTTTGACCCCGGTCTTAGGGATATGCCCCCTGACGCAATGACTCCAGAAATCCTACTGCGACAAAACTACCACGTCAACTTTCTGCAGGCAACGGAATGGCTTAGGCCAGACTCTGAGCCAGGGAAAGAATGCCATCGTATTTTTACGGATGGCTCCAGAGCCGGACACGGGTCTGGTTCGGGAGGCTTCGTGGAAAACGAGAATATTAGACTTCACTACCCCTTAGGAAACCATGCGTCTGTCTTCCAAGCGGAGATTTTTGCTATCCTTATTTGCTATGCGCTATATTGTGACAAACAGTTGGAGGGCTAGGAGTATATGCGTTTGCAGCGACAGCCAATCTGTCGGAAGGCTAAATACAGTGTATCTTTGGGTCCCAGGTCGCACTGGTATCCATGGAAATGAGATAGCTGACGAGCTTGCCAGGCTGGGTTCAGAAGAAGAATTTTTAGGACCTGAACCTGCGTTGGGTCTGCCTACATCGATCGTTAAGTCATCCATTGATACTTGGGTTTCTCGCGAACACGAGTGTCGGTGGCGTGGCTGTGCTGGGTGTGGACAGACCAAGCGACTGCGTCCGGACATCTGCAAAAGGGCGACGGCCTTCCTTCTGTCTCTCAGGAAAAGCGACTGTAGACTGCTTGTGGGCGTCCTTTCGGGCCACCAAGCTTTTGCCAAACTTTTAAATGTCTTGGGCTTGAGCGTCTCCACCATCTGTCCTGCCTGTGGAGAGGATGACGATACAGCGGAGCACTTCCTCTGTATCTGTCCTGCCTTTGCTCGGATCAGGTGGCGGATCTTTGGGGCTGACGTGGTGAGTGCCGAACATCTAAGCTCTTCATCACTGAAGCTCCTTCTCATCTTTCTTTGAAAAACGGGAAAACTAAGTACATTAATATAAGGTGTCTGTTTGGCAGTACAATGGACCAGTAGTTGTGTCTGAGTGCTCCATCGGATAGTAACAACCTCCGCCAAAAAAAAAAAAAACTATAAATTAAAGTAAATTTGGAAAAATGGGCGTATGCCATTCACTCATTCATTTTCAATGTCTAGCCTATATCCATTTCTGTTTGTGCTTGTGTTTGTGGGGTGCTGACGTAGACCCTATACCGTAATGTTACAACTATCTTCATTAACTGCCAAACAAAATCTTTACTTCATGCCAATAAAATGAAGAATCATGATCTGGGCAGATAAGTTTTGCATTTTTACGAAGTACGTGTAATTTTGTATCGTGCTCAGATTAACCGGAGTCCAACGAATTCAATGCCAGTTTCAATCGATGAAAACACTTCAAATGGTGGTTATTTCTATAAAGAACAACATGTACTTGTACATATTTCAATTTCAATTTGGTATATCCTCTTGAATGGGAACTCCACATATCAAACACTATCTACGGACGCAGCTTAAATTTACATTTTGCGGTACGAGCCCAGTAACGCTTCAACGAATCACTTGAAATAAAATCGTGCAACCGTGCATCCATCCGGATGGGGACAAAAATATTATGAACAGAATTATAGCGCAACCCCAGCCATATAATTATACTATCCCTGGAAATATTTTGCTCATCCCAGCTTTGCCAGGTATTATAATTCGATTCATGTCAAAAACTATTCACCACACCCGACGATTTCAAAAATCAGACACAGCTTTTGCAAGTTTAATGCGCTTACCTCGTAAATATCAATCCCATGGTTGAGAGACCAACTTGTCTGAAAATAATCCTCGATCCTTTGCTTCAGTTCCTTGGGCATCTATAGGAAATCAAATGAAAAAAAGAAAGAAGAGAAATGTTAGTCCCTTACAAGTTGGAAGCTTAGCAAAACGTGTTAGTTTAAGTGGAAAAGGCACTTCACATTTTTTGCATTCGCTTTTCAAAATCCGCATAACCAATGCGGTTGGCATATACTATATAAACTTGGAAACTTGTGCTTCGAACATTTGCGTAGGCGCACTAATTCACCGCCCATTGCCAATCTTGATATTCCAGAGGAATCGAATCTTTACGGCTACTCATGCAAGAATTTCGCAAAACCAAAGATACGAGTAATTCCGAGGTATATCTAGAACGAATACTCTCCAAGGGAGGCTAGGAAATTGCCACGTATCATACAACTACACCACGACCTCGATTAACAAAGACATCACTTGAATGATAAAAATAATTTTTTGCTGATAATAATATAGCTTTCGACGAGCTTGTCTACGATATGTTTGCTTATATGTATATGTGGACGGGTGTTATGAAAAAAGATACTGCTTTGTGGTGAATGGCGAATGGAGTATATGTCCTCCGAAGACATCTAGTGGATGCTAAACCAGGTCAACTCTATCACACTCATATTCGTGCTGCACTCGTGTCATCGTTTGAGGCGGAAAATTAAAATGATGCGCTTCATATAGCGCTCTGCATATAATGTGTATATACGCGTGTATCTAACAGATGGAAGTGATAGTGGTGGTGTACTATAATGTGTATCCTCGTGTCGTAACTATTTTAAAGGACTTACCAGTGCAGGTGAGGTGGTATATTCCCGTTTAAGGTTGTGCGAGTTCATAATTCTAATGCAATTGCCCATACGTACCTGATGCAGGGCAATAAAGTCCTTTAGATCTCTCCATTTGCTTTCATATAGTGAGCGCCTAGAGTACATCCTTTGTATAATGGCGGTCACATTACCAAAGACAACGGCATGCATTAGCGCTGTTACAGACGAAAAGGAAAAGAATAATGGTTAAAGTTGAACACAAGATGACACCAATCGTTCTCGGCAGATGTGCACACTCTATGTACATAATATATATATATGCCAACCCAGATACCCTCAAGTATGGGTTAACATCGAAGCTTACCTCCAATGAGCATCATTAAGATGGTGAATACCTTTTCGGCGGTTGTATTAGCTGAGACATTGCCAAAGCCCACCGAAGTCAGGCTCGTGAATGTGAAATAGAGCGCTGTCGAGTATGCCTCGGCATTGGTTATATTCGAGATGGGTACTTTCAGGCGTTCCGAGAGGCCGTGCATCCAACCTGGGGAGAAGAAGTGGGTAGGTAATTAGTGCCTAGTTTTGTTAAAGGCCAACATTTTATGAACAAGCAGATAGTCTGCGCTAAAGAAGCTGAACCAGAGTATATCTAATATGAGTAGAGACACTCTCTCCACATATGCATTTCCTTCTACCACAAAGAAAAATGCATAAAAAACCCTACAATAAGTGGAAGAAGCGCGAACGGATCTGTTTTAAACCTTATACAACGACCCCTGTAAAAAAAAGGGTACACACTATATTGTGCCTGTACCACTATATGCGGAGCGCTTCGTAAGACGAACGATCGTGGGTTTTTTCATAATGCTTTTTTAAAGGCGTCACCACTTGATCATCGGTGTGTGTATCATTTCACTTTGTGCAGTGCTACCTGCTTTGTTTTTTTAAATGGTTTTATGGCTGGTTTTTAGTGATTTTTTTTTGCACTAATTACGCCTAATTAAGGAACATCTTTAATTGCCATTCAGAAGAAAATATGAAAATAAATGTTTTTTCTTTGCTTTGACTTCCCTGAAAATAATGCAATCCTGTGTTCCGCTCAGTAACAATAAAAATTATTTGACTTATAATTTTCTAGTTTCTATGGTAATTGGTCACACTGGTTTTGCTATAAGATGGGGTAGGCGGTGCTTACGTTTTTTCATAATGTATTTCCAAAGGCGTATTGACTTGCATTCTTATCAGTGCTGCGAAACAAGTCAAGAAACAACATTACGGGGTGACGCGTGTTAGTGCAAAAATAAGAGAATAAGTGATGAAGTTAAAGTTCAAATGTTTTTTGAATATAAAAATATTGCAAGAAGAAATGGGAAAACATACTTTGAAGTGTTTGGCTTGCGGTCGAGAGAAAAAAACAAAATTTGGGAGTCAAATATTTTTCTCTACCGAAAAATAGTGAAAGGTAGGTAAGCAAAACGTAATTTACGGAGATAAAAAAAACTTGCTTAAAATCATTATTTTTTCTTACCGAATTTTTAATTTTACTAGGATATCAATTTGTTAATTCCGCTTGCCCAGCAACAACTTAAAAAAAAAATTGTGCTTACATGTGTAAAACAATTGACCGAAGAAGGCATGAAACCACGCCTTGTAATCTCAGATCAAGGTGGAAATTTCGTTGGTCTCAATAGGCTTCTTGGCATTCCCTTGGGTGAACCTTTTTTTTATGTAGAAAATACAAAAATATTTTATATGTTTGACAGTCCTCATCTTTTTAAATCCTTCTGGCGTAATTTTATGAAATACGACATTGTTGCACTTGATAACAAGAAAGTAAACTGGAATGACGTAGTTAATTTCTACTTGTGGGGCAAGAATCGTTCATTCATATTGGCTCCTAAATTAACAGACGAACATATTTTTCCAAATTACTTCCAGAAGATGCGTGTGAGGCTTGCTACTCAAACATTAAGTGCGACAGTTTCAGCTGGTATTTATACACATGCCAGTGTAGGTGCTGTATCCTCAACTACTATCAATACTGCTGAAATGATCGAAAAACTAGATAGTTTGTACGATCTTTTTAATTCGTCTAAATTTAAGGACCCCAAAAAATACAGAAAGCCATTTTTCGTAAATGAAGAGCAAGTCAATTTCTTAAATGATATGAATATATTTCTGCAAAATATTACTTTTCTTGATAGGTGTACCAATGTAACTAATAAAATGCGATTTTTAAAAGGATGGCAGCAGAATATAAATGCTCTCATTGCCATTTCAAGTGATTTAAGAGCAGATGGTATTGAGTTCCTTTTAACGAGAAACCTCAATCAAGATTGTCTGGAAAATACCTTCTCTGTTTTACGCAACCGAGGAGGAAATAACAAGTTACTGACTCCGTTTCAATTCATTTGTGCATTTAAAAGATCATTTTCAGTAAAGTACATGGAAGATATAACCCACGGAAACTGCGAGTCAACTGAAACCTTAGAGCTTCCCGACATTGTAATGCAATTACCAAAAAAAAGATGATAAAGTGGTTAACATTTTCAAAACCGAATCTGACTATAAAACTGTTGATTTCGGTAGTGAAAATGCGATTTATTATTTTGCGGGCTATATTATATATATTTTAAATTTTAAAAAAAATACCGTCAAAAACACAAGTGTGAGTTGGAATTAAGTCAGAAACCTAGTGTTGCCTCCATATTCACTGATTTCAAAGAATATGAAGGTGCGCGCTTAACGCGCCCTTCTCAAAACTTTTTAGATGCGTTAGAGAGTCTGGAGCAAAAATGTATCTCTCGTTTTCCCAATTTATACTTTTGCAATCATTTTGAAATGGAAATGTATAATATACTAGCTGACCCGGCGAACTCCGTTCCGCCCAAATTCATAAATGTAATGAAAATAATATTTCCAAGCATGCACAGCGTATGCTACTTTATGTAATTTAAAGTTATAATAAACACAATAGAAATAACTGAAGTATAGCTATATCAATGTATTTCAATAAAACTGCAATGATTGAGCTGCTGGCCAACCTTCCGCTTTTGTACTAAAGTGGCTTTCCCACAGGTGAGCACGCCACATACAATTGGACCATGTGAAAAACATGGGAATTCAAGATTGATGCTACAAATATCCAGCGATTATCCTTGCGACTTATTATTTGTCATAGACGCTTAGACTCAAAATCGTCCTTGCAGGACATTTGATTTGAGATTCTTCACAATCATATCAAACGCGATCCGATACAAAGTTTCGGTGCACTAAGGTTGCTCAACAAAATAATAATTGAGCCGACTTTTAATTTCAAATTGTAAAGCGGTAAGTCCGGAACATCCGAATCAAAAAATTAAAAATTTTAAATAATATTTCTTGTATTGGAAGTGACACTGCCCGTTTCCTATCCATTCTATTTTTTCCAAAGTGCGGTTCTATTATCAGGTTTGAAAAGAAATCTGCGATCTTCAAAGTTCATTTTCTCTATCGCCGTTTTAAACATTGTACTTAATTGAAAGCGTTGATTGCATTTATAATGGTTGCAATTGTCGAATGACGTTTTTTGTCACTCCTGTTTACCTCTGTAACGCCTATTGACTTGATCATCCGCCGATAAAATGAAGTACACCTGCGAATATTGCTGTACGTCCTCATTAACTGGCAAGAAGACACCCATCCGATGGTAAATTTGGCCTTGAATCTGTTAATCCGAATTTTGCGGCGTAGAATCCCGTGCCATTGTTAGAAAATGTTTGTTTGCATGATGTATAATAAGAGAACATTTTTTGAATGATTTTTGTTTCCAATGAAGTATACGAAAACAGTTGTTGTACTGTCAAATGTTCTTTAGAAAATCCTCCGATTCAAATGGCTCCGCAGGTGCTAATTTGACTTTGCCACTCGCACAGCAGTTTTTTTTAGCGCGTTTTAATGGTGGCACACAATTACAGTCATCGCTCCAATATCGAAATCGCATCACCGACAGTTTTCTGTTCGTTCTACTGAAATGCCAGTCGTTCGAATGTCAGCAACGACGCTCATCTTGCCACTCCGATTTGATCTTGTTCCCATCCCATCTCAATTTTCCTGACTGTTGATCTGGTCCTATGCCATGTGATGTCCCACTTATCGCTTTCTTCTGTAGTTTGGCTTCGTTGATATTGACTTGCTTGCCTTGTTCATTTGCCAATATGTGCGCGCATTCGTCTTGGCATTTTTTTTTTAAATCACTGAAATTTGCTTTTCAATAATTATTTTGTCCGCGTTTAAACTTTTGACGTTTAATTTTTACCTTATCAGCTGTATAAAAGAAATGAAACTGTTGGAGCGATGCACAAAATCAAAAACAAACCATTACTGTTGGCCAACGTATAATACATTAAATTCATCTCCATTTTATCAATATACTTTTTGAAAAAAAGCCCCCATAGTAGGTACGCAGTTTTCTAATTAATTCTATTTTTGATATAGAAAAGTCAAAATAAACAGTGCAGAAAATCAAAAAAATCTTAAATGGAAAAGTTAAAAAATTAAGTAGCCTATCACAATACTCTAACCCGTAGCTTTATATTAGTAAAAGAATTTTTGAAATCGGTTCGGTAGTTCCGGAGATTACCTTCCTCAAACAAACATTACCTCTTTATAATTATAATAGTGTGATTACAGAATGAATTTGATTACTGTTAAAGCAATAATTAAACGAAATCTATTTTAATTTGTTAACACCCTGTAGTATACTATTGTCTTCTAGCGACATCTTTTAATGAATTATTATATCAAACTGAGCAAGTTATCATCTTTCTCTTTTACTTCACTTCTTTTAATTTGTAACCTTCAAGTTAATCCAATCGTTTTTTCTTCATCGCTTAGAACTTAACAGGTTATGGGCCCAGATCCCACTTAAATCTTAAAGCAGTTTAATAATTGAGTATTATTTTTATATAAAAATGTCATCGCTGTTGGGAAAAATACCATTATTTAATGGCAACAATTTTTTCACATGGAAACATCAAATGGAGGCAGTTCTCCATAAGAATCGTCTTCTGAAATATGTGAAAGGCAGCATGGAAAAACCAACTGATACAGTAAGACTGCAGGAATGGAACGATAAGGATTTGGATGCAAGAAGCGAGATAATCGTGTCGATGGAGCCGGAACAAGTGTCACTCGTACATGGAATAGCGACGTCAAAAGGAGTTTGGGATTTTCTAGAAGCAACATACAATCGTAAGGGAACACGTACCAAAATTGAGGAATTCCGTAAGTTAATCAATTACAAAATGCATGCACACCAAAATATGGAACAACACCTAATTAACTTTAATTTAATTGTCACACGATTGCACGAGATGAATGCCAAATTGGATGATGACCTGTTAGCTGTGCTGTTATTGGATAGTCTGCCGGAGTCATACAAATATTTGCAAGCTGCTTTTGATGCATCTAATGATTTTCCTACACTGGAAGTTTTGCGAGCTCGTCTATTGGAAGTCAGCGACAAGAAAAAGGAGGATGGTGAACTCAAAGAGGATGCCTTTAAAGTAAGATTTCATCAAAAGAAGGTGGAAAACAATCAGCGGCGTACAGGTATGTCACATTTTCAATACAATTGTCACCGATGCGGTCGAAAGGGACATATGAAAAGAGATTGTCGAGTAGTATTGAATAGGGATAGAACAAATCTTGCACAGAAGGGTGAATCATCTGAAGAAGGGTTTATAGCATTTGAAGTGAGTAGCGGGCACACTATGGCCATCAATGAAGTATCCCAAAATGTAAAAGAAAAAACTCCTGAGCGTTCCAATTGGTACATAGATAGTGGCGCAACGTCTCACATGTGCTGTCTGAAAGAAGCTTTTGTTAGCATAGATAAAAATTATTCTGGTGAGGTCCAAGTTGCAAACAATGAATTTGCCAAAATTGAAGGTATAGGAACAGTTAAACTAGATATTGTAGTACATGGTAAACCGAAAGTCATAAACCTCTATCAAACGCTTTTTATACCTGAGCTTAGGAGCAATCTTATCTCTGCAAGCAAGGCTGCAGATAATGGCTGTAAAGTAGTTTTAGAAGGAAAACAGGGATGGATCATGAAAAAGGATAAAATCATTCTTGAGGCTGTAGAACACAAGAAATTGTATTTAGTGAATTTACGAAAGACCAATGAAATTTCTAATGTAGCAGTGAAAGCAACGCATAACTCGTTAGAGGTTTGGCACAAGCGATATGGCCACCTTAACATACCATCTCTTCGCAAATTGAAAGATAAGCAGATGGTACAAGGCCTGCCAAATTTTCAATCTTCATTAATTGATTGCTCAACATGTTTGAGAGGAAAACAAACTAGACTACCGTTTTATGTTAAAAGTGAAAAGTCTTCAAGCGGATTGCTAGAAATAGTTCACACTGACCTATGTGGACCATTCAAAACTGAATCCATTAGCAAGTGTATTTACTTTATCACATTTATTGATGATTGGTCTAGAAAGACATTTGTTTACTTTCTGCAACAAAAAAGTGATTATTTGCATGCTTTCAAAGAATTTAAAAGCCAGGTGGAAAACGAAACTAATAAACGAATTACGATTTTGAGAAGTGATAATGCACGTGAGATAGTTAATAAGGAATTTTCAAAATTTTTAATTGAGCATGGAATTAAACGTCAATTGAGTACCGAATATACGCCTCAACAAAACGGAGTTGCGGAACGCATGAACCGAACTCTCGTTGAAATGACTCGGTGTTTTTTGCTGGAGGCCTCTTTACCGAAATTTTTGTGGGCAGAGCTTATTCATACAGCAGCATATATTTGTAACCGTTGCCCAACAAATCTTAATTCCAACCAAACCCCGGAACAAATATGGACTGGAAGAATCCCTATAATTACCCATTTGCGTCAAATAGGTTGTAGGGCTTTTGTTTTAAATAAATCCCCGAATAGATCAAAGTTGGATCCTAAGAGCGAAGAATACGTTTTGTTGGGATATTCAGAGGAATCGAAATCATATCGTTTATGGAAAAGAGGATCTCGAGCTATTATTAAGAGTCGTGACGTGCGTTTTATAGAAACAGTTCATAACGATAATCACTTCATTGAACTTTTAACAAATGATGGAAATGAACCAGTAGAAAATGGGAAAATAAAACACGACGAAAATAAAGAAATAATTGAAAAAAGGGAAATAAATTTAGAAGATAACAATCAAAACAATGATGATGATGAATTTGTGGAAGCTTTCGATGAACTACAAAATGAACTATCAGAAAATAAAAGCGAAAACAGTGATATACAAAATGAAAATGAATTTGAAAGAGATAATATAAAAAATCGATTGAGGCCTAGACACCATTCAAAAATTGCTAACGAAAAAGCTTTTAATATAAGTCAATTAGATGATCCAGTAAGCTATCAAGACTCTAAAAGCTCACCGCATGCGGAAGAATGGTATTCCGCAATGAAAGAAGAATTTAATTGTTTGATGAAGCATAAGACTTGGACGCTTTGTGATTTACCTGTTGGAAGAAATGTAATCGGTTGTAGATGGGTTTATAAAACCAAGTATTTACCAAGCGGTAAAGTAGATCGACGGAAAGCGAGACTTGTCGCGCAAGGATATACGCAAAAGTATGGTATTGACTATGTAGATACATATGCGCCTGTCATACGACAAAGTTCACTCCGTCTCATATACGCTTTGTCAATTGAATATGATTTGTCTCTTTACCAACTCGATGTATCAACGGCATTTTTAAATGGAATTCTAAAGGAGGAAATATATATGAAACAGCCAGATGGTTTCATCGATAAAGACCATATAAATAAAGTTTGCAGACTTCATAAAGCATTATACGGATTAAAACAAGCGAGTAGACAATGGCATAGTACTTTAGATGAAAAACTTAAAATATTAGAATTGACACAATCAAATTATGATAACTGCGTTTATTATAAAACCGGAAATATTGACAAAACTATTTTGGGTATTTATGTTGATGACATTGTCGTTGCTACTAATGACATTAATTTTTTGGATAAAATAAAAAATAGCCTTTCACAATGTTTCGAAATTTGAGACCTTGGACATCCATCTTTATGTATTGGGCTAGAAATTTCAAGGGATCAAGATATGTTATCAATATGTCAAACTCGTTTTATTAATAGTCTCATTTTAAAATACAACATGCACAGTTCAAAAACATCATCTATACCTATGCAGGTGAAACTAAAACTCGAAAAGGAGCCAACAATCGTTGGAGAGAACGAATCAGTAAATGTTTTAGAATACCAGGAGCTCATAGGATCAATTATGCATCTAGCTGTTTACAGTCGTCCAGATATTGCTTTCAGCATTAGCACTTTATCTCAATTCAGCAAAAACCCCAAAAAACAGCATTGGAAAACAGCAATTAACTTACTGCGTTATCTTAATGCTACAAAAAACTCTAAATTAATATATCGCAAAACAGGATTACCCCTCATTGGTTATGTTGACGCTAGTTGGGCCGAGGATCGAAATGATTGCAAATCTCAAAGTGGTTATTGTTTTGTACTTGCAGGTGCTGCCATAAGCTGGGAATCGAGGAAACAACGCACTGTAGCTACTTCAAGTGCTGAAGCGGAGTACATCGCACTAACTGAGGGAGCAAAGGAAGCATATGCGCTTCGCAACTTATTACATGAATTAAATTTTGGATGTTCTGACGCTACAACTTTGTTCTGCGATAATCAAAGTGCTCAACATATAGCTGTTTATGGCGGAAAATACTCACGTACCAAACATATACACTACAAATATCACTTTATACGGGAGGCAATAGAGCAAAAAGCTGTGGTTCTCCAATATCTTCCAACAGATAAAATGGTTGCTGACGGTCTAACTAAAGCTGTTCCTAAGGAGAAACATTATTTTTGTTTTAGAACATTTGGTATTAATTTTGAAAACTAAATTTTATCGTTTTAATATTGAAGGGGAGTGTTAAAGCAATAATTAAACGAAATCTATTTTAATTTGTTAACACCCTGTAGTATACTATTGCCTTCTAGCGACATCTTTTAATGAATTATTATATCAAACTGAGCAAGTTATCATCTTTCTCTTTTACTTCCCTTCTTTTAATTTGTACTCATACTTCATACTTAACCTAATGAATCTGTCATTCTCTTGTTAACCTTCAAGTTAATCCAATCGTTTTTTCTTCATCGCTTAGAACTTAACAATTACTTTTGCTGTAAAAATCAAAACAAAGAATTTCTTATAAAATTCTATGTACGTTTTCGAGTGTATCACATTATCAAAAAATTTAATAGAATTATCAAAAAAGCCAACAACAATCAAAAATATCTTAGCGTAACACACATGTAATTCTTTTTTTAATTTTTAATAAAAATGTATGACAAGTTAATGGTTGCCTTTTTTAAAAGGAGCACCCTGTGCCTGTTTCCAAAAATAAGCTTGTCTTCTTTTATCCCTCTCTTATACAGTACTTTTTATATCCATCTACTTCTAGTGTCTGTGTGACACAGACGTAAGGACTGATAACGAAAAAATCGAGAGTGTCTCTACTCATAATAGATATACTCTGAGCTGAACATCAAATTGAATTGAAGTAACCGTTTGCTTTGAGTACATGTTTACTACATTAAACGGGAATAACGGGGTTTTAGTTAGAGTTTTTTGGGAACATCTTCCAAATATCAGAAATACGTTGCGTAAAGAGATCAATTTGCTGGTACATATCAAAGGAGTATGGGTAGTGGTATAGGTAGGGAATAAGTTCAGTGGGGAATATTATTCCCGGTTGATAGTCCTATTCACAGGTTGTAGCTCAGGCACGTGACGTGAGCTATATAAAATCAATAAAATACGAAAGACGTATTGAATAAAACTGCAACCAACCATTTGCCAGTTGTCAGTTAATTTATTTAAAAGAGCTTAATATTAACCGAGTTTATTTGTCAATTTTATATGACTGTAGAGCGAGGTATAGGCTCAATTCCAGTGTCAGGATAATCTGACTAACGCCTGTGTAGACTCTTAGGCCTCAGTTACAGCCATACGTAAAATGCAACCGAAAAAGTTGGAACAGTATGAAAATGGGTTTTTTTTTTCTTCGTTTATGCGGTCATAGCGAAAAATCTATCAGAAAAATGTTTCCCTACGAAAACAATTACAACAAACCAACCCCCACTGATTGGATTCCTTACTTACTTACTTAGGTGGCGCTACAGTCCGGGGTGGACCTGGGCCTCAACCAATACGCCTCTCCAGTTAGCGCGAAATTTGGCTAACTGCCTCAAGTTGCGCACTCCAAGTTGGTTGAGGTCCCCTTCCACTTGCGCGCGCCACCTAAGGCGAGGTCTTCCTCTATTGAGTTGTCCCTCCGGGTTAGAATCGAAGACTCTTCGGGCCGGAGCGTTGGTGTCCATTCGCTCTACATGTCCCAGCCATCTTAGACGACTGATGCGTACTTTTCTGACTAGGTCGATGTCGCTGTACAGCTCGTAGAATTCGCTGTTAAATCTTCTCCTCCAAAGCCCGTCAACGCAAACGGGACCAAAAATCACTCGAAGAATTTTGCGTTCGAAACGAGCAAGGAGATCTTCATCCGCCTTTGATAGCGCCCATGCTTCTGCACCATAAAGCAGGACTGGGATGATGAGGGTCTTATACAGAGTTTCCTTAGTATTTCTCGACAAGGCCTTACTCAGTTGCCGTCTTAGGCCAAAGAAACAGCGGTTGGCAAGTGTGATTCTTCGTTTGATTTCTGATGTGATGTCGTTATCAGAGTTTATAGCGGAGCCGAGGTAGACAAAGTCCCTAACTACCTCAAAGTTATAGCTGTCTATCGTGACGTTCTGCCCGATTCGTCGATGTTGTGTGTCCCTTCTTGTTGACAGCATATATTTTGTTTTGCCCTCATTCACCATCAAACCCATTTTTGCCGCTTCTGTACTGATACTTGCAAACGCACCAGTGACAGCTCGCTGTGTTCTGCCAATGATGTCGATGTCGTCAGCGTATGCAAGTAGTTGCATAGACTTGTAGAAAATTGTGCCTCTGGTGTTGGCTTGTGAGTTTCGCACAATCTTCTCAAGAATGATATTGAAAAAGTTACATGACAGCGCGTCACCTTGTCTAAATCATTTTTTGACATCAAAGGTCTCAGTGAGATTGTTTCCGACCTTTATGGAGCAGCGAGCGTTCTCCATCGTCATTCTGCACAATCTGACAAGTTTGGCAGGGATGATTGGATTCCACCAGAAGAAAAATGTCTGACAGATGGAACAGTAAAGAAATGAAATGCTTCAGTGGAATGATTCGGTTTTCTTTTGTGGAATTGACTGATAAGTTGATCAGAAAAAGTTTGTCCTACGGAAAATGAATTAATTATTAGGTAGACCAAGATTGAGTTAACCCATCAAGTTTAAGTGGTCAAAAAAAGCAAAAGAACATTTTTACGGTTTGGTTTTACGTATTTCTATAACTGGAGCCTTAGAGAAGAAGAGCCTCGATAAAAGCGAAATTGTTACGATTTTAGGGATCGAATACGACGCTTCGATTTTGCAAAATTTCTAACAATTTCCTTGCTAATTTTTAATGCGCCATTATTACAATTATTTAAAAAGGTTCAAATAAAGAAAAATATCGCAAAAACCTCGGCGTAGGGAACAAATTCCCTTATTATATGAGTTCAGAGAAAGTATTACCTAGTTGTCAAAGATAGGCCCAGTATAGGCTGACTGATTTTATAAACCAATCATAAGGTTTAACTTGCGCGAGAAAATATAGAAAGTGTACATTTTGCTCGCAGTTAAGCGTATTACGCAGATGTTCCGGAACGAAATTTTCCAGTGGTCTTAAATGGACAGCGAAACGTCTGCGAAAAGGCAGCACAAAATAACTTGTGGAGAGATCCATCATGGGTATTTATCTCTGATTTGGATACTCGAACTTTTAACTGGCTCCTTAAAATAGTCATTTGGGAATTATACTAATAGTCAATTTACTTTAAAGTTTGGCGATTTTTAGTCTCGGTAGGTATTTATCTATAAAAAAAAAATCCATAATTCAATTGCGAACGTACTCTTTTCGTATACAGCGTAGTACGGAGTTCTTCCGAAACAAAATATCCCATACAAAAGTGACACAACGAAATCATGAACGAAAAATTTCGCTCTCCTTTTTCTTATACAGTACGCAGCTGCTGCGAAATGATGGCGGAATAGTGGGTAGCAGGGTTGACTTTAGCACCCCTTAGGGTCCGATTGACCCTTTTTGGTAAACTGGGAACCCAGGACTCGCCTTTTCCAAAATAGTCCAAATCGGACCCCTTTAAGAAAATTTAGGACGCTTTTTACGCATACGGACCCTTTTTTCAAAATTGGTTATTTACAAGACGCAAAACATATTCTCTCTTTACACAGCCATCGGCTATCGACGTAGAATCGATATAAATATTGTTTTCACATTTACGCACGTACCTACTATTTGTAGATTTAAGGTATGGTGTTTGAATCAGCGCTAAAAGATATATTACATATATCCATAATTTTCTTCGGAAACATATACAGTTTCTCTCCGATTTAGTCCGGAAGCTTGGGTCTTATTTTAAAATTGAAATTTTTAACTGCATTTACACCATCAAGCACGCGCTTTTTTGCTCGAAACGGAACAGAGATTCCGTTTGTCCACCGTCAATGATAATAAGAATGAGAACACAAATCAGACGTTAAGTTGTCATGGATGTTCTACCCATAATAATATTTACGTTAAGCGAAAATGAACACAAGATTCGGTGACCAACATTTCTGCAATCACATGAAAACATTTCTATTTCCGTTTTAAAACATATAAAATGAGTGTATTAATTATTTTCAGTAAATTAAACCAACAATTCATCAATCATTTATACGACATAAATCAATAATTTGTCCATGCATCTATTTCGGAAGTCATTTTGTTTTATAGGAACGCAGAATTTCTCTAACCATCGCTATAAAAACATCAACATGCGGAGCTTTTCTATAATTCCGACCACGTTAACAATACGGCCGACCAAAGTACGTGTCCCATTTTTTGCGTGTTAGGTAATGCTGTCAATTTCAGGGCGTTAGGTCAAAACAACTCGGACATAACGACTTTTGACAAAAACACTCCGGACAAAACTACTCCGGATACCAAAATTAACTCAGGACCGTAACGACTTCAGCCAGAACACCTCTGGACATAACGACTCAGAACGCAAACGACTCAGTTACAAGTACAACTCGCCACGTGTACGGGCGCTGTTGTATTATTATTCAAACTAATAGTTGATTGCTGTTTAGTATAGTTGACTGTCTGTACGGTCACACGTTCTGTTAATATAGTTATCTTATGTTGTATCATGTAGTCCGTTAATCAAAAGGTTAATTTATTTGAATATTGTTAATATTTTATAATTGAATATATTATTTCAAAAGCTGTTCATTAATTGTTCAGTATTTTATTCAATTTTGTTGAAACAAAAACGGAAACCTAACCAAACCAAAATTCGTTAAGCAAAATGATAATGCAAACGTGCCCTTATTTACTGAATGTGCAAAAATGGTATTGTAGTGCAGATCTTTTATTTTGGAATACTCCCTACATCATTCTTTTTAATGAAGAACTACAAAAAGAAAATTAATTTGGCCACATGTTCTATTACCAACAATGGAACAATTGACAGAACAACATTAGGCGCATTAGGTTCTTATTTTATATAATGAGGATACTTATTTAGTTTTCAAGCGTTTATTTTACATTATTTAGTTAAATTAAGGACTGAATTTTATTCATTTATTTATTTTGCCTAACATAGGTACAAAAAAATAGCTCCTTCTGTAATATTAATTTTAATTAACTAAAGCAAAGACTTCAGCTTTGTGTTATATTTTTTTTATTTAATAATCCAAGAAAAAATAATAATAATAATAATACCTAATAATTAAGAACTGGGCTTAATTTTTTTTTTTTTTTTTTTTTCATTATTTGAAATTCAAATGGTCACCGTAGCTATACCGCGTAAATACTTAATTACATCGTTGCGGTTGTATTGCTCAACAGCAGCCTTCAATCTTATCGTAGAACTGCATACATAATATTAAACGAACATAAACTGCAGCAACTACACATCCATGATTTTCGGCCGATACTTACCAAGCCAGTAACGTAAACAAATAGGTACATTAACATACCAATATGGACTTATTATTTAATGCAGTTCTTAACATTAGGATTATACTAATGACTTAATACCCAAGGATAAATCAGCATTTATAAGTAAATTACCTACTATGTACTTCATTTTTTCTTAAAATAAATAAATTTATAAACTATATTTATGAAACAAATCTATAAAAAATTTTAAATGGGCCCCCCAACCGCCGCCAATCCTTCGCCCCTGGACTCCAACGAAGCTTCGCTGACCACCCCTAGCCCCTAACAGAGAATATATTGTGGACTCAGGCCAGACACACCACTCGCAAGTCGAAAGGCCTTAGTTGTTAACGACGAAAGTTGTTTCTGTCCAGAGTCGTTGTGTCTGGAGTTGTCTCTGCGAGAGTTGTTTTGGCACCGAGTCGTTTTAGCGACGAGTTGTTTTGACCGGAGTTGTTACGGACCGAGTTGTTCAGGACGGGCCCCCAATTTCAGTCAGATGGCTATTTAGTATTAGGCATAAACAAATCATACTGAGACCCCCAACTCACAATCCTCTTGCCGCTGGCCCCCTCAATTTTTGCCAGGAATACGCCATTTTGTTGTCCTATCCGTGTACGCCAATTCCTATCCATTTTGCTTTGCCCACAGTGAAATGTAAAAAGATTAGGTGCGAATGTGTTGGTTGAGAGGATTTTTGACATTTGTCAATACGAATTTCTATGCAACAATACTAGCGCACCTAAACTTTTTGGGAGCGTAAAATTTAGCTTGTAGGCAAATAACTGTTAATCGGTCGAAGTTGGGGGTCTCAGTATTGTTTCTGGTATTAGGCATCCCTTTAATATTTCGAGTTAGGAAGATTTCCATTACAGGTAGATTGCTTGGTACAATTCTCCACTCTCTTTTCGCACACGTTTATTGTCCGGGACATTAATTGCTTGCGAAAATTTGGCATTTGTGCTGCAGTGTAGCCAGGTTTCATAAGAGGGTGGAGCCAATTTGAGGAATTTTGAAGCCGAAAATATCCAAACTCAAATATGAAAATTAAAGCTGCATATTTTTTGGTAATATTGAATTGAAAAAAGAAAAACACAAACTCCGAATTGAGTGACTTTTTTTGGTTTCCATTTTGCGATGTTAACAAAACAAAACAAATGTAAACGAGTTTTTATATAAAACTACTTCGAAATGGGTTTGTATAAATATTTGAAAATCAATTGCAATAAATTTCCGGTGCAAGTGAAAAATATGTTTTTTTTGCGGCCAACTCACAAAAGACAACCAAATTCAGATTTAATCCTTAATACAAAATTTAGTCCGTTTTTTTGACGAAAGCCGTCATCAATACGATGAACGCCGTTATCAGTATGATGAAGATTCAGAATCGTACTTGAATATGATGATTCTATTCATCAATTAGACGAATAAATCATCAAATAAATGAATAAATAACTAAATTCATCAAAGCATGTGTTTTCGTCATATTGATGAAATGTTTTGATGAAATTATGAACCTAATTCATAAGAAAATACGCCAAATTCTTATGAGAATCATGCCACAAAAATTGATGAATACACTTTCATCATATTGAAAAACGGTTCATCAATTCATGAATTTGTTCATCATATTTATGAAAAGTATACGTCATATCAATGAATATCATGTTGAGGAACGCCATTCATCAATATGACGACGTCTTTTTTTTTCAGTGATAAACGCCATGAATTTGAGTTGGTAGAGGACTGACGATGGATACAAAGAGCCAGTAAGTGATATTAGGCTGAGGTCCACATTTATTTCCAAGAGCGTCTTACAGTAGTTTAGACAAACAGTGGTTTTCCTTACTCCTTTCAGGATTTTCGGTTTCCAGCTCAATTTGCTGTCCGGAATAAGACTTGAGTAGATATTGGCCAAGAAGATGCCGTTTGGATTTCTTAGGATTGGCACTTAGGTAAATTATTTTTGCTTTATTAAGAGAGCTGAGAGAGGACATTTTGTAGAAGATCGTTAAGTGTTCTAAAGTATTTCCCTGGAGTAGTGATAGTCACGTCATAAGCACCTTGATCCTTTACTCCTCCAGTGTAACAGAAAATATAGATTAACACTACAGCGTATTTGGGTATTTATCAGCTTCTCTAGGGTTTTCAGAAAAATTATTTTTGCCATTGTATGGGAGCTTCTACCCGCAAGAAATAATTTTAACGCGATTGGCTATCTTCTTGAGTTTGTTTCAATTATGGAACCAATTTTCGTTAACTACGTCCTTACTCAATATGGTTGGCTAGGGAAATCAAAGATTTTTCACAAATTGTTGAAAATCCACCTAAGACTGTACCAGAGTACTAGAGAAAACTACAATTGTTGTAACGGGTGATTTTTTAAGAGGTTTAGAACTTTTAAAAAAAAAAAAAACACAAAAAATTCGAAAAAATGAATGAAATATTTATTTGAATCGATAGTTTGAACCTTGCAATTTAATGTTTAAAGATAATTTCATGCAAATGTTGACCGCGGCTGCGTCTCAGGTAGTCCATCCGCTGAGTCCAATTTTGGCATACTCTTTCACACATATCGGCCGGTATCTCACGAATGAATGCATGGATGTTGGCTTCCAGTGCGTCAATCGAAGCGGGCTTGTCCCTATACACATTAGCCTTGACATACCCCCACAAAAAATAATCTAATGGTGTCAAATCGCGGCCAATTGACCGGCCCGAAACGTGAAATTAACTGTTCACCAAACTCGCCTCGCAATTGCGCCATTGTTTCGCGTGCTGTGTGGCATGTGGCACCGTCTTGTTGAAACCACATATCATGCAAGTCAAGAACTTCCATTTCGGGCAAAAAAAAGTTTGTTATCATCGCTCGGTAGCGTTCACCATTGTAAGTAACGCTGCGATTCGCATCATCTTTGAAGAAATATGGCCCAATAATGCCGCCGGCCCATAAACCGCACCAAACAGTGGCTTTTTCGGGATGCATTGGTAGCTGTTGCAATGCTTCTGGCTGATCTTCACTCCAAATGCGGCAATTTTGCTTATTTACGTACCCATTCAACCAAAAATGAGCCTCATCGCTGAACACAATTTTTCGATAAAAAGCGCGCGATGAACATTTCGAACCGAGCACGAATTTTGATAGTAAAATTCAATAATTTGCAAGCGTTGTTCATTTGTAAGACGATCCATGGTTAAATTGCAAACCAAACTGAAGCTGTTTGACAGTGACACAAGGTACTGAACACACGTCAGCTGTCAAAACCAGTGTTGCCAAAACCAAACCAGCTAAAAAATCACCCGTTATTTATAATTTAAGAATACATTTGCGACTTGTTTCTGCCGATGTTACATATCAAAAAGTAATACACACGTCATCTCCTTCCAGATATGCTGACTATCTTCTTTAACAATTCTCCCATTCGTGTGTTTCACAGATGGAATATATGATTTACGATCTTCTTACGAAAGCAATTATCTCCACATCCGGAGAAAACCAACACACACAAACGCGGTCCCAGCAACCAATTACGTCAAAAACGATTTGGAGATGTTTATCGATAGAGGACTGGGTGGATTTCGTCTCCACACAAAAGGGTGTAATTTATGTGAGAGAGTTCACACTCGGATAGCATCCTTGCGAGGCTGCATGATTTATTGAAACGACCTTATGCCGGTGATCATGATTCATATTCCACGATTCGCATTCACACGCAACACGTTGAAATCCTATATATTCCTGTAACATCACATCTGAGCGCGCAATGGGACGCGCTGGTAGAAAATACTTACACCAACAACTTTAGGCCTACACTCACCGATATCCCATCCGTTGTCATTAATTATGTTCTCCTTTTCAGCGATGACATACCAGATGCACGCGAGCCAATGTGCCACCAGAGAGAAGCACAGCATTAGAAGTGTCAACACCAGGGCCGTATATTGTGAATATCGATCCAATTTTTGAAGGAGACGAGCCAGTCGCAACAGCCTTGTTAGCTTTACCAAATGGATATGAGATTCCTGTGAAGTAGACACAAAAGAGAAAGTGATTAGACTATGGGCAAGGGAATGCAAAATGATTGATTGTAGTCTATTTCAGAAACCAATATCTGTGGCTGTAAACGAAGAGGGTCCAAGCTTCCCATGGGCTGTGCATATAACTATAAATAAGATATTATTTTATCATGCATTTTTAAACTTATACATTTATTTGACTGTATCCTATGGGTACAATCACAAGGGAGCAACAAAGCATCACTTGGAACGATTGAGTACACCCAAGAGGGCTTGACTTGTAAAAACCAAAAGCGGGCGGCACTCGTTTGTCTCTCGCATTTTAATTATTATTGAAGGAGTCTTTAGATTGTGGACGACTTACCCTAAATAAGCAAAATGCCGCTTGAAACTATAAATGATTTAAAATTTATTCCCAAGGCGCCTCTGACAGGAAATGGTCAATAAGAATGCTATTCAAACTTATTTAGGGAAGTGAGAATGGTTACGGCTTCGGGTCATTTATAATCATTAATGCTTAATAGAGATTTAATTGCGGAGGATTAACCGTTCATAATAATCTTAGATAAAACTATATCAGTCTCGAGATAATGGCCTTTCTTCGATAAGCGCTCCCCCGACAATAGATAAGAATTAATGACAGGATAATGAGGCTCTTGACAGCAACAGGCAAAACTAAATTTGCATATAATTTGGAATATTTAATTGTGCATCCATTGCTTAAGAATGAGATTTAGTGGAGTGGAAAATGGGAAGCGCCATAGCAATAAGGACTGACGAGAAGAGCGGCGTAAACTTCAACGTTGCTAAGTTCTCAAGGTTTTAGAAAATCCATCAATTAGTTATTAATTTGAAGTAGGAGGATCTATAAAATAATTGATTTTGAGTAGGGTTTGCAGGGGGTGGATATTAGATATTCGAACCTTACATTGGGTGCAACGCCTTAACTGCAAGCACAGAGTGCGTCTTAATTTTATTATAAGCACTGTCCGTGTAAAAATACCGTCTGGTTATTCCGGTTATTCGGAAAAATCGTGCAAAAGTTTGAGCAAACCGGGTCTGTAGGAAATATGAAAACACCAGTGCATGCTCGTACAGCTCGTACTGTAGAAAATATTACTGCTGTTCGCGATAGTGTGGCTGAAGAGCCGTCAACCTCAACTCGTCGTTGTGTCCAACTATTTCACCTCTCATGTGAGACGATAACGAACTTACTCTAAGGGCAAATCAGTAGAAACGGCCCTACACACGCTAACGCGCTCCATAGAAGATTCCCTTCGACATAAGGAGTATACAATGGTTGCATTCCTGGATATAGAGGGCGCCTTCAACAACGTCGACTCATCTGCAATCGCTGGTGCTCTGGCAGCTCTGAACGTTGACGTCTCACTTGGCAAGCTGATCAATTTGATGCTTAATAGCCGAATTATCAACTCAAGTCTAGGTGAGATATCTTCCAGAAGATCTGTCAGTAGAGGAACACCACAAGGTGGTGTCCTGTCTCCCCTTCTCTGGAATTTAGTGGTGAATGAACTGCTGATATCCCTGGAAGCGGAAGGCTACAATGTGATTGCCTATGCGGACGACGTTGCTATTGCCGTCTCGGGAAAGTACCTTAACACTTTAAAAGAACTTCTACAACACGCTCTCAACAAGCTAATAAAATGGACAAACAGTTGTGGGTTAGGTGTAAACCCTCACAAAACTGAACTTGTCCTCTTCTCTAGGAAATATAAGATTCCACACATTGACCCTCCATCTATAAATGGCACTAGCTTGACGTTCTCAAATGAAGCTAAATACTTAGGCCTTATTTTTGATAGAAAGTTAACCTGGAAGCCTAACATCCAAGAAAGAGTTAAGAAGGCCACTGTGGCACTTTTCTCTTGCAAAAAAGCCATAGGGAACAAATGGGGTTTACAGCCCCGCGTCACTCACTGGCTATATGTCTCGGTCATAAGACCTATACTCACGTACGGTGTGGTTGTCTGGTGGACTGCCTTAGAAAAAGCGATTAATCGCGATAAATTAAGCAAAGTCCAAAAAACGGCTTGCTTGTGCATCGGCGGAGCTCTTCGCAGCACCCCCTCCGCTGCACTTGATATCCTGTTTCATCTGACACCCATTGACATCTTCAGCAGGCAAACGGCAGCTTCGGCAGCCGTACGCCTCAAAGCTATTTCACAATGGACAAGCAAAACAACTGGCCATGCCGCTATCCTCAACAACATTAGGAACCTTCCAGTAAACATCGACTACACCACACCAGAACTACAATTTGATAAAAACTTCTAGGTCTCCATTCCTACTATACTCTGTCCAAGAAAAATTGTCAGTACAGGCCTTATGGGAAGCTCTTTTTTCTACCAGTGGTGCCTGTAGTACTCTCACGGCACTCAAACACAAGATTTGCCACTGAAATAAAAACGAAACCACTGGCATTCCAAAGAAATTTGTTGTTGTAATTTTCCTGAAATTCGCATACATCCCTCCCCAACCAGTCTGCCACACAGTCGCGGGCAGAATGAGCACGATCGCTTGTGTTCGCTTGCTATTATCATCAACCAAATTAAGCAGTGTGGTGTGATGTGTGAGTGACTGAAGCACATCAGAGAAGTGTTACCATATGGCAATGTTAGCATATCATTAAGGGTTTTTCTTTGAATTTTATCAAAGAACTTTCGGTTTTGGTGCTTTTTGGAGCTTTCTGTAGCTTTTGAGAGCGGCATATTATGTGGGGTGCTGCCATTCGGTTTTAATTTGTTTGTATTTCTGAAAGATCCAATAATATTCAGTTAAAACATATTTTTGAATGTTGTCTTTAAGAAATAGGTAATATTTATTCGTGAGGTATTTCAATGCAGTCATTTCACTAACGCTACAAGTGATCATGTGCGTTGTAGAGATATTGCAATAAATTAATAGTGATTACTAGGGCAACTCAGCCGGATTCATGCAAAAGCGTGGTATTTTTGGGATAAAATTTGATTAAATATTTTAATATAGAAAACTAAGTACAAATTTTCAGCCTTATTCGTTTGGGCATATTTCTGCATGGTTTGGTAGGTATAAATTCATATTTCAATTTGTAGAGCATATTTTTCACACTAAAATATCATAATGGTGAAGCAGGTAGACCTATACTGTTTATTTTCGTTGGGTTTTACCACATCCGGTCACTCCTCTCCAGTAAAGCAAATGCCTTGAAAGGATTTTATGATCCTTGTTTTTGCTACTGTTTCCTCGAAGTTCTGCATTGACGGGTAGTAATTTTTTAACAAATATGTAATCTAGGTATATATGTCTATATTAAAAAATGTATGTAAAGCTGAACAAGTGTATTCCTTTTACCACCTGTTTTGATATATGACATTGCGTCGTGGTTTTATAATTTTGTCTAATTGCCTGTTTGTGTATATAAGGCGGAAACAATGGTTGTTATCTCAATAGCGGATAGTGCATCTAAGCAAGTGGTTAACTTTTTTGTGCATATGAATAAACAGAAACATGGCTACAAAGGATCAAAGTGTAGAAAAGAAACAACAAATTGTTGATGCAACTGAAAAATTCTATGACCTTTTCAAAAGTAAATCGGAAAATAATTCCGGTATCAATAGCAAGGTGGATGATTTTGACAAATGTGCGATTAGACGGATAGTCCATCAGTTTTTTATGGATAATGACCTTCCAACGCTGGACAAGATATTATTGGAAGTACAAAAAAGTGAAAATATAACAAAACTAAGCAGATCAACTTTGTATACAATATTGCAAAAAGATCTCGGACTTAAATTCGTCAAACGTCAGCGAAAGAATTTGTTGTTGGAAAGAAGTGACATTATTTCTTGGAGACGAAGATATCTTCGCGAAGTAAAAACAAATTAGAGAAGAGAAAAGAAAGATTTATTTTACTGATGAGACCTGGCTAAATTGGAAGATGGTAACCCTAACAGTATTGCTCTCTGAGTTATGGAGAATTATCATACACACTACGGCAACCCTGTGAGAGCTTTAAAAAGGGACCGATTTATGTAAGTCATTGCAACCAGACTGAGAGACAAACATCCTATCTTCCCTGTACTGACAATTTTTCTTGGACAGAGTATAGATCATTCTGGGAGGAGGAAGCATCCGTGGATGATGAATCGATCCACTTCTACACAGATGGTTCGAAAACTGTGGACGGTGTTGGTGGCGGTGTCTTCTCTAATAGACTTAATCTTAGTCTCTCCTTCCGTCTTCCTGATCACTGTAGCGTTTTTCAGGCGGAAATAATGGCGATAAAAGAGGTCTTATCTTGGCTAAGGGAAAACGTGATATCTGCTAAAGATATCCGTATCTTCTCTGATAGCCAAGCCGCTACCAAGTGCCTGGAATCAGTTTCCACGAATTCCATAACAGCCAAGACTGCCGTTCGTCTCTCATGGAGATGGCGGAGCAGTTCAACATTCACCTTTGTTGGGTGCCGGGGCATAGGGACATTCCAGGTAACTGCAGGGCTGATGAACTCGCCAAACACGGAACTACGATACCTCTGCTCCCAATTAAGGATTCCTTAGGTATTCCACTCGCTACTTGCAAGCTCAAAATAAAGCTGGACGCTATCGAAAGAACAAATCTTAGGTGGTCAACCGGCTCGACTTGTCTAGTGACAAAGCAGATCTGGCCAAAGCTGGATCTAAAGCGTTCTAGGCATCTGATCTCCCTCGATAGGAAGCATATAAGTGCTACAATAAGTGTCATCACGGGACACTGTCTTATCGGCAGGCATGCAAAAAGGCTTGGCGTATTCTCTAACGATTTTTGCAGAAGCTGTTTTGACGAGGAGGAGGAGGAGGAGATTGTTCTCCATCTTCTCTGTACTTGACCGGCTCTCTCACAGAGACGAAAACTACACTTTGCAGCTTTCTACTTTAGTGATCTGAACGATCTAAAAAACATAGACATCCGAAATCTACTACGCTTCATTAGAAGCTCCGATTGGTTCAACGAGTATGAGGAATGAATTATAGATTCACGTGGTATCACAAGGGACCTTATAATGGTCTAAGTGGGTCGACTAACCTAACCAGTTAGCCGACAGCCATTTCAACCTAACCTAACCTAACATCGGCCCTTAAAACTTAAGCACCCTTTATATTTGACAGATTGGGATAAAGGGCCACTTAAAGTTACTGATAAGATAACTCATTCGGTAACATAATTTGGATTATTCATACTTTTTTATCTACTAAATCAAACAATTTTTAATTTGTATTTGTTCTTATATTTCAGATCTATACGATGACTCGGAAAGATTTTGTCAAATGCGTGGTTCATCGAAAAATCCATCGGCAAGCGCATCGCAAACATCTCTGAATTTTTCGAAAAGCACTTCCCAAGCATCACAGGTTTTATTCGGTTTTATCGAACGGTCTATACTTTTTTTTTTTTTTTTTTTTATAATTCACTAGTGCTCAAGGGGTTTTTGTTCCCTTATAATGCTAATGCACAGCACGAGTGGAAGGGTTGATAGGGAGGATAGAGAAGAGGTACTGGTGCACATTGGTCTTAAACAATTGTGGGCTGTAATGAGAGGGGAAGACCGTGTGAAGCAATGCATTCCACATGCGTGTTGTTCGACTCACAAAAGAATCTCTATATTTTACGGTACGTCCGAAGGTAGGCTTAAGGGTGAACTGATGTGCATTCGATGTGTGACGGGTGTTGCGAGAGAATTGTTGAAGGGGCGGAATGCAGTTAGCTATTTCATCAGAGCATCGGTGGTGAAAATATCGATAAAATAAGGAAAGGCAAGAAACATTTCTGCGATGTTCGAGCGAGTCAATAGACTCCGCTATATTTCTATCACCTATTAGTTTTATCGCGCGCTTTTGAATTCTGTCTAGTAGGTGCAATGAAGTTTTTGGTGCACCTGACCAGATATGAGCGTTGTACTCAAGCTTAGGCCGAATAAAGGCTAAGTCGGAGGGTGTAAAGTACTTCTTACATCGATTTAAGAAACCTAGACATTTCGCAGCGTTCTTGGCGACTTCGTATATGTGGTCATTCCAACGGAGTTTGTCGTTGACATATACACCAAGTATGGAAAGTCGTTCGGTTTCGTCGATGCAAGTCCCATTCATGGATAATGGGTGAGGGTTCAGGTTTCGCTTTTGAAGCAACGAATTTAAAAGGAAAATTTAAAGGTGAAAATGTACCTATTGATTCTGCGTATTCCAATGATTCCACCAGATTTAACTTTTGAATTCAAAAGATTGCAATTTCCGACACGTCTTGCGTTCGCTATGACAGTAAATAAGGCGCAAGGACAATCGTTGGAATTGTGTGGAATCGACCTAGAGTATCCATGCTTCTCCCACGGACAATTATATGTATCATGTTCACGTGTAGGAAAGCCATCAGTTCTGTTTATTTATACTACTACTCAGGGCAAAACAAAAAACGTAGTCTATGAAAAGGCTCTGCTCGATAGTTAAAAAACCACAAACTTTAAATAAAAATAATAGTGATTAAGTTGTCCACAACATTTTTGCTTTTTATTTTTGACGAAACATTTTTTTTTTTTAGTTTTTTAGATTTGGCATCAAAAAATATGTTTAACACCAAATCTTCACCGAGCCACGATCCATTCCTGAGTTATGAGTGCACGTACGGACGTCAGTCTCTTTTACATATAGCCGTACCCACCATACCAAAATAGTATCCTATCTTTCAAACTGTAACCAACCAAACACAGCCACAAAATTCCATTGAAATCGGTTGAGTGACTTAGGATATCGACAACAGCGCCACAAATATATATATATATTTTTTTGCACCGTTTTTTGTAAACAAATTACACAAACATACGTTTACCATTTGCAACCAAACTTCACAAAAATCATATATAAACCAATACCAAAGATGTGTGAAAGTAAAATCGGTAAATGCGTTAAGGCGTGAATCGGCGACAAAAGAACACAATTTGAAGGCTCAATTTTTATATATAGATTTGGGCGGAACGAAGTTCGCCGGGTCAGCTAGTATGTATATAAATTTTAAATTTAAAAAAAAAAGTGCCGCCCGGGGCCCGTGCCCCCCAAAGAAAAACCAATCAAAAAGCAAGCTTTAGCGGTTAAACAAGATAAAACAGAGAGAAACACAAAAATAAATTTATTATGCTGTAAGTGTTTAGAAATAATAATTGCAATATTTTTAAATTTTTTGGATACATTTGTACAAATTTGTTTATTACACTTAAAAAAAAAAACGTTTGCATTGTTGTATTACAACGAATAAAATTAGAAAACATTTACAATTTAATAAGACTAATTTATAATTGTAAACAATCAGGCTGACCAACAGCGTATTTAAATTCACTCCTATTACGAAATTTAAACTGTGATTTTGGATGATTAAGCAACACTCGTCTTCAAAATGACATTAAGGGAGGATCTAGTTAGCTAATGCCCGAGATGAACATGGCTGTCTCACATTAACCCTACAATAAGCGATATTCTAGCGATTGTATTTGTTAAATGGTAAAGCGATTTTGAACAAAGGGAGGTCTTTGCATAAACTGTCAGACTAAAGTTGATTATTGATAAGGTCGTTTGTTAAACGTAGCTGTGATATGGAGGTAGAACAAAACAATTCCAAATAAATATAAATTTAGAAAAATTGTATGGAAAGTTTGTTCCAAACGACAAAACATGGTTTATGGTAAAAACCAATTTTATAAACAGATTGTTTGGATATGAGACAAAGTCGATGCTGGATATCAAAGTAATTAGTAATTAAAAACAGCATAAAATATTACCATAAAATAAATTAGAGATTGCAATGACAAGTAATCCAACTCAGAATATTCTATAAGCTTCTGTCTGCTTCCGTGCTTGTGACATTAATCCTAATCAGCTGATATGCATAGACAGCTTGAACAAAATTCTAATAGTATAATAATTTAGAGTAAGTCTCCTCAAAAATTTACTCGCGAGACCAAACTTTTAGCATATTAATAAAGCCGGCCGCAATCCATGTTTGCAATAATAGGTACCTACCGATAAAAAGTTTTTGCATAACTTTCAAAAAAGTTTCATCTACTCGTAGACTGACTGGAATCTTAGGATTTCATGCAAGTAAACAAGAAAAGCTGTATAAGCTCTCGAAGGATGGATTATTTTAAATCGATAATTGAAACTCTCCGAAAGGAAGTCGAAAGCCTGCATAGTGAAAATATTTTCCAGCAACAACAAACAAATTTGAACGTAGTGCACGTATACTATCTGAATTGTTCGTATATGGACTAATTATTCCATCTTCAGACAAGCACACACACAAAAAAAAAAAAGAAGCATCCACTTGAAGTGTGTATCAGTGATGGGAAACTGGATACGATTGTATCTTTTTGGATACAATCAGAAAATAAAGTTACACAGATAAAATCCACTCGAAAAAGAAACAATTTACCAAACATTCTTCAAAAGTTACACAGTTACGCAATCTTTCTTTAAAGGATCCAATTTTATACCCACGCGACGAACACATCCAAAATTTGTAATAGAGAATATAAAATGCGTAACAATCCAACCAATTTTGTACTTTTTGTAATTTTTTTTGAAATCATGAGCTAGACAAATAGGTAGTAAAAGGTATGTGAGCATATTTATCTTAACAGTCGTATAGCTACGAATTTCTACAACGAAAAAGTTACACTTCGGTCCTAAAAGATACAATTTAAACTAGTGAAAAGTAAAATCTGTAAAGTTCATTTCCCATCCTTGGTGTGTATGAGTTTAAGTAGGTCTGTCTCTCTGTTCTCTCTGTACCATAGCCTTTCAAGTATTTTATAATAAATTATCTGAGAGAACAAATTGTGATGAATTTTCGTACATTTTTTTGGGAACAAATTTAATAAACAATTTATAGTTCGAAATGCTAAAACTGATACGGAAGCATATGAAACTGCTGTACAGCATTCGGCTGGAATTCCGGAAAGCTGTTCTCATTTTAAGCCAGTGATGTACCTAATTATTTAAGGAATTCTCATTATCCAGCATTTGGTATACAACCTTTATCAAGTGAATGTTTAAATGTTCACAATTTGTAAAACAAAAGAACAACTCCGCTCCACGGTGCTTGTTATTTCCGATGCGAAACGTTCCACATGCTCAATGAGGCTTATTCACTGTATTAAATTTAGAAGAAGCGAGCAGATAAAAGGCAGCATTGAGGGGTTCTTCTACAAGTTGAAGCATCATTCAGAAACTCAATGCGCAAACTTCCTATTGTGGGTTGACATCTTCCCAGAAAAAGAGCGAGAAATCGTGTGCATCGTGTATATCCGCTTTGTGACATTATATAGTATGTGAATTGCTGTGTTCATCTCCTTAATGGCTTTCGATTTGATCGTCTCACAGAAGTTATTTGAATTTGTTCTGCTTCCGTTTCAATATATCTAATATCATTGTCTGAAAATTAATCACTTTCCCTTAACCGTATTACGGAGTACACAGGAAAAGAACTACACCAGATGTTCCATTTTAATTAAGGATGATCCTGTGTTAGTTAAGCGAAGGAAGATATTTGGGTGGTCATCTTGCGTAACTAAATCTTAATTAGACGAACCGAATGGGATAAGGACTTGAACACTTATATGGAGAGAAGGTCTTTCTAATATAGTATCGTCATAGTCTTGTGGGAAAAATATTGTTTTCATAAAGACTGGTAAATTAAAATTAATTTTAAGGTATAGATTAATATGAGGGTTATCTCTGATAAGCCCAGGGGGTTTTCGGGTATTTATGGGTGTGACATATGCCTTTGCATTTTTGCAAAAGACAAATTTTGGACGATATATTGATCGGCAGTCTTTGGCAAAATATTTTTAACCTTCGGCACTTGAGTTAACACAAATGGCAATCGGCATATAGACTGAATTTGCTTACATCGCTTGAGATATGCTCCCGAGCTCCAAAGAACTCACAAGAGCTTCCTATTTATAACACATGCGACATGAGCAATGTCTTAAGTATGACTTTGAACGACCCTTCTTGTACAGTCGAAAGGCAGAGGCATTCACAAGACCACAAGAGCACAAGGCATACAGAAAGGACCGCGAAAATCTACCCGATCGAAAACAAAGTTCGTAGGTGTTTCTTTAGGAAAAATGATCGAAAGTTTTAACCATAGCATATTTACTTACAGTAGAAAAACGATTTCCAAATGTGGCACATGGTCTGACGTAAAAAAAAAGGAAAAAACAATTTGCAATTATTTTTATTAAATGGCGGTCAAACCCTTCAGAACTAAAAAGATCTGAATTTACAATTCTTCGAAATAGATGCAACCTAATTATTGAATCGGCGAAGACAACTTACAGCGAAAGAGTCACTAACAAAGTGATTGGATGTCCTAGCGGCTCACGCGCATTCTGGTCCATGGCAAAGGCAATCAGTAATAACTTTAGTTGCTCTTCTTTTCCAACTCTAGTAAAAGAAGACGGCACGCTAGCAACAACACCTAAAGAAAAGGCAGATCTTTTCGCTAGCATGTTTTCAAAGAATTCCACCCTGGATTCTGCACAGCTAGAGCCACCAAATATCCCGAGGATACAATCATCGATGGCAGAAGTCAAATGTCGGCCTCGAATAATTCAACGCATCCTTAAAGAACTAGATTGCAATAAGGCAACGGGACCCGATGGAATCCCGGCTATAGTACTCAAGAACTGTGCACCAGAATTTGCACCTGTACTCTGTAAGCTGTTTAGCATGTCGTACTCCCAGAAGACGTTTCCTTCTTGCTGGAAGACCGCTCGCATTCAACCTATTCCAAAGAAAGGGAAGAAATGTCTGCCACAAAACTATCGTCCAATAGCGTTACTTTCAATGCTCTCTAAAGTAATGGAAAAGGCAATAAATGTCGAAATAATCAAATATCTAGAAGGCCATCGATTAATAAGCTACAGGCAATACGGATTTCGGAGCCGTCGTTCCACTGGTGACCTGTTAAGCTACGTAACGCACTTATGGACACAATCAATTGAACAACACGGCGAATCCAGAGCCGTAGCCTTGGACATATCAAAGGCATTTGACCGAGTCTGGCATAAAGCCCTATTAGGCAAGTTAGCGTCTTACGGATTACCACAACAACTCTGCGGATGGATGCAAAATTTTCTTCTGGGAAGATCGATCCAAGTTGTTGTAGATGGTGTATCATCCAATTCGTTTGCTATAAATGCAGGAGTGCCCCAAGGATCTATTCTTTCTCCAACTCTATTTCTTCTCCACATCAACGATTTGCTTGGATCGACAAATAATAATATCTACAGCTTTGCAGATGACAGCACTCTTATATCCTCCATCTCGAACAGTGGGCCTGTGAATACGGCTACATCACACAGTCAGAGATGTGAACAAATTAATTCTCTAAATGATGATCTGGACAAAATCTTGAAGTGGGGAAAGGACAACTTGGTTGTATTTAATGCAAACAAGACACAGTTCACAACATTTTCCAGAAAAAATGCATCAACAGTTCCTCAGATCCAAATGGATGACCATCCAATCCATCACAAGGACTCAATGCACCTTCTAGGAGTCACAGTCAATTCAGGAATCACATGGCAGAACCACATATCCTATATCGCAAAATCGGCGTCCGCAAAGTTGAGCTACCTATTTAGAGCAAAGAGGTACTTTAGCCCCAAGCCACTTCTCCTTCTCTACAAAGCACAGGTTAGACCAGGCTTGGAATATTGTTCCCATATATGGAGCTCGGCCCCAAAACATTCACTTAACCTGCTTGATAGCATACAGAGTTCGACTCATTGGAGACCCTACACTCACATCGAATCTACAACCGTTGGTGCACAGAAGACAAGTCGCTGACCTATGCTTGTTCTATAGGTACTTCCATGGTAGATGTTCTGAGGAACTCAAAGACATTATCCCTCGAAATGCAACTTTTGGGCGCCCCACAAGACAGGCTGCTAATGGTCATGACCATACAGTACACTTGACAACCGCGAGGACATCAACTTTCAAAAACTCCTTCTGCTACAGGACAAGCAAACTTTGGAACTCGCTTCCTGGGGATATGTTTCCAGAAGACTACAATTTGCAGCAATTTAAGTGCAGAACAAACATACATCTGCAGGCATCTCGGGGCGCTGTTGAAGCGTTATAGGTTCGCCTTTCCCGGGAGGAGTATATAAGAAAAAAAAAAAAATACTCCTCCTCTGGCTCGGCGAACTTCGTTCCGCCCAAATACGTTATTGTAACGAATATAATAATTCCGAGTATAAATACATGCTGCTTCTTTTAATTCGGCCAATTCAAGTTCTTTATTCAAAGGTTAAACTGAAGTACATGTAACAATGTCGACGTTTTTAAATCAAACCGCATTGAGTGAACTAGCCACATACAATTGACCATAGGAGTTCAAGATTGATGCCACAAACATACAGCGATTGTCCTTGCGAGACGTACGCGAAATTTAAGGCGCTTAAATAGAAATGTCAAATTGTATGGAATATGCAGAATCCGCGGGATGATAATAATTCTTACGAATTTACTCAATGCCGTTCCTAAACTCGAAAAATTCGTAAAAGAGAGCGTTATAAAGAGAGGAAGATATTACCCCTCCATTGAGAATCTTACCTAAGAATTTTTACTCAACAAATTTCTTAATGTAAGAATTAGAAAATGTGGTATAGTCTGTCAAATTTAAATTAAATTTTCACGCGCAGGTCTCTTTACATGAAAGTCTTGTAAAAGAGTCTGGAGAATTCAAGCTAAAAAAAATTCTGTGCATTTCAATCACCCCTGCTTCAAAAAATGTCTCTATCGATCGACGATCGACACAACACATAAGACTGAGGTCAGATTCTGTAAGGCGAAACGATCAAACGTTTTCGTGCGCTCGAATTGTGTGCCCTATAATAAACAAGCAAGTTTCTTCGTGCGCACGCGGCACGCCTTACAGAATCTGGCCTCTGATTCAACACAGCATCGTCGCTAGCGTGTGCAAAGAATACACATTTTTTCACCCCTGAAAATAGGGAAATTTGTGCTTCTCAAATGTTTATGGATGAACATTTTATAACATAAGTGTGAGTGTCCCTACTCTCTGTAAGTGGATATATTCTTAGTGACTTAAGGTGGCGCTACAGTCCGGGGTGGACCTGGGCCTCAACCAATACGCCTCTCCAGTTAGCGCGATCTTTGGCTAACTGCCTCCAGTTGCGCACACCAAGTTGGTTGAGGTCCCCTTCCACTTGGCGCGCCACCTAGGGCGAGGTCTTCCTCTACAGCGTTGTCCCTCCGGGTTGGAATCGAAGACTCTCCGGGCCGGATGTCCTTACTATCTTAGACGACTAATGCGTACTTTTGTGACCAGGTCAATGTCGCTGTACAGCTCGTAGAGTTCGCTGTTAAATCTTCTCGTCCAAATCCCGTCAACGCAAACGGGACCAAAAATCACTCGAAGAATTTTGCGTTCGAAGCGACAAAGAAGATCCTCATTCGTTTTTGCTAGGGTCCATGCTTCTGCGCCATAGAGTAGGACAGGGATGATGAGAGTCTTATACAGAATCTCCTTAGTGCTTCTTGACAAGGCCTTACTAATCAATTGCCGTCTTAGGCCAAAGAAACAGCGGTTGGCAAGTGTGATTCTTCGCTTGATTTCTGATGTGTGATGTCATTATCAGAGTTTATAGCGGAGCCGAGGTAGACAAAGTCCCTAACTACCTCAAAGTTATAGCTGTCTATCGTGACGTTCTGCCCGATTCGTCGATGTTGTGTGTCCCTTCTTGTTGACAGCATATATTTTGTTTTACCCTCATTCACCACTAAACCCATTTTTGCCGCTTCTGTACTAATACTTGCAAACGCACCAGTGACAGCTCGCTGTGTTGTACCAACAATGTCAATGTCGTCAGCGTATGCAAGCAGTTGCACAGACTTATAGAAAATTGTGCCTCTGGTGTTGGCTTGTGAGTTTCGCACAATCTTCTCAAGAATGATGTTGAAGAAGTCACATGACAGCGCATCACCTTGTCTAAATCCTTTTTTGACATCAAAGGTCTCGGTGAGATTGTTTCCGACCTTTACGGAGCAGCGAGCGTTCTCCATCGTTATTCTGCACAATCTGACAAGTTTGGCAGGGATGCCAAAACTAGACATGGCTCTGTATAGCTCGTCTCTATAAACGCTGTCATATGCGGCCTTAAAATCGATAAAAAGATGGTGAGTATCGATCCGGTATTCTTGGGTTTTTTGCAGGATCTGCCGTAGTGTGAATATTTGATCGGTCGTGGACTTACCGGGCCTAAAACCGCACTGATAGGGACCTATCAGATCGTTGACGAATAGTTTCAGGGTTTCACACAGTACAGCAGACATGATCTTATGCGCAGTGTTCAGGAGACTGATGCCTCTATAATTGGCGCAGTTTAGAGAGTCTCCCTTCTTGTGGATCGGGCAAACGATGCTGAGGTTCCATTCATCAGGCATACTTTCGTCTGACCAAATCTTGGAGACGAGTTGGAGTATGCTCTCTACCAGGTCATCTCCCGCTGCCTTAAACAGCTCGGCAGTTAAGCCGTCCGGTCCAGCAGCCTTGTTGGGCTTAAGCTTTGATATTGCTATCCTCACTTCATTTTGGTCAGGTGGACGGAAATCTTGGCTTTCATCGTCCAGGTTGAATGGCTCGTTCTGCCTGACAGCGGAATTTGTGTCGTCTTCGCCGTTTAGCAGTCTGCAGAAATGGGTTTTCCATGTCCTCAGCACCGACTGTGACTCTACTACAAGGTTTCCTTGCTCGTCTCTACAGGTCTCCGTTCGGGTCTTGTTGGCATGGCACGTTCTTTTTACCTTTTGGTAAAACTTCCGAACATTGTTCCTGGAGTAACACCTCTCTATATCCTCGATCGCGCGCTTCTCATGCTCTCTCTTTTTTCTCCGGAGAAGCCGATGTTCTTCCCTCCTTTTTTGCTCGTAGAGCTGACGAGCTGCTCTCGTCCTTCTATGCAGCGACGCTTCGTATGCACTTTGTTTAGCTGCATGTGCTTGCCGGCACTCTTCGTCAAACCAGGGGTTTCGAGGGGGTGGGCTGGTGAAACCGAGCACATCAGTTGCGGCGGTTTTGATGGCTTCTTGGCATCGGCGCCACTGGTCTTCGGCACTTGATGCTGGCAGTATAGGACTTCTCAAGAGGTTGAGGGATACGCGATCGGCAAAGGTTCTGGCGGTTTGTTGCGTTTGTAGCCGTCCAACATTAAATCTCCTCACAGTATTTTCTCGCTGTTGTGGCGTCTGGGATATCCGCATCCGTACCTTGGCTACAACAAGGTAGTGGTCCGAGTCTATGTTGGCCGCTCGGAAAGTTCGGACATGCCTTGCGTCGATCGCAACGTGATCAATTTGGTTGACGGTTTGATGATCAGGTGACCGCCATGTTCCTTTGTGTATATTGAGGTGAGGAAACCGTGAGCTAGCTATGGTAACATTACGTCCCGCAGCAAAATCAATCAGCCTAAGTCCGTTTCCAGACGTGGTGTCGTGTAGGCTATGTTTTCCGATTGTGCTACCAAAGATGTCCTCCTTTCCTATTTTGGCGTTAAAATCACCCAAGACGATTTTAACGTCATGCTTAGGACATTGCTCATATGTTTTGTCGAGGAGCTCGTAGAAACATTCTTTGGTAGCATCGTCTTTATCTTCTGTGGGGGCGTGAGCGCATATCAGGCTGATGTTGGCGAATTTAGCCTTGATTCGGATAGTTGTAAGGCGTTCACTAACGTGTCGAAAGCTCAAGACTTCTTGCCTAAGTCTGCCGCTTACAACAAATCCGCATCCAAATAGACGCTGCTTTTGTTCTCTGTAGCAGTCACCGTAGTAAATGTCACAGTTTTTCATCCTCCTTTTGCCCGGCCCATCCCACCGCACTTCCTGGATGGCGGTGATACCTGCTTTGTAGCAGTCTAGGGCCTCCGCTATTTGTTCGGCTGGACGCGGTCTGTTCAGAGTTCGAACATTCCACGTGCAGATCCGAACGTCATTGTCCTTTTTTCGTTTTGCAGGGTCGTCAACAGTGAATCCATCCTTATCCGAGGCTTTTGGTTGCTTCGCAACTTGTTTGGTTTTCCGTGGTAGGGTAGTTAACCCCACGCACAACCCCCAGCCTTGAGGACCAGGCCCTTTCTGCGACCCCTTGGGCAAAAGGGGCCGGAAAATTCCGGAGTCAGTAACCCGCTGCGGGGATGTGAGAGCTGCCGTTGACCCATTGAGGGCTCTTCCGCCACCATCTCTATTTCAACACCCTGACTAGTGTTGAAAATCCTCAATGACCTCAGCTCCAAATACGTCGAAGTAGCTCATTGAGGTATCTGCCATGTTGACTGTTGACGCCACCGTTGATTCAACCATGTGAATTCATCCGCCGCACGTCCTCTTTCTGAGGGGCTCATGTAAGACTTCTGAGACTCGAACAGACAGTCAACTCCAGCAGAGCATTCTAGTGTTGCTGTTTTCTACGTGTTCAACACTCGCACTTATAAGTTCAGCAAGTCAATTCCAAATGGACACAGACCAGTACCCGGTGGTGACCACTTGGAAGTAAAATAAGCACAATTGGTGTATCTGAACAGTTGCAACAACTGGGCATCGCCAAGTTGACGCCAATCAGTGTCTACCCTATTCATTCAACACCCAACCATACTCTGCAAAACATAAAAAGAAGATATCAAGGCAATAAGGCCTGTAAGACTGTAGAGCAACAAATCGCTTTCGATTTTAAGAACGTAGAAAAGCACTGTCGCAGCACTAGCGAAGATGGCCGGAACTCCGCTGACTGGGAGAGCGATTAATTCAAATCATACGTTGATGCACAAGATTGCTGGTATAGACTACCTATACCCGTATAAACATTTAAAGTCACGCTAGTCGATGATATTTACAATGTTTGTCGAGAGAAAGAATAACACAATACTAGACTCTCTGCGCTAATTTTTGGGCCAAGTCTCCTTAAAATTGCATTCAAAATTGTTTCTTCCGTAATTACTGTGGAAACGCCTTCAAATATTTGCGAATGAACACAGTAGAAGTGGTATCTATAAAACACAGCGAAGATTTAAATTTTTGCTTGAATACCAACAAGCATTAAATGGATCTATATTAAAGAAAAAAAAGCATTTGGAAATATGCACATTTTGCAGCCCTTTCTAATCCGATAAATTTGCCTCGCTTTGAGAGGTATCTAATCGCCTTTAGTATGCACATTATTTTGAAATCACTCACCTCTCCATTATACAGATCCGATGCATACAGATGATCGAATGGTAACGCAGCCAACAAGTCCACCACGAACCATCCTCTCAGGTAATTGATTGCAATTTGCTTTGAGTTTGATACAACTTCCCCTTTGCTGGACACAAAGGTAGTCCGAAAGTTGAGTAAAATATCTGCAAAACAAAAAAAGATACAAGCACACAAACCAAAGTTAGATTCTTTTCGAAAACATTTATATACCAACATACCGACAATAAAAAGAGCCTCCACAATAACATCAGACACCATTGTCTGACGGTCGGCTTTCGCAAAAGCTGCATTGAACGGTACCAGGATAGCTACATAGAACGTAGCCACAAGTATTATCCAGTCCCAGAAACTTTTAAACACCCCATAATGTGGCAGAATAAATTTGGATTTGTTCAGAGACTGTGTCTTGTATTCGGGAAATGGCGCCTCCGTCGAATGTAAAAGATTCTGGAATGACAGCAAAAAATATAGAGATTAACACTTTCAAAATTGACATGAAATGTTTAGTTTGAATCCAATGAACTTACGTTTCCTAGTTTTAATTTGGTTTTCACCTTTTCGGGCTTATAGTGTCCAGACAATTGGTAGAGCACAGCTCTGGAACGCCTTCGTCCCATGTTACAACCGGCGGGTACTTGCAGGCTATTCGGACCATTGGCATCACCCAGCATCGAGGCATCTGAGGCTGAACGAAAGCGGGCTCCTAATAAGGCGGCTGTAAGTGCAAACACTTTGAAATGGACAAGTAGGTAGGGTTAAAATTTTGGAAGCGGATCAGACACAGGTGATAGCTGTCGATATTGTTATGCGGTAGGTACAATCAGTTTTGTTTGTTGGATTGTTTCGGTTTTATTTTTCGCTAACAAAGGGTTTGAAAAAACTAAGGGTACAATTGTTGGCACGGGATGGGAAATAAATAATGTAAGCAGTTAAAACGCTTTTGGTTAACGAACAAAATAAAATATTCAAGATATCTGGTCCACACAAGGAAACACATTAAAATCAAACAACATTATGCAATTCACGAGTTTATGTGTATTGGATTAAAAAAAACAATCTTATCTTAGACGGCAAAGGCTTACTATAGACAGTCGAAGGTGACAATATAACATGTGCATGCATCTACTTCGTCACCCAGGGCAAGGAAAATAACGTGAACGTGCACACTTGAAGATAACTTTTACGATACGAAAGATGTGCACAAGTAGTAGTGCCATGTAATATTTATGATATAGACCTGCTCGACGACATGAATAACCTACGAGTAAAATATTTACAAATGCTATATGTTAGGTTAGAATGCCAGTTAACACCCTTACATGGTAGAACATGAAACTAACACAACCATTCGGATTTGTCGATGATTCTTCTTATACCTATCTACTTTTTATTTATCTAGTTAGCATTTAAGCCACAGTCAATCACTTATTAATTTTTTTTTAAAGTTAGTTATTTTAAAATACAGTGCGACCTCAATAAAAGCAACTAATATAAATTTGGGCAGTTGCTTTTATTTAGTTTGTTGCAATAATCGAGTCAAATAATTGTAGGTGCCAAAAATGAGGCAACAAGTTAAACACCTCAGAATAGTAAAAAAAAAACGTGTCTTGCACTGGTAAAGAGACCAAAACTCATCATTTAATTCGTAGGTATTAGAAATAAAAAAATCAAATTTTAATTGTTTTTAAAAAATTGAGAAATTTTGGATTTTTGAACCAATAGTTGCTTTTATCGAGTCACCTTTTTTTGAGGAGTTGCAATTACTGAGTCAACAATGGTAAGATTTAAGGTGTTGCTTTTATCGAGGAGTTCCACATATCGAGGGTTGCTTTTATTGAGGTAGCACTGTAGTTTTTTTTAATATTTTTTTTTTTTTTTTTAAATTGAATTTTGTTAATCAATCACATGATTACACTTAATAAAATCCTTCGTCAAGTTATTGGTGGGGCCATTGCTTCCGCATTTACATCGAGACGTCCTTTGATATAAAAATATTGGATTCATTGTTGTCCTCGGTGTAGTATTGATGTTTATAGCTCTAAGAATATAGGTGGAGTTGATGTTGCTAGTCAGGACGCAGAACAAAAATAAAGCATTTGATTTTTCTCCTCGTTTTTCCGAGGTCTGCATATTCAGCAACTTTAATCGACTTTGAAGGAGGGAAGACGACTTCTGGGGTCCCAATGTTAATCACGTAATGCAAAAAGAAGATTCATAGCTCGGACACCAAACAGGACTACAATATTCCAAAACAGCTTGGACTAGTGAACAATAGAAGTTTGGCATTGGCGTCTCATCAGGTTGTGCAAGATGTGAATTGCATTGCAAACCCTGATCTAACGAAAGAAAATCCCTTATTGAACGCTTTGCAGTAATAATAACACACACAAATATGATACGCACAGTAATAATTACACAGCCCATAAAACCTCCATCACATAGCCTACACTGTTCACCATATTTATATTCATCCTCCCTAATTTTTCTTTTCAAATTTATTCATCGTTGAGAAACAAAAAAAAAAAAACCTCGCATCAAATAAATTGATCCAACTCCAAAGTCCAAACTATGTACAGAGTTTCCGCCGGGAAGGTATACTACTTTGTTTGTTTATAATTTTTGATTAAATGAAAGAGAGTGGATCTTATATTGATGAATGTTTTATTTAATGTCGGCAATTATATATGGAATACAATATCAGGTAAATGTCCGCCTCTGTTAGTCTCACAAATGCGAGCCCTTTTGAGCACATTTTTCATTACATTCTCACACCTTTCACGCGGTATTTCATTAATTTCATCACGAATATTTTGTTTGAGTTTCTGAGGCGTTTCTGGTTTGTTTGCATAAGCCTTGCTTTTCAGATATCCCCACAAAAAGAAGTCCGGAGCAGTCATATCAGGCGACCGTGGAGGCCAATCAACATCACCATTTCTTGAAATAGCTTTTTGTGGAAAGAGGTCTCGCAGTAATTCCATTGTAATCCTGGCTGTAAGCAATGTGGCACCGTCTTGCTTTAAAATCCTATTGGCATATGTACGGCGGCGTAAATGGTCTTATGGAAGAAGCTCTTGTGTCAACTGAATCTTAAATGGAAACAAATGCAAATCCTTGTGCAAAATTGTCGCCAAAGTTGTTCTTTGAAGAACAAGCTCCTGACCACGGCGTTGAATTGAGGTTGTTGGATTGTTTTGAACACTTTCTTGAGCAGCAGTAATGTTTTCAGCCGATCTTACAGTAAGTTGTGGTCCATGCTTGGGCCTATCATCTACAAACACTCTTTTTTCGAAATCATTCACTACACGATAAATAGTGCGTTTTGTTGGCACGTTGTTTCTCCCAAAAATTTCACGTACCTTTCTCATCGTCACAGTAATCGATGATTGATTTTGATAAAATGTTTTAACGATTAAAACACGTTAGTGTATCGAATATTTGTTCATCATAAACTTTCCACATATGTAGGTATCTACTTCACGACTGCCAAATATGAACTGTCAAGACTTATGTTTACCAAAATGGCGGCAAAACAAAGTCGAACACCCTGTATATTCGTACCTATACAAGGTTTCTCCAGTCGCCCGTTTTTTGACGCGTTTTTGAACCCGTTTTTTGTTCACGCGTTTTTTGACCACCACGTCTGCAAAATTCTACCACATGAAAAATAGCTTCAAATGTTGGGCCCATTAAGCTGAAATTCCATGGCAAATGGGTGCAGAAATATATTTTGAGCTCTTAGTTTTATAGCCAAGAGTATTCCTTGAAGGTCTTCACCTTTCACATCACAAAATGTTATACATGAATTATATTTAAGACTTGCACTAACTTATAAGATCTTTGCTATCTTAATGTGTAAGCTATGCATAAATAAATTAAATGAAATGACTCTCAACCTATGCCAATTAAAGAATCAAGATCAGAGCAGATTTTCGCCGACCCAGAACCTTAAGAACCCGAAAATCCTTCGAAGAAATTTACGATGCAATGGACAGGAAAACCTACAAAGCATCAATCTCTTCAGCATAATATACAAAGTTTAAAAAAAAAAAAAAAGTATATTTTCAGTGATACTTAATGTTAGGTTAAGAGTCCATAATCGATGCCTTCACTACGCAGTGTAAGGTGCTGGGGAAGACCCGAGCTTTATATCTAAGAAATATACTTACTTCCGAGGGCAAAGGCATTACCTACCTCAAATTTGGATTAAACTTAAAAGAAAAATTTTAACTTGCTAATCGCACAACCTCTTTCTTCAGTATTTTCCAGCAACATGCTATTGCCGTTTACATAAATATCAGAAAAATGTACGAACACGTTAAGAGAACTAGCAACGCACCATAGCGTTGTGATGTTATTTTTAAAAATTCCAAGAATTTTATGCCATTTCTGTAGAACAAAGGTTTTAACCCGTAATTGCGTTACGTGAGCTGAGTTTGGTACACAAACATTTATGTCTACTGCTTTTTCGCAGAAAATTTTTCGCATGACAGCACACAGCTTAAAGAAATGAACACCAATTACTATAGAAGCGGAAGAAAACTTAATTAAAAAATTCTATGATCCCTGGAAACAAATGTCTTGCCTCAAACGAATTTCATTTAAAAGAAACTTACGACAGCGACGTTTTTTTAATCATTTCAGTGCAAGGAGCTTTTACCTTAAGTATATAACTACAATATCGATAAACTACTTGAATGTTGAAGGACAAGAAGTTTGTATCGTAATTGTGTGCAAAATAACTGTCAAGAGCTGACGTAATGTGGGGGCGAAGTTCAAGTGCTCGTGAAAGAGAAGTATTGTCTTCCAAAGGGTCCAGAGAGGGTGTAGTCTGTTTTAGTATGCTACTGAGTGGTATTGAGCAATAAATAGTGGCAGCGAGACTTTTTAAAAGGAAAAGTTAATCCATCTTGGACGAAGGTACGCTATTTATTTATTATTATTATTTTTTTTTTTTTTTTTGTAGTAAAATGTAGTAACAAGTTTACTTTACTGTCAAGAGAATAGTCTTGTGCACCCAATTTCTGTCACACTCGGGATATACAGAGCGCCAGCATAGTTTGAGGGGCACTGCAAAACAACTCGCATATATTGCATTTATAGATAGGTATATCAGCTAAATACCACAACGAGTGCATCTATTAGCTGTCATTTGGCTGCTCTAACCAGTTTATAAGCCAATTTTTATTAAACTAATAAATGTCGTTGTGAACTCGTGATTTTAATAATACCAAATTGCCATTGGTAAGTTTCATAATCTATCTTTGCATTCAAAAGCGTTTTAATTAATTATGAATTCTAAGCATTGATACCTACCGAAAACAGTTGCAAAACAAGTGAACGCGAAGGCGAAACGATAGAGGATATGATAAATTATAATAACAAATTCCATTGGTAAATGTTATAATCTATATTTAAAATAGTAAATGTCATAATTTCCATTTCAGTTTCCAATTTCAATTTATTAACATCTTTAGTTTTGAGCTGCACAATAAGACTTGGTCTTTTATAATACAAACATTAAATGCATCTATGTATGTACATTGAATAAATATTAATAAATAAGGCAAAAGTAACTTTCGTTTCGCCCAAATTCATAAATGTAATGAAAATAATATTTCCAAGCATGCACAGCGCATGGTAATTTACGTAATTCCGTCAATTCAAATTCTTTATTCAAAAGTTATATTTAATACAATAGAAATAACTGAAGTATAGCAATGTCGATGTATTTCAATAAAACCGCAATGATTGGCCGGCAAATCTTCCGCTTTTGTAATAAATTGGTTTGCCCACCGGTGAGCACGCCACATACAATGTGAAACCATGTGACCATGTGAAAAACATGGGATCCAGCGATTATCCTTGCGACTTATTTTTTGTCATAGACGCTTAAATGACAAATCGTTCTGAGTAAGCGGAGTCCGCGATATAACAATGTTTGCCTTTTAATTTTCCCCTCAAAATCGTCCTTGCATGACATTTGATTTGAGATTCTTCACAATCATGTTAAACGCGATCCGATACAAAGTTTCGGTGCGTTAAAGTTGCCCAACAAAATTATAATTGAGTCGAATTTTAATTTCAAATCAAAATAAAGCGGTAAGTCCGGAACATCCGAATTAGAAAATTAAAAATTTTAAATAATTTTTCTTGTAATGGAAGTGACACTACCCGTTTTCTATCCTTTCTATTTTTTCCAATTAAACATTGTAATGAAAGCGTTGATTGCATTTATAATGGTTGCAATTGTCGAGTGACGTTTTTTGTCACTCCTGTTTGCCCTCTGTACAGGCTATCCTCTTGATCATCCCCCGACAAAATTAAGTACACCTGCGAATATTGCTGTACGTCCTCATTTACTGGCAAGAGTTTGGCCTTGAATCTGTTAATCCGAATTTTGCGGGGTAGAATCCCGTGCCATTTTTAGAAAATGTGTGTTTGCATGATGTATAAGAGAAAATATTGCCCTGCCAGTCGGCATGAAACCAGTTTTTTGAATGATTTTTGTTCCCAAAGAAGTCATACGAAAACAGCAGTTGTACTGTCAAGTGTTCCTTAGAAAATCCTCCGATTCAAATGGCTCCGCAGGTGCTAATTTCATTTTGCTACTCGCACAGCAGTTTTTTTAAGCGCGTTTTAATGGTGGCACACAATTATAGTCATCGCTCGAAAATCGCATCACCGACATAGCATCACTGTTCGTTCTACTACAGTCTTTCGAATGTCAGCAACGACGCGCATCTTGCCACTCCGATTTGAACTTGTTCCCATCCCAGGAGCAGTAGGATTTGACGCAGTTTTCATTACTTGCAATCTCAATTTTCTTGACTGTTGATCTGGTCTTATGCCATGCGATGTCCCACTTTTCGCTTTCTTCTATAGTTTGGCTTCGTTGATATTTTTTGTTGACTTGGTTGCCTTGTTAGTCGGCCAATATTTGTGCGCATACGTCTTGGAATTTTTAAAAAAATAACTGAAATTTGTTTTTCAATACCTAACTATTTTGTCCGCGTTTAAACTTTTTACATTTAATTTTTACCTTATCAACTGTATAAAAGAAATGAAACTGTTGGAGCGATGCACAAAATCAAAAACAAACCATCACTGTTGACCAACGTACAATACATTAAATTTATCTCGATATTATCAGTCTACTTTTTGAAAAAAAAAAAAAAAAAAAAAATCCGCACATAGGTACGTAGTTTTCTAATAAATTTTTGATATAGAAAAGTCAAAATAAATAGTGCAGAAAATCAAAAAAAATCTAAAATGGAAAAATTAAAAAATAAAGTAGCCTATCACAATACTCTATCCCGTAGCTTTATATTAGTAAAAGAATTTTTGAAATCGGTTCGGTAGTTCCGGAGATTACCTCCCACAAACAAACATTACCTCTTTATATAGTAGTGTGATGTGATGTGATGTGATGAAGAATGATTATCAATAATTCAAAACATCCAGGCTTAAGGTAAGCATAGAGAAAATTATAGTTATCTTGAAAAATATTTATTACTATTATTATCATCATTGCTGCACTGAAAGGTATTTAAAAATGTTATACCTATTTAAAGTTCTTGGAATTATGAATTAGTTTAATATAATGTACAGGCAAAGATTTCCAAAGCCTCGCGGAGTGGAAGAAAAACATAATTCGTGACAGGGAAGTTTCACTTCTGTTGTGCGTACTTATACGCACACAACTTCTTTTTGTTAAGTAGTAGGTTGAATTCATTGAACTTCAGTAATTTTGTTGTTTAGAGTAAATTAGATTGCAAAAAACCCTTTCGTTTGAAAATGAAGCTAACGGAGGTATAGAGGTGATCGTTAGTGTCATGAATCGCACAGTCGATGTAAGCTCCTAAAATAGCCAAGAGGACTTTGTTTTCTTTTTCTAGCAAATCCAGAAATTATAATTACTCCTTGCACCCCTTCCTTTTGACACCCTTTTGATACATAAATGGGCATTGTTCTTGACTTGGAGTTCAACCAATGTTCTTTAACAGCCATTTTCATAAGACTTCAGCAGATATAAAACATCCATAAAGTTAGAATCAATCGTATCGGTGTATTGTCTCAGAAGATCTACATCGAAACAAAATTGAAAGCCGTCACAGGATCGTCTTTCTGGAAACCATTTGTCTCAAAAGAGTAACTTGTTGAACCTTATCCTCATCCTTATCCAAAAACCACTGTAAACTTTTCGTCGGCTGAGAATTGTTTTGTTCCGTACGCCGCTTTTGTCTATTCTAAGGTAGTTTTGTATGCTCTTTTTAAATCTGTGATTGGACTGTCTCTATGTCATTCTTTCCAATCCCGAGATATCGAGCATCGACTTTTTTGGCGTTTGGGACAAATTTTCCATATAATATTTGCAATTTTTTTGCGAGAATTATTTTGTTCCACGTGCATATTACTGCGACAAGAGATAGACAAAATATTAACGAAGTTGAGAATTTGTTTTGTCCTTCTCGGACTTGTGTTAAAGAAAAGCAATATCCATTTTTTGTGTTCCACGTGCATGGAAAAACAAAAAATCAGTTTCAAAATATAGGAGGTGGGACACAAGTCAAAAAAGTAGACTTTTACGTAAATGAACGTAGCGTGTGAACGGATTGGCAAAACACTGAAAATTGGAAGGTAAACATAAGGCTAATTTCAAGTTAAAAGAATAAAAAAAAATCCTATCACACGGTTTCGGAGTACCAAGTACGCAAACCTTTAAATGCGTTTTTCTCGGAAAAGTGCCAATGGCGCGGCGTATGGAACAAAACAATTCTCAGGCGACTTTTTATTAGCTGTCAATTTTTCTGTTCTTCTGCGTATTAAATAAAACCGACAAGAAGTCGTAATTTGTTCTCTGTTAGATTGAGAAGCGCCTTTTCAATTAACTACCTAGTTAATCTTTTCAGTCTTATAAAAACGCAACAATCACCAATCAAATCATAATACTTCTGTGGTCTCAATTCAACTGAAACTCCATACGCAATGTTGCGCTTTAAACTGTTTCTACTGTTATCAACTTTGAAGTACGTTTAGTAACAAAATATCACAAAGTGAACTTTAAACAATTGGCTCCCACTAAACAGCAAAATAAAAAATCAGATGCCCAGAAATTGGGCGTAACAGATTGTGTTTTTTGCTAGGTAGATCTATAGTCCTTACTATAATAAAACTGTAACTTTTTTTTCCGGCTGTAAACTGTTTGCTACGAATAGATTCAAAAAGTACTGCACGAATTCGATTCCGGTTTTCACAGTTGCATTGGAAATTGTTCAGATTAGGTTATAGGATATGTTTTAACATTATCCGGAAGCTCTATTAATTTTTTTTTTCTCTTTTTTTAATTTGAACTTGAGGATGTTTGTGTTTGAGTAGTAAATGAGCGAGTGTGGCTGTGTCGCATATGGGTTATTTGATTGAGAGAGATGGAGTATAAAATGTAACAACTAACAAGTGGAGAATGTAAATGAGATTGAGAGGGAATAATAGAAGTTATGCGAGAAACAGATTAACACAGCAACAGCAACAGCGATGTCAACGTTAGAGCCAATCCTTAATTCGCTGTTGCTGTTGCTGTCGCTGTGTAAATCTGTTTCTCGCATTAGCCAACCTATTTGTTTGGATTGTTTTGCTGACAATTTTTCTTCTCTTTTTTCGGGTAAGCTATTTTTTGTATAGAAGTATAGATTGAGAAGTGGAACTCTGGCGAAGCAAGGCGAGCACGGGTCAGCTAGTCTAAAATAAATGTTTCGATATTTCTTTAATTGGTCATGAACAATGACGTGTTTTTAGTGCGGTTAGAATTCCACACTACTCTGGGTTTCTAGCCCAATTGTGTCTTTCGAGATTTTCGCATTCAATAACAAAAAAAAAAATATTGTCTGATTTTTAGGGTTCCGTAGCCACATGGCAAAAATCGGAACCCTATTAGATTCGTCATGTCTGTCTGTCTGTCTGTCTGTCTGTCCGTCCGTATGTCACAGCCACTTTTCTCCGAAACTATAAGAGCTTTACCGTTGAAACTTGGTAAGTAGATGTACTCTGTGAACCGCATTAAGATTTTACACAAAAAAAAAAAAAAAAACAGTAAATTTTGGGGGTCCCCAAACTGAAACTGAAACTCAAAAAAAAAAATTGTTCATCAAACCCATACGTGGGTATCTTTGGATAAGTCTTCGAAAATGATATTTAGGTTTCTAATATCATTTTTTTCTAAAGTGAATGGTTTGCGCGAGAGACACTTCCAAAGTGGTAAAATGTTGGTCCCCCCCCCCTCCCCCTTACTTCTAAAATAAATGATATAAAAATACACTATTATTAAAATATCGATCAAAGTTACAACGCACTAAAAGAACTTTTATGTTATGTTACTTGCTGTTTCGGAACCCTTCATGAGCGAGTCCGACTCGCACTTGTCTTACTTTTTTTAATTCTTTCTCAAAAATGACTACCCAAATCCCTATCTGTCCTGCCCTATTTTTATAAAACTCAATTTTGTACCTATTTCCAATAAAAATGCAATTACAGGTAAAAAAAACTTATTTTTAACAAATATTTCCCCTTCTTCCTTTTTCCAACCATAAGATGCACCTGAAAATAACTCCAATCGCTTGGAGCTTACACAATCAGAAACCCCCACTTCATTTGCATCCGCACACACGTCCTTTGGAATATTCAGTTCATAACTGCTGATGCAAATTCAAAAATAGAAATTGTTCCAAACTTTTTCGATTGCATTTAACGATTGCCTATAATAGCTGAAGGCTACTTAATAGCTTTTAACTGAAAGTTGGTCAATTTAAATTAAGTAGTTCTTCTAAGTCCTAAGTGCAACTTCGCAATTTGCTACAACAAAGTCAATAACTCTTAGATGTACTTAATTAAATAGAATCAAAAATGTTAATCTATAAACGATTAATAGCGAAAGCACGTAGAAGCTTAAATATGTTGCCTACTAAAAGGAGACACTAAATAATTTCCGTTTCCTAAAAACTAACTAGCAACAAGTGCGGTATACATACCTAAAAACCCATACGACACGACTCCAGAGAAGTCCTAGGCAACCGGTACGCTTTTACTGTAGCTCAGTTGTTTTTCGGTTTAATAAACATCTGCTATCTCTCGAACACAACACCCAAAGCGCGGTATTCTTGTTATGTCCTCTATGCTACAACCTCGCCCATGGGATGGCACATAAATAAAGCTTCTTAAATTACATCCAATTACGAGTGTACAGTGTACGCGATGAAATCAAGATATCCTTTATTTGTTTGCTACTTTAGTCGACAGCAAAAGGCAGACTTGATAAGAGACTGGGGAGTTAGTATGTACAAGCACAAGCGAAATGTGTCAATGAGCATCCGAAGACGAACATAAAAACATTGAAGTTTAACCTTGCTAGAGAAAATCGTTAACATGTGGATATAGAGTATTAACAATTTGCCTTAATGGATTAGAGCGTATTAAATCGCATAGTAAAAGGATATTGTGAAAGGTTAGGGAAATTATTTGTTTATTGATTTTAATATGCTGAAAAATTGTGACAATTATATATTTCGTTTTCGCCATTAAAAAAAAAAGTGTTTTAGTTAAAAAAAACTCTGCTTTATTGGTTTCAAAGTTGAGGTTGAAAATCAAGTAAATTATTAAATTATCAGTACTTATATACCGGACAGAGAGGACCATGGCCTCGATCAACACGTGGCCCTCAAACCAGCCCAGCCATAGCATATAGTTTAATCATTCCGAAGAAATCTCAGCTCGTGATGTCGCCTGCCACTGGAACCTAACGTACATAAAGACATAAAATCACTAACCTGCCGTTCCAATCTATTCGTCCATGGTCCGCTTTATTTTCAGTATATTTTTGAGAAACTAGTTTGATTATGTTATGTCATCGCATCGTGACATGCAGTTGGCCCAACTATACCTATGCAGGGTGAGTAGCAGTTTCTCCTGCATGTAGCAATTTTTATATTAAATCTCTGCATAATCAATTTTTCGGAAGAATTTTAAGTTTCAAACATTATTAAGGATTTCCCTTAGATGTGTCTCATCGGTTTTGTGTGTACTAGATTCACAACTTATTTTAGTAATTTAATAATTTAGTATTGGCATATTTAAAAAGGGTGGGCCATCTAGTGGTTTCTTTTGAAACCATATGTTATGTTGTGTTAACACCGACAGCTGTTTCCCTCCGTAGTCGCAGTGACTTAGTGTTAGTGTGTTGGACTACTAAGCGAGGGGTCTCAGGTTCGAATCCCGCAAAAGCCCAAATTCCAACTTATGGTTTTTTTTCCACTGCGCTACCTCTCGCGAACGTCTGACAAACATCCGAGAGTATGACTGTCTTTAAAGAGCTTCTCAATTAGCCGTTTGGAGTCGGCATAAAATTGTAGATCCCTTCGTTCCAAAAAATGAAAACTCACACAAAATGAATGGTTGTGAGAAGCTAGGCCTAGGGTCTCTCCGGACCTGTTGCGCCAACTTTTTTTTTTTTTTTAGGTGGCGCTGTTGCCGATCCCCAGCTCTACCGAAATATACTATAGTTTCGGACCCTATAGATGGTACTTTGCAAAACATAAGCGGGATAGGAGAACGGGTTGTGGAAGCATTAAAATTATTAATGGACATTGTCCAAATAAAGGACTTTGCTAAATGTGAGCAGGACTTAGTACAAAAGGTATGAGCAAATCCGGGTGGGTACAGCTACATATAAAAAAGACTGACGTCCGTATGTGCGCACTCATAACTCGGGAACCGATCCTTCAATTTTTATGATTTTTGGTTTAAATTCGCATGGGCCCAAGGAACGAAATATGCTACTTTTTGTCGTGAAAACAAAACTTTATGGGGATTAGTTGAATTTTTGAATTCTTTGGATGCTCCGGGCTTACATCTATACAATTGAAAGTCGGATCAGTTATAATTTTGTTGCGCAACCTCAATACACCGAGACTTTGTAACAGAACGCGTTTGATTTGGTGGTAAGGGATCCCAAATCAAATGCCATGCAAGTTACGATTTTGAGTGGAAAATCCAAAGGCAAACACTCTCATTCCGCAGATTCCGCTTATTCAGAACGATTTGCCATTCGTATTTAAGCGACTTTGATTTCCTGTGCGTCTCGCTTTCACTATGACAAATAATTTGTTGCAAGTATAATCGATGGATGTTTGTGCATTTGTAGTATCAATCTTGAATTACCATGTTTCTCACATGGTCAATTTAGTGAAAAGCGGAAGGTTGGCCGAAACGTCAAAATCGTTGCGGTTTGATTGAAACAAATCAACATTGCCTTTCGTCATTTATTTCTATTGCATTTAATATAACTTTTGAATGAAGCATTTTAATTGGCCGAATTACATAAATTAGCAAGCGCATTGTACATGCACGGAATTATTATTTTCATTACATTAACAAATTTGGGCGGAACGAAGTTTGCCGGGTCAGCTAGTGCTTATATAATAATGCTATTGATTGCGAAGTCTTAACTGGAATCGCACGAAATAAGAGAATTTTGATTCCCCGTATAAATTTATCTTAATCCAGTTCTATTTTACCTTTCGATTTTCAAAGAAAACAATTCCCAATTATTGCACTTGCAATTACTATGAATAAGTCACAAACATTTGAAAAAGTTGGGATTTTATTAAAGCAACAAGTTTTTACGCATGGTCAGTAGTTGTATATTGCGTTAAGTAGCGTTCGGTATTCGACGTTTTAAAGCTTTATGTTTCTGAACGCAGTGAACAAGGCCATTTAGCGAAGGCTGAAAGAGTTTTTTATGAAAAATATATTTTCTACAGAAGTTTTGAATCGTTAATTATTTATTTCCTATTTTAATCTACCATTAATTTACCTTCCAACATTACTAACATATATCTTTTAAATAATTTCAAATGCTTACCAAATTGTTCTCATTAATTTCCCCATGCTTTGCCCTTTTCCCTTAATTTTCCCATAGCGGAAAGGTATATGATATATGAATTAAGAATTAGCTTATCTTACAAATAAATTAAAATAAATAATAATTAAATTTTGTAAAAAACAAGTTGTGTTTCACTAGTTTATCTACATACAAAATTTGCGAATTTCGACCACAGGCGATATTAGTCTATTATATAACATCTCCCAGTTCTCTCCATTAAGTTTAATTATGACCTCCTCCAGCGTCAGTACTGTTTTATTAAAGCATTCTAATATAATATTCTAAAGTCTTCTATTCTCCATTGCCTCAGGATGGGGCAGATGATATACATAAAATGGAATGCATATTCCTTAGCATGTAGGTTGCATAGGTACAATGGTTGTTTTCAACATTGCTGAAAGGTGTGCCGTTGAGATTTAACAATTCTTCTCTTGCTCTGATTAGTAGAGATATTTTTCTGCAACTGTCACTATCGTTGAAATAATTATTACGTTGTGTTCTAGATTGGGATAAATTAATCGATTTTCCGAATTTATGGCTTTTGGGATGTAACCGTTTCTTCGAGTTGTATCTGCTTCCCTTGTATTAAGTAAAGTGTTTCATGATTTCCATTTCTGTGTGAAGTTCAGTTTCATCCGTATTGCATATGTACCAAGAATGTACGGTAGCCTATAACGACTAAGGGAAATTGCTCTTACGTAATCAAAGTCAGATTTAGAGTATACATTATACATATATAAAGAGGGTAATCCCGTTTCTTAATTAATCATGTAATTGAGTGTATTCTGTGAGAGTTGAAATACTTTTTTGATGAGAAATCTTTGAAGTTTTTCGATTTCTTCATACCCCTGATAGCCCCATACTTCAGCCCCATAGCACATTATTGATCAAAGCACTGCTTTATATACTTTGTACTTTGCTGAGCTGGGAACCTCCTTCTTTCGCAGCAATAGGTGCCATGTTACATCAATTACGTTTTTTGTTGCAGCTAATTTTTTTTAACATGTTGCTTCATACTTGGGTTTGGGGTTAAGATAATTCCAGGATATATATTCCTTAACTTGTTCTATTCTCTGTCCAATTTTAATTTTGCGTGTTCCTCAACCAGAGCCTACAACCATAACGTTTGATATATCTAAATTAACAGTATGATTTCAAAAATGACATTAATTCTACAATTTATTAATCATAAGCTGTAAACTTTTAGGTGACTCGGCCAGAATGATTTATATTATCTGCACAAATAAGAGAGCTTAAATTTGGGTGTTCGCGATGTTTACTCCAGCTTGTAGAAATGTTTTTATATCATCTTCAATAAATAATGTAAACAGGGTTGCACTTAAAAGGCCTGTTCGACTTTCTTTCGGGAGGGAAACAAAATAAGAACTCCTTCCTTTTTGCGCGTTATAATTGAGTTTTATTTCCTATGAAAAAGTCGATAAAGGATTTAAAATTAAATGGATTATGATTGATTTAAAAACTTACACTTTTGTGTGTCCACTCCCTCGCAAAGTCAAATTAGAAGTGCCCTGTCAAACCCAAGATGGGGTATAGCAATCGTTCAGTGGTTTTATTTTGACGTTTGCAGAGGAGTGCGTTCACGTACAATAAACTACAATAATGCTACAATAAGGCTACGATAACACTACAATACTTTTCGATAAGACTTTAAGCACAAAACATAATATATAAATACTAAATATCCGCAACATCCCGGACCCCGTGAATCTCCAACGTTCCAGATTCACCAACATCTAATCTTGCTAGCTTGGCGGCCGGTCGCTTGATGACTCCTGATTTGATTCGCACTTCTGCTGATCGCACTTGCTGGTCCTTCCCAGGGAAGGTGCGTACTATCCGGCCCATCGGCCATTTGGATCGCTGTATTGCACTGTCGCAAACAAGCACAACATCACCGACTGCAAGTGGTTTGACTGGCTGATACCACTTCGTCCTTCGGCACAGGTCTGGGAGATACTCTGCTATCCACTGCTTCCAAAAGCGTTGCTGCATTTGCTGAACCTTACGCCACTGTTTCCTGGTTACTCGCAGTTCTTCTTGATGTGGGTGAGGCGTCTGCTCCGAGTTGGCTGTACCTAAGAGAAAATGATTGGGAGTTAAAGGCTCACTTGCGTGAGTATCTAATGGAATGTGGGTTAGTGGGCGAGAATTGACTATGTTTTCGGCTTCGCACATTAGACTATATAGGCTGTGTTCTTGAAGGCTCTCGCTGCACACGGCGTGTCCCATGGCCCTCTTGACACTTCGTACCAGACGCTCCCAGCATCCTCCTGCGTGTGGGTTAAGGGGGCAGTTAAAGACCCATTCGATTCCTCTGTTTGCGAGAACGTTCGCAATTCTCCCGCGTTCGAATTCTACCTTCTGCCTCTTCAGTTCACGCTCGGCTCCCACGAAGTTTGTGCCGTTATCGGAGCGGATTCGTACTGGATTTCCTCTTCTATTTATAAAATTACGAATGCACATTAGACACGTATCCGTCGAGAGATCTCTTGCAATTTCCAAATGGATCGCGCGTGTCGTTAAGCACGTAAAGAGTGCAATCCACCGTTTTTCGCTTCGTCGTCCAGTCGTGACAAGAAAGGGTCCCATGTAGTCCAGACCGACATAGCTAAACGGACGTACAAACGGAGTGAGTCTGTCTTTGGGTAACTGTCCCATTTGTGGGACATTACATTTCTGGCATCTTTGAGCTGCACGTCGTACCGCCGTCCTGATGTTGGGAATCCAATACTTTCGACGTAGCTCAGCAATAATTGTTTCTTGGTTCTGGTGCTTCCAGTTGCAGTGATAGAGGTCTACGACGAGTTCCGTGACATAGTGACCTTTCGGTAATATTATGGGTCTCCTGGTACTAAGCGGGACTGCAATAGCTCTACTAATGCGCCCATCCAAACGAATCACACCAGCGTCATCGATGTAAGGCGTCAACTTCCATAATCGACTACCCTTCTGCAGACATTCGTTCCTTTTCAGACATTGGTACTCTTCCATGTACGCTTCCTTTTGAACACGACGTACAATCACTAGCTCAGCTCTTTCTAGTTCCACCACTGTTAGCCACCCATACGTTCTTCTAGTGTTGTTTTTTCGCGCCAAACAGTTGTCGCGAAACCGCAACATGAAGCCTACGACCCTCTTCAGTCTGTTGAAATTTGAAAACCTTTCGAAGAAATCGTAGCTGTCGTGGACATGAAGAGAGTATAATTTTGGCCGAAGTTCCTCGTCCGTATTTCCCTGAAGTTCTGTTTTTGGCCAGCTGGCCTCATCTTCCAAGAGGAATTTCGGACCACTTATCCAAAATGATTCTCGCTTTGTATCCTTCACGCGTGTCCCGAAGTCAGCTGGATTAAGACCCTTTGGTAACCAGCGCCAGTCTGAAACCATTGTACCTTCCAAAATTTCGTTGACGCGATGAGCAACGTATGGTTTGTAACGCCTGTGATCTGATTTTATCCAAGACAAGACTGTTTTTGAATCACTCCACATTACAACGCGTATTGGCACCACGTCGTGACTAGATAGTATCATCTTGCGTATCCTTGCACCTAGTACGGCTGCCTGCAACTCTAGCCGAGGTATCGAAGTTAGTTTAAGTGGAGCGCACTTAGTTTTCCCAATCACGAACGCCAAACTCTTCTGTTTTTCCCTTGGTTCCATTGTTCTCCAGTACGCAACTGTACCATATGCCAATTCACTGGCGTCAGTAAAGATATGCAATTCGACTGGCATCACCGAAAACGCAACGTTGTAACATCGAGGTACGCTTATTCTTTTCACTTCTTGGAGCGTATCGAGCCACTTTACCCAAGTTCCAGTAGCTTCCATGGGTATGGTCTCGTCCCATTCAATCTCCTTCCGCCATGTTAGCTGCAACAACAGTTTTGCCATCAACGTGCACTCCGCGGCTATCCCAAATGGGTCAAACACTGACATCATTATCCTCAACAGTTCGCGTTTAGTAGGTTTCCTGACTCCTTTCAATAAAACAGGATCCACTTTTCCGAAAGCCAATACAAATTTCAGTCGATCTTCCCCAGTATCCCAATGCATTCCAAGCACCTTCTGATTACTTTCAACATCATCTTTATCTAGGCTCAAAACCGAAGGTTGCGTTCCAAGTTCGTTGAACTTTTGATTAACGAGTGCTGAGTTCGAAACGAATCTTTTCAACTCGAAACCGCCTTGCGCGTGAATCCAAATGATTTCCTTAGTTATTCGCACGGCTTCGCTTTCACTGGAGAAACAATGGACATAATCGTCGACGTAGTGGTTATTTACTATCGCGTCGACAGCTTCTGGGTACTCTGTTCGAAACTCGTTGGCATTTCGGTTCTTTACATATTGCGCTGAGCATGGTGAACACTTTGCACCGAAAGTCATAATTGCCATTGCGTATTCCTCAATTGGCCCACGAAAATCAGCTCTCCATAAAAATCTTTGCGACGCTTGATCATCCTTCCGAATCTTAACTTGATGAAACATCTGAACGATATCTGCGCAAACCGCCACCGGCTTCTGTCTAAACTTCATTAAAACTTTTGTCAGAGGTTCGCATAGATCTGGGCCACTGAGCAGTACTGAATTCAACGAAGTACCGTTTACCTCCGCTGCAGCGTCAAACACCAGCCTTAATTTTCCTGGCTTGTTTGGATTATATACGCCAAAGTGTGGCAAGTACCAGATTTTTTCGGAGCTTGTTGCTTTCTCTTCTTCTGTTAATTTTCTTGCGAAACCCTTGCGCTGATAATCGTTCATAATATTTATGTACTCCTGTCGAAAATGTTGGTCACGTTGAAATCTCCTCTCCAAACATAGGAAACGTTTCTTCGCCATTTCCCTACTCTCGGGGAATATAAAGTTGTCATGCTTCCATAGCAATCCTGTTTCGAAGCAATTATCCACGCGTACAGTAGTCGCTTCCAGCTGACGTTCCGCTCTTACCAGCTCCTGTGATTCGACTTGCTTCTCCACGATGCATACTCCTAAGCTTTCATCTGCAATATAGTTCCTCACGAGTTGCTCTAAGTCATCTTCCTTTTCCCTAGCGACTTGAGCTAAGAACGTATAATTGCGCCCATCTGTGATCCGAGCATTTGCAGATCCGTAGACGATCCATCCCAGCTTCGTCAAAATAGCAGCCGGTCCCTTCCATCCATCCGCAGCTGTCCTCTTTGCAACTCCCAAGTGAGCATTATCCAGACCGATCAACAATTCTGGGGTGGCATCGGAGTAACTAAGCGCAGAGAGCTTCTTCATGTGTCGGTACTTTGTCTGAAGTTCGTTCATATCCAACGACTGAGTAGGCAGACGAAGATCTTTCACGGTCCTAACACCCTTAAATTGAAACTTCCTTGCGTTGTGCCCAACTCCAGATATTATCATATCCACACGACTCGATTGCTCCCATACTGTTTTGTCCCCAAACCACTGTAATTTCAGATTTTCCTTTTTTCCTCTTAGTCCAAGGCGGTCTGCTAAATTCTTATTCATCAGCGTTACAGCTGATCCCTCATCTACAAGCGCGAAACAAGTAACCTCTCTACCATTGGCAAACAACTTCACTGGTAGAATCTTGAAAAGTAGACTTGTTGACTCTGACACTGGACGGACAACCGTATTCGTAAAAACGTGACGTTGTTGCTGAGGTACATCCTGCCTCCCATTAAGTTCGGTGTTGTCTTCAACGAAGTGTAAAAGTCCATGGAGCTTCCTTGTACAATTCCTGTCATTGCACTTGTGACGCTGTTCACAGCTGCTACTCCGATGTCTTTCGTTCAGGCAGTTGAAGCATAACCTCTTCTGGCGTACTGTACGCCACCGTTGTCCACTATTCATAGCTATGAATTTTCCACACTGCGATACGTCATGTTTACCCGAACAGACCATGCAGCATTGACCTCGTCGGTTTCCATTTACCACGTCCGCATGAAAGAATCTCGATCTGCCCCCACTCTTGTTGTCCGTATACTTTGGTTGTTCACTGTAGTTAACACAAATCGTATTCACGACACTAGCTAATTCTTGCAACCACTCACTGAAATGCTTAACGGTTGGTTCTTTGGTAACTGTATTGACATGTCTCACCCAGTCGATCTGTCTTTGTGCCGGCAGCTTTCGCACTAACTCGTTCATGAGTGTCGGATTGGCCAAGTGTTGCTTGCAATTTGCTGCTTCCAAAAATGAAGCCAAATTCTGCACCTTGGTGGCGAAGGGAATTAACTGGTCGATTCGGTTCTCCGTAATAGGAGCAACAGCTCTGACCTTAGCTACTTGGCTGATTACAAGCTGATCCGGCCTTCCAAATTTTTCCTCAAGAGAGTCCATCACCCGTGTTACGTTGCTGCTATGAATTAACATACAATCGACCGATTCATATGCTTTGCCTTTCAGCGCCCTTTGAAGGCGCAGCATGTTTTGACGATCGTCGTATTGGTACTCCCTGGTGGTCATCGAAAACGCTTCTTTGAACATGGGCCAAACCTCTGGAGTTCCATCAAACTCGGGGAGGTCGAACAGCTTCTTTTGGTGCTCTACACGAGGCGTCGACAGTGTGCGAGTTAGTTCGCTTAAGGCTGCTGCCAATGTGACGTTCGTATCGTTGGAATTTACGTAGCCTGACGATGTTGAAGGTTGCTCTGATAAACGGCTACTTTTTGCAACTTCTGCTCGTAAATTCTTAATCTGCTCCATCATTTCCCCTAACCTCACTTCTATCGACGAACCTTGAACATGTTGCTCTTGCCCTATTTCTATATCGCGAATGGTTTCGTTCAAAATTTCTTGACTATCACTGTCAGTCTCATCGCCATTTTGCGCAGACGATCTGGTTTTTGGTGGCATACTGCAAAACGAAGGTAACCCTAGTGCAACCTACAACTCGCCAATCTAACCACCCAACACCACACCCCGATATCACAAGAACCAATAAAACCCAATCAAATTTCAAAGGTACTCACCTGTGATTCCTTTTGCTGGTGCGTTGTCAGTGATGCAGCTCTTAAACCCAGATGAATTTCTCGAAACGCTGGAATCCCTCCAATGCACTGCTGAGCTGAGCTCTCAAAATCCAAAAAACGTTGTAGACAAAATCGCCAACTTTGTTCTGCAATATCCAGGCTGCACTGCACACATCATGTATACCAGTGCGCACTTTGGTTGCGCAGTTTTTGCACACAAATTGAGCAAATTTGACGAGTGTTTGTTGGCGTCCTTCTTCCTTAATGCCGGCTGGATTCTCGCGATGTAGCACCACTTTTTTCCTGGCAATGTGGAGCTCTTCCTTGCTACCACTTCTTCAGTTTTCCTTGCGGCCACGTGACGGTGATGTCCAAGAAAAGTGAAATAAAAATTTGTTCGACTTTCTTTCGGGAGGGAAACAAAATAAGAACTCCTTCCTTTTTGCGCGTTATAATTGAGTTTTATTTCCTATGAAAAAGTCGATAAAGGATTTAAAATTAAATGGATTATGATTGATTTAAAAACTTACACTTTTGTGTGTCCACTCCCTCGCAAAGTCAAATTAGAAGTGCCCTGTCAAACCCAAGATGGGGTATAGCAATCGTTCAGTGGTTTTATTTTGACGTTTGCAGAGGAGTGCGTTCACGTACAATAAACTACAATAATGCTACAATAAGGCTACGATAACACTACAATACTTTTCGATAAGACTTTAAGCACAAAACATAATATATAAATACTAAATATCCGCAACAAGGCCTATTGGCTTAATTTGCTGCTTTAAAGTCTACAAAGGAGATATAAAGATTGCGTTTTCTTTGCATGAAGTCCTGAGCAATGACAGTTAAATTAAAAATATTATCTGTAGTAGAGTATCCAGAGCGGAAACCAGATTGGAATTCGGAATTTGCTTCTCATTGACCAATTTAGTTATTCGGTTGAGTAGAACTGCGGTAAATATCTTGGCTACAGCATTTGTAAATGATATTCCTCTATAGCTGGCTGGTATGTTTGGATCTCCTTTTTTTGTAAATAGGAAATATAATAGCTTCCTTAAAACTGTTTGGTACGTTTGCCTTTTGCGCTATAGAGGATATAATTGAAATTATCACATATTTTTAGATATTCAGTCGAGGCGTTTTTATATAATTCCGCTGATACCTGATCTGGCCCGGCTGCTTTTCCATATTTTTAACGACTCGCGGAGTCGGAGTTAAATCGGAGTCGGAATCGGGGGTCGCACGCAGACACAAAATTTTAAATTACAAAATTTGAAAATATAAAACTGGCACATGCACTCTCAACTTCAATGCACATACTTATGTAAAATAAATAAAAGAATGAAAAGACAGTCGTTTTGTAAGATGTCGCAACTCGATAATTCTTTGTGTTCATGTTCATCGGCCGCATCGTCGTCGATTGTGCTCCGAAAAACCTCCGGTGTGATTATATCGGAACCGAAGCCGGATTCGGAGGTGCAATTTAAACCGGAAGTTCCGACATATCGGATTCGGAGTCGAAGCTCCGTATCGTCCCTAATATGAATATGTTTTTCTACTTATCTGCTACTATTTCTAATGCTACTACTAATTTCTATATTTTGACAGATGCACTGTAAATTTAGTACTCAGTTAAACATTTTTTGATCAGATTCATGGGCTACACCTCCATAAACCTCAACCGAAAAAGTTGTTCATATGACCGATCTAAGTCAACATTTTTTGCGAGTTTATTTTTGGCACATTTTTAGTCATTTTATAGAGACAAAATTTACTCTAAGACCCGTATACTGGTACCTAAAAAAAATATCAAAAAGTTTCCATCTTTATTCGGATGTTCTTTACTCAAAACTGCGATGACAACTGGGTGGATTACTCCACTCTCCACTCCTAACGTTTACCTAGCTATACTTTCAGCTGTGCAATTCACGCTCTCACAAGACCTTGAGTGCAGACTAAAATATATATAAAATGCAATTCGATAAATGAATGTATACATCAACGAGCATTCTCAAATGCACGTACTTCGTAGTGTCAGTAATTTGTTTATGTCCAAGTAAAGCTCCGCTATATTAGTATCGATCCGTTCCCGGAATTATAAAAATCAACAAGCAGGAAATACAATATTTTCAACAACAGCAAAACATAAATACACCGTAAATACAAACTAAGGACATAGAAACTCACAAATAGCATGAACACGAAAAACAAAAAAAAAAAACAAAAACAAATTGAGCAAAAAGAAAAAGTAGAATACAATAATCAAAACGAGAAGGAACACATCAAATAAATAATATAGAATTATTCTAGTAATAAACAGAAATGAGGATAAGCTGGTAAATTAAGCAAACAGAGCTCAGGTTGCTGAGTATCCTTCGACTTACCGCTATCAGATTGATCAGTAGAATTCATCTCCAGCATTTTGGTATGGGTGATGTCCTTGTGGGACGCCAGAAACAGCACAACATCACGTTTCTCATTTTTAATTGGCACAATGTCAAAAAGACACCAAAATGGTGTGCCTGTAAGAGAATTTTTAAACAGTTAGCACTATTTTTCAAAATTGCGTAATTAATGTTGGTCAATATTGAGTTGGGTTTTCAAAATCCTGGCTGAATGTAAATTTTGAATTTAAAATAAATTGCACTGAACTCTAAAATTTGTTTTCTCCTTCCGCTGCAATAAATTACAGACATCCTACATGATAATAACAAAAAACCCATTTCGCATATAATAAAATACCCATAAACGAGGTGCACGCGGATAAAAGGAGACGAGGAAATACCAGACTAGAGTAAATTAACCTTGGATAGTTTTTTCCTCTCACGAGCGAGCGACTATTGGATAATAAACTTTATTAAGCGAGAACATTTCGAGAGACTGCATTTTCCAGTTTATGGATTACTTAGTAACTGGGAAGCAGGTTTTTTTTTTTTCAATTAATTTGTGGAATCCCTTCGTGGGTTCAATTTAAATATTCTATTGATGCGGTTTCTATTGAAAAATTAAACGGACTGAAAAAAATGTAACGATTACATTTTGATGAGGAAATTATTAATTCTTAAGAAAATCGTTCAACTTCACTTGAATTAATCCGTCAAATTAATGGGATGCCTCAAGTGGAAAACACTTAATTCCCTACCTAATATGAAGTTGACTCCAAATCACTTTGGACCTATTCATCTTAACCCCCGGAGATCAATCCCATCGAGCTATCAATTAACACCAGTGCGAAGATTATCAGAAGGGCACAATTTATTATTAACCATTTTCCTGCCAGATAGTTAGGTTAGGTTAGGTCAACGGGTAGGTTGGGCAGGGAGAACCCTGACAGATAGTTGCTTAGCTTCCTCTTCTAATCAACTAATTTATTTAATGGTCTTATTGGACGGAGTTATTGGGATTAACTAAATACATGATTATTTACCGAAGATTGATATTGCAATCACAATAATCAGACAGGCACAGCAATGGTCATTAAAATTTCATTAATAAGTTCGGTCAATACCTTGGAGTGTTAGTATCCCACCACAGAGCCCTCTGATTTATAGTAGCACGAGAAGAAGAACAATACAACATTTTTCACACCAATAGTCAACATTTACACCTTGGAGGTCGTCAACACTTGACTTGGCAAAACCATAAATCACCTTTTCTGACTTTCGGCAGTGCGAAACCTCGTACCTTGTGCTATATTTTGTTGTGCCACTTAATGCATCATTAACCCCGTCTGTTCGATATACCATCCCCCCGTCATGATTACCTATTAATATACTTCATCGCATGTGAATGGGAAGCCATTACTCACCATCTTTCTTGTAAAATATTACTTCCAACTTTAGTTCCATTTTATTGCTCAGACTTTTTTCAATTTGTAATTTATGCTCCTCCTTTGTTTCGGGCCCATATAAAAAGTGACATGAGCATCCTGCAATGGAAGGTAAAGAAACATCACGATAAGAAAGGAATACCTTTTTTTTTCAATAATCTGCACGTACCTAGCCAAAGTTACAAATCACAATAAAAAAAAATCAAATTAAAAGAAAAGTAAATACAAAGGATAATCAAAAAAAAAGTTTTGGTGAGTACCCTTTTGCATTATTTGAGCCCGGGAATATCCTGTTAGCTCCACGAAGCCATCTGAACAATAAACGATTGGATTGGCGTTTGCTTGAGCATTTCCCAGAACAAAGTTTGAATCTGCAAAGAAAAGGGAATACGTGAATTGACAAGCGGAAATTCAAAGGATATAAAAGGAAAAGGTGTTAACTGTGATTGATATTGTGTTGAAGGTTTAATTTTTCTTTAACGGGAAGTGTTATACATTTTTACTAAGAATAGGTTAAGTTATCGGAATGAACGTGACGAGTAAAAGTAAAGGGGAACACCGTAAGAAGGTCGAATTATTCGCGTACACTACTATCCAGTCCTTATAGCAATCCTTTAACAAATTGGAAAATAACAAAGGTTGGTTCTATAAGGAATACATACCAATTGGAATAAACTTCTTCTGGAACTCAATGGGTTATTCTAACAAAGGATATGAACGAAAGCGTGCAAATTCTTATTGGAACTCAAATGGAAAATGCTAACGCACGTGTTGCTACGTGTTATTAACATAGCACCAACGGATGAATGGATGTACATCCCATTTGTTTTTCAAAGACGGCAGTTTCACACCACCCCAGCTTTTGTCACGGACATTAACAAGGCACTACATTTTATTATTACATTTTTTGGCTCCCTGAAATCACGCTAAAAAGTGTTTGTTGAAAAAAAAAAAGACCAAAATAATTGCGACGTAATGCTTTTGGCGAAAACGCCAAAAAAAAAAAGGAAATTGTGCCAAATTTTTGGAAAAATGGCTTAAAAGCAAAATGGAAATTATCTGGTGGACTATCGTTCTGTATCATAAAAGTAATCATTTACCAAATTCGGTTGATTCCTATTTGATATATATAGGAAAAAGTGGGTGGTTAATGTAAGGGCATCAAATTCCTAACATTGACAAGTGATGAAAATGTACCAGCAATAAAGATTTTTCTAGTATATTTTTTTATTATCTTATTTTTTTTTTTTTTTTCTCAAACATAAGATTTAATCTCGATTTGCTTTTATAGATTACTAATTTTTTTTTAAATGTATAATTTTTTTAATACCAACTAATAATAAATAATAACTAATAATAAATTAAATTAAAATAAACCGTATTTTTACCTTTTATTTAAAAGAATTTTAAATTAACATTAAATTACGAAGAATTATTTTTATAAAGTACTAGCTGACCCGGCAAACTTCGTTCCGCCCAAATTTGTTAATGTAAAGAAAATAATAATTCCGATCATGCGCAATGCACTTCCTTATTTATGTAATTCGGCCAATTAAAATTCTTTATTCAAAAGTTATATTAAATGCAATATAAATAAATAATGAATAGCAATGTTGATTTGTTTCAATCAAACCGCAATGATTTTGACGTTTCGGCCAACCTTCCGCTTTTTCACTAAATTTACAATGTGAGAAACATGGGAAATCAAGATTGATGCCACAAATGCACAAACATCCATCGATTATCCTTGCAATAAATTATTAGACATAGTGAAAGCGAGACGCACGGGAAATTGAAGTCGCACGAATGGTAAATCGTTCTAAATAAGCGAAATCTGCGGAATAAGAGTGTTTGCCTTTGAAATTTCCCCTCAAAATTATCACTTGCATGATATTTGATGTGAGATCCTTAACCATAAATCAAATGCGATCCTTTACAAAGTTTCGATACATTGATGTTGCGCAACAACATTTTAACCGAGCCGACTTCCAAGTCCAAATTATGAAGAGGTAAGCCCGGAACATTCAAAGAATTAAAAAATTCAACTAATCCCCATAAAATTTTTTTTTTTTTCACAACTAAAGGTAGCATTATGCCCTTCCTTCCAACCAAAAATCATAAAAATCGAACGATCCGTCCCCGAGTTATGAGTGCACATTCGGACGTCCGTCTCTTTTATATGTAACTGTACCCACCCGGCTTTGCCCGTACCTTTCGTATTAAGTCTTGCTCACATTTCGCAAATTGCTTTATTTGAACAGTGTCCATTAATAATTTTATTTATACAACTTAAGAAATAGAGTTTGATTTTATTTTTGAATGTGACGTGCCAAAATCCGTTTTCTTATCCCGCTGGTGTTTCTCAACCTATAGGGTCAAAAACTATCCGAAATTTAAAACTGGAAGCAACCATATCCATCTACAAAATTTCAATCAACTTGGTAGAGCTGTTTCTGAGATCGGCAGCAGCGCCACCTATCAGATCCAAAAATATTCTATCCTTCAAGCGGAAACAAAGAATATAAATCTACAAAATTTCATCGAAATCGGGTGAGTGATTTTGGAGATCGTGAAACAACGCCATATAGTGGGTCAAAAATCCTATCTTTTAAGTTTGCGTTAACCTAAAATACAACAATACGAACATAACAAAAGAAGAATCATAAAATTTGACCCAGTGGCTATCGAGTTATATCATCGTCATCGAGTTTCGTCCCGAAAGAATTATATGTATAAATTAAGATGATTATTGTTAAAGAAAATTTAACTAAACTGAAAAACGACATATACGCCTACAACGCCACATGTTTCAGTTTTTGTTAGAAATAATAAATTAATTATTTTATATGTATTTTATAAATATTATAACTCCGATCGAAGCATCTGTTTTAAACGATATTTATTTTGTTTACATCCTCGTTGACGATATTTGCAGCACGCATTCTGTCAATGTTATGCCAACGCCATAAGGTTACATAAAAAATGTTTGAATTGTAAAAGCGCTATGGTTACATTAGATATAATTTAATATGGTGGTTAAGTATTCTCAAATTTTCTAATTTTCCGCGCAATTTTAGCGAAATCGGTCCAGCCGTTCACGCGTCATGCCGCGACCAAGGGAAATAGGGATTCATTTTTATATATATAGATTCAACATTGGCACATTTGTTCGAACAGCTTGACTCAATGCGATTCGTTCGAAGTCCATTTCTCGCCCCTATTCTCGATTAAATGCGTCAAATCAAAGCTTTGTTGCGCATTTCATCTGACATCTCCAGTTCATTATCCGATGTCACAGTGCGAATTCGATGCAAAATATCGTTGGCCATAATATCATCTTTATATAATCAAAGTATCTACTTCATTTCAAAAAGATACTTAATGTAACGTAGTAAACATAATTTATTAGAACAAACTTTTACATATAAATTAAAAAAAAAAAAAAAAATCAAAATTGTTGACAACAACAATTTGCTTGGAAAAGAATTAAAATAATTGACAACAACAATTGCTTTTAAAATTCAAAATATTTTTTTTTGTATTTGAAGTGTCACTACTTTATGTTATCCAGTTTTTTTTTTTTTTTTTTTTTTTTTCAAAGTGTATTTCCCCATGAAAAAAATAAAAAATTTAGTGGTGGACCACCCTTAACATTTAGGGATATGAAAAATAGATGTTGTCCGATTCTCAACCCTAGCCCATATGCACACTAAGTTTCACGAAAATCGGTGGAGCCGTTTTGGAGGAGTTCAATTACGCACCCCGTGACACGATAATTTTATATATTAGATTTAGGGTAATATGTGTATTCAATTAATAATTGATAAGTGTTTTAAAAAAATCTTAAAAAGAAACAGTTTGATAAATACTCGAATAGCTTTGAAAAGTTCCCGTGAAAACTTACATCCATTAAATATTTCCCTTCAACATATAATATGCCATCTAGCGACAAAACGTTTTTTTTTTTCTTTGAGGCCCTGTGCCCTACTAGTTGTGTTGTGACCATATTGTGGCTACTTTATTGGAGGTTTTCTCCAAGATAGGCCTTCTAGCAACGGCCATAGGTGGTCTGATACCCTCAATTAAGAGGAGGTTCCGCTCCTTCCTTAGCCAAAACATCAGCCATTTCGGTACCCGCAATATCACAATGAGCAGGTACCAATCATATTCTTTTAAAAGGATTATAAATGCTGCATTCTTTGAGTGAGCTGGAGTCGACTTGAGGGAAGTTTGAATATCGCGTTTTTCGGTGCGCTTCCCCGGGATTTCTATAGAATGTTTTTCGAATGCAGTTTGGGACTTTTTTTGGAAGGTTTATCGTGTATTTATCCAGCCGTTTTGGGCGAATTTTTCTAGTTTTTTATGACTGTTTTCATTATTTTTTTGAGAATCTTCAGGGCGATTTTAAGTGAGTTATTAGGATGATTTTTGAGGTCGTTTTAAACATTTTCTTATGGCGCTTTTCGGTGCCGAAAACTTTCCTTAAAAGAAACGATGTAAAAGTTTATTTTAAAGAAAGTTTTCGGTATATTTTCATGGCATTGGCGACGTCAAATATTTGAGGTACCACATTAGAGATAATCATTGTCCGAAAAATAACTTTTCGATGACTATCGTGACTATGGTGCTTTTGAAGACACTTTCTTCTTCTTGAAGAGTGAATATTTTAAAAAGTTAATTTTATTAAGTATACCATGTATGACTCGGCGACTGAAGATTGGTATGAGACTCTACTTATGAGTAACGCAAGACTAGAAGCACTATCTGTACTCAATTTTGTAGCTATCACATAAATGCAAGACTTAATCAAAACACAAATGTTTCTCTGGAGAGCACAATACATTAATTTTGTTTGTCCATTTACGTACCGCAAATCTATTTTTTCAGCACGACAATAGTAATTATCTAAGAAATTTTTATACTGAAAAAGGAATTCGGGAATCCGATATTGGTAATGAGCTTTGCAATCGAAATGTTTCCGGCTGAATGATGCCGACTTTTGTTCCCAAAACTGTTTCAATGTGAAAATAATGTAGCTAAAACAGCTTCTTCTTGGCATCTTTATCTTCCTTAGATTTGCTCCTAATCATAATTCAAGTGAACAAATCAGTTTCATCAAGTTTAACTGAATTTTCAATAAATTTTATTTAAAGAGTTGCAAATAGCAAATAGCTAGTCTTGCTCATTTGTTTAATAAAAGCATGTATTTTCTCAGCTAAGGAATTGCTGAGGTAGTTGACAAAGACATTAATCGATCTAGCCTTAACTTTTGAAAGACCTACGTCATTGATATCGCTATTTCACAAGACTTTTGAGAAATTTGTCAAAAGTTCCAAACTGAAAAGTCTACGATCTACGAGTATGTCTTTGTTCATGTATAGTTGGTTTCTTGTGGAGGTAATTAACTTCATCCTTTAATTGTTACTCGAAAATAAAATAAAAGATTGAATTATTTTGGGTGGATGACATGTGATTTCGACAGGTCGGTCCCGAGAAACAATTCAATTACTTCAAAAGACATATCCTGGTTGTCTACTCTCAATTCCGAGATCGAAGTCTGTATTCGCAGTCATAAATCGTGTGATTTAAACTTAACACCTTTGTCTTTCTTTCTGTGATATAGATATTTTTATTTCGTAAGATTTAAAATGGGTGTTTGTAACCGCACATTTTACAATACAATAATTTGATAGTGGTAATTATCTTTCTATTGGAATATGGTATTATTTATTATGACAATTTACATGTAGACAAATCGACTTCTGAGGAAATACGAGAAAAACCTCAAATTCAAATTCAATTTCTTTCTGTGGGGTTATTTGAAGACAAAGGCCAAATTCAAAAGTTAAAGCCAACAAGCCCACATCCAGTGTTGCCGAAGAGAAATCTTATAAGGGAGTACCGCAGCCAAAAAATGGGAGTATTTTGAAAGAAATAGTAGTACAGACATTTTTTAGCTTTATAAATAAATGTGACAACATTTTTTTAAATTATATTTAGAATAAAAAAAAAAATATTAATAAATACCTATATACAGTTGAATCCCTCTAAGTCGAACCTCCTTTAAATCGAATTTTTCGACACAATTTTTGAATTTCCTTCAATTTTGCATAGAAATGTCATCCTCTAAGTCGAAATCCCTCCAAGATCAAGTTTAAGATCAAATCAAGAAAAATAAGTGCCGAATCACGAAAAGTTTGTCTCATTTTAGAGCTTAGCTCAGGATTTAATAATTCACGACTTTTTATTCGCAATTCTAGAAATTGTACAAAGTGAAGATATTGATCCTCAAAAGTCGTGAATCAAAACTTCTCAGTGTCAATAATGCGATCGGGCATGAAATATATATTGCCATAACCGATCGCAATTTGACACAAATAGTTATTATTATTATTAAGTCTTTAAAAAAAAATAGGAGTACGATTGTGAAAATAGGAGTACGGGAGTACGGAGAGGCTGAAAGGAGTACAATACTCCTATGGGAGTACTTTCGGCAACACTGCCCACATCCAACCATGCATTGAGGAAGGAGACTCTACGCTGCATCAATTTAATTCAGCCACATTTCTGAAAAATGTTCACGGAAATTTTCAACAGAGAGTTGGCATCAGCCAGCAGAGCCGTAGACGTGGAAGTCATTTAAGCATTATATTAAAACTGAAGCGGGTGAAGGTGCTTGCGGGGGTGTGGTGTGTGCGTGGGTGTGTAGAGCTGAGCTGTCGAAATGGACCTGAACCTGAAGAGGCGAATATACGGCGACCAAAATGAGCAGAGCCAGGCGACCAATTTCTTGTTCAGCCTGTCTTCTGTTCTCAAAAAAAAAAAAAAAACATAATAAATCTTCCCGTTGCGTTGGCGTAATCAACGAAGATGATGATCAAAGCCAGGCGACCAAGAATTTGTTCATCTACGTGAAGTTAGCCCGCACTTTTTCTAGAATGAAAAACGTGAAATGCAGTTCGATAGACATTCGTTTGTAGTTGTTTGTAGTGAATTTTTTTTCGTTTGTAGTTCAACCGTTAGAAAGTTAGAACCATTAGAAAAAAATTTCAGCCCGCACTTTTGGCTTTTTGAAATGAAAACTAGCCAGTTGCATTTGAAATCGTTTGTAGTTGTTTGTAGTGAAATTCTTTTTTTTTTTTAATTTTTTATTTCGGAGATATAAGGACATTTGTGTTTGCACCTATAACTCCGAATTTCCAATAGATAGAAATTAATTAAAAATACTGGTGCATAAAGCACATCCTAACTTAAATAACTGCATTCAAAATTTCTGAATTCACTCAAGCGTTACTTAATAAAACGCAATTAAAGTCAAAAATCGCATCCCCTTAGAGTTGCATCCATATATGGATCTCCCACCAACAACAAGACAACGGTAAACACATTTTCGCAAAGCATTCATCCCTGTCCATCGATATGAGTCACTATTTGTCCATTGGCAACAAGAACCAGTCAATCAACCCCTATTTTATCCAACAAATTTTTCTATTCCTTCGAATAACATTTCAAACTAACCCTTTTTAAACAATTTATAACAACAAAAATGCAATATTTACAAAGTATGTACTCCTGGCTATCTAATGCAATTCAAATTTTGTGAATTTATTACAAAGACGAAGATTTAGATGCAACTTAAACACACACTACTTTGTCATACAAACTCATATCAATATTTCCGTTACTAAGCAACTCAAAATAGGGAAATCTATTTTTTTCTAATGCTTTTTATTAGATGTATCTAACGGAATAAAAAAAAGTGATCTTTTATCGATAGATAATGATTTATTCAAGATTCAAGAAAATCGTTAAAATCGTCCGCGCAGACCGATTTAAGGGGATGGATATTTCAAATGCTGGACAACTACAAACGACAAAAACTAGTTGGTTGTTAGAAAGCATGTATGCTCTATCTAATAAAACCAAAAATTTCAAAATTGTACCAACCAAAAAGAGTTTGTATGCTATTTAAGCAGAAAAATAAAAATGGCGATATCTCCGAAACGGTACAATGCAAAGTGATGAAATTTTCTATTTTCAATAGATTTCCACCCCATTAATCTAATAAAATAAAAATTGTATCAATCGGCCTAACGGTTTATGATTTATATGAAATTTAAGCGAAATGCGAGCTTAAATTTGCGTGTGAAGTTAGCCCGCACTTTTTCTATAATGAAAAACGGAGTTTGCAGTTCGATAGACATTCGTTTGTAGAGGTTTGTAGTGAATTTGTTTTCGTTTGTAGTTCAACCGTTAGAAAGTTAGAACCATTAGAAAAAAAAAAATTCAACTCCTTAAAACTGTGTTATCTCCGAAACCGTAGCAAGTAAAGTGATAAAGTTTTCTATTTTGGAAAGTGTTTCACTTTGCCAATCTAATGAAATACAAATTATACCAATCGGCCTAACGGTTTATGATTTATATGAAATTTAAGCAAAATTTAGGCTTCAACTTAAGGTACCCATAACTCAAAAACTGTTGAACTACAAACGATGAAATTCTACACTGCTATTTTATGTACTCTTATCTAACTGTGATATAAGATAGAAGACAGCCCGCATTACTGGACACTTTTTATTCGCAATTTAAGGGGAGCCTGAAATGGTTCAAATTTGCTCATTTTTAAGCGATTCGATATTTCCCTTGCTAGGATGTTGTGAAGGGTGGAATAAGTTTTTTTCCAATGGAACTACCCATCTCTTTCTAACAAAGTTGTCAGAAATAATTTTTTACTAACGGTTTAAGTTTTATTCGCAATTTAATTTCGGAATAATTCCCATTTAAGCAACCCGATAACTCAAAAACTGTTGAACTACAAACGATGAAACTTTACATTTCTAATATATATATATTACTTAATGCATTGTATAAAGTACAAGACAGTCCGCATGACTGGGTACTTTTTATTCGCAATTTAAGGGAAGTCTAAAATGTGTTCAACTGCCCATATTTAAGCAGTTCGATATTTCTAATGCAGAACAACTTCAAACAACAAACAATAATGTTTTCTAATCCGTTGATCATTCTCTTTCTAAGGACGTTAAAAAAATGACTTTTGTTTAACAAATAATATTTTATTTGCATTTTTTTCAGCTACCGCCAGGCCTCATTTTCTGGATAGGATTTTTCAGAAACTGTGGCACTACAAACGATGAAACTTTCCATTTCTAATGTATGCACCCTTCTAAATGCATAGTACGAAATAGAAGCCAGCCAGCACTACAGGGCACGTTTTACCTAAGTTTAAGCGAAGCCTAACATGTATTCGAAAAAGCTGCAAGAATCTGTTCACAACATAACTTCATTTCATTAAATGTACCTATCTTCTCTACCCATTCTAACAAAATCAAACAATTTTATTTCGATCGTGTAGATCACAATTTACGTTGAATAAGCATGAGTAAGTAGGTATGTATCTCTTTTCTAATGCAAAGTAGGAAATTTTGTGCATCGCAATCAAAGGGTTTGCCTTTATTCCACCACCCTTGCACATATCCAATCAGGTATGAGTATGACCCAACCACGCAAACAAAATGTAGGGCACATGCGTTTATTGTGGTGCGGATCGTGTCGTGACCGTCGCAGAATAGATTTTTTGTAGTATATAGATAGTAATACATAGCTACTCTAACTTACCGAGATACCTATCTATATTGATTGAAAAAATATCTACTTCTCGCTACCAATAAATTCATATCATATTACCCTGGTAGGTAACTACTTCGGTACCCATTTTTTGCGGCTTTATTATTGTCCATGCCAATCACATTATATGGCCTACACTGCACATATTTAACGTTTTCTAAATAACCAAACATAACTGTACCTACAATCCATGTCCAGTCACTATTTCTTACTCAATCTTCCCACAAAAACAGGACGGGAAGTGCTTAATATTTCGCTAATTGTTCCGTTTCATTCTCTCTCCTTTCGAAGGATTAAAAAAAATGTCGGTCATTCACCGAACGATGCGCACACGATCATATGCTTTCAATCGAGGTCACACCCCCAAAAACCTATTCTGCGACGGTCATGACACGATCCGCACCACAATAAACGCATGTGCCCTACATTTTGTTTGCGTGGTTGGGTCATACTCATACCTGATTGGATATGTGCAAGGGTGGTGGAATAAAGGCAAACCCTTTGATTGCGATGCACACAATTTCCTACTTTGCATTAGAAAAGAGATACATACCTACTTACTCATGCTTATTCAACGTAAATTGTGATCTACACGATCGAAATAAAATTGTTTGATTTTGTTAGAATGGGTAGAGAAGATAGGTACATTTAATGAAATGAAGTTATGTTGTGAACAGATTCTTGCAGCTTTTTCGAATACATGTTAGGCTTCGCTTAAACTTAGGTAAAACGTGCCCTGTAGTGCTGGCTGGCTTCTATTTCGTACTATGCATTTAGAAGGGTGCATACATTAGAAATGGAAAGTTTCATCGTTTGTAGTGCCACAGTTTCTGAAAAATCCTATCCAGAAAATGAGGCCTGGCGGTAGCTGAAAAAAATGCAAATAAAATATTATTTGTTAAACAAAAGTCATTTTTTTAACGTCCTTAGAAAGAGAATGATCAACGGATTAGAAAACATTATTGTTTGTTGTTTGAAGTTGTTCTGCATTAGAAATATCGAACTGCTTAAATATGGGCAGTTGAACACATTTTAGACTTCCCTTAAATTGCGAATAAAAAGTACCCAGTCATGCGGACTGTCTTGTACTTTATACAATGCATTAAGTAATATATATTTATTAGAAATGTAAAGTTTCATCGTTTGTAGTTCAACAGTTTTTGAGTTATCGGGTTGCTTAAATGGGAATTATTCCGAAATTAAATTGCGAATAAAACTTAAACCGTTAGTAAAAAATTATTTCTGACAACTTTGTTAGAAAGAGATGGGTAGTTCCATTGGAAAAAAACTTATTCCACCCTTCACAACATCCTAGCAAGGGAAATATCGAATCGCTTAAAAATGAGCAAATTTGAACCATTTCAGGCTCCCCTTAAATTGCGAATAAAAAGTGTCCAGTAATGCGGGCTGTCTTCTATCTTATATCACAGTTAGATAAGAGTACATAAAATAGCAGTGTAGAATTTCATCGTTTGTAGTTCAACAGTTTTTGAGTTATGGGTACCTTAAGTTGAAGCCTAAATTTTGCTTAAATTTCATATAAATCATAAACCGTTAGGCCGATTGGTATAATTTGTATTTCATTAGATTGGCAAAGTGAAACACTTTCCAAAATAGAAAACTTTATCACTTTACTTGCTACGGTTTCGGAGATAACACAGTTTTAAGGAGTTGAATTTTTTTTTTTCTAATGGTTCTAACTTTCTAACGGTTGAACTACAAACGAAAACAAATTCACTACAAACCTCTACAAACGAATGTCTATCGAACTGCAAACTCCGTTTTTCATTATAGAAAAAGTGCGGGCTAACTTCACACGC